>CAWUFW010001379.1:0-462500 GCA_963921515.1 Calotriton arnoldi
CCCTAGAAATCAGTTCGCAGAACGGGGAGGATGGGTGGGCGGTGAGGAATCTGTCACTAACTACTGTCTCTTACAGATATATCGTTACACAAGTTAGTAACTTGTGCATCTGAAAGAGACACGTTAGTGACAGATTCCTTACCTTAGAATAGATACCCCAGCAATACCAACCCCGGTGGTGGGTCTGCGAACAAAGATCAGACAAGGAAGTCCTGGAGGACAGAACGGCCAAAGAAGCCGTCCCTCCGGACCTGACTGTCAAGGCAGTAATGCTTTGTAAACGTGTGCAGCGAGGCCCACGTAGCTGCCTGACAGATAACCGGCAGCGGAACACCGCGGCCCAAGGCCGTGGTAGCAGCCGTTGCCCTGGTGGAATGGGCACGCAGCCCAACAGGAGGCTCCTTCTTGGCCAAAGAATAGCAGGTCTTGATGCACAAGGTAACCCAGCGGGAGATGGTCCTCTTGTGCACCGCCCGACCTTTTTGGCGCCCACGTAGCCAACAAAGAGCTGGTCATCCACCCGGAAGTGTTTTGTGCGGTCGATATAGAAGGAGAGCGCACGTTTTGGGTCCAGACGGTGGAGCCTCTCTTCCTCTCTGGAAGGATGCGGAGGCGGAAAGAAGGTGGGCAAAGTGATGGTCTGCCCAATGTGGAAAGCAGTAACCACCTTTGGCAAGAAGGACGGACGCGTCCGAAGAACAACCTTGTCTGGATGAACAGACAGAAAGGGAGGTTTGCAAGATAGAGCCTGGAGCTCACTCACCCGCCGAGCGGAGGTGATGGCCACCAGAAAGGCTGTCTTCAGAGTCAGAAGACGAAGAGGACAGTTATGCAGAGGCTCAAAGGGAGCGCACATTAAAAGGTAAGAACCAAGTTCAAGTCCCACTGAGGCATTACAAACGGAACAGGAGGGAAGAGGTGAGTAATGCCTTTTAAGAACCTGTTAACAACAGGGGACTTGAAAAGGGAGGGCTGATCAGGGAGCCTGAGGAAGGCCGAGATAGCACAAAGATAACCCTTGATGGTACCCAGGGCAGAACCCTGTTGGGCCAGAGAGAGAAGGAACAGAAGGACCTCAGAAAGAGGGGCAGAAAGGGGATCCACAGCCTTTGCTGTGCACCATGCCACAAATTTGTTCCACCTGCAGGCGTATACCACCTTAGTGGAGGGACGCCTGGCTGCCAGAATCACATCACAAACTTCGGGAGGCAAGTCGAAAGGAATCAACTGCCGCCGCTCAATCTCCACGCAAGCAGGTGTAGACTGGACAGGTTCGGGTGGAGGACCGTCCCCTGCTGCTGCGACAGAAGATCCTCCCGAAGAGGCAGACGGATCGGGGGATCTATGCTCATATTGAGTAGCTCGGGATACCAAACTCTTCGAGCCCAGTCCGGAGCCACAAGAATGACTTGGGCCCGGTCGTGCCGAATCTTCTTCAACACTCTGGGTAGAAGTGGTATAGGCGGAAAGGCGTACAACAGACCGCAACTCCACTCGCGACGAAAAGCGTCGCCGAGCGAGTGCCGCCTTGGAAATTCCAACGCGCAGAACTGATGACATTGCGCGTTCTCTTCGGTGGCGAATAGATCTAACCAAGGCTCTCCCCACTGTAGAAAGAGTCCTTGCGCCACTTCCGAGTGAAGACGCCATTCGTGATCCATCATGCACCTGCGGCTGAGTTCGTCCGCCCTGGCGTTCAGAGAACCTGCCAGGTGTTGAACCATCAGGAACATGCCCTGATGTTCCAGCCATGTCCAGAGGCGCAGAGCCTCCTGACAAAGGGTCCAAGACCCCACCCCGCCCTGTTTGTTGCAGTACCACATGGCGGTGGTGTTGTCTGTGAACACCTGCACTACCTTCCCTTTGACAGAGGGAAGGAATGCCTTGAGTGCAAGCCGGATCGCCCGGAGCTCCAGAAGGTTGATATGGAGCCGGGACTCCGCCGGAGACCAGAGGCCTCTGATCTCCGCCTCTCCCATGTGACCGCCCCATCCCAGAAGGGACGCGTCCGTCACAACTGTATGCTCTGGCTGGGGAAGGGAGAGGGATCTGCCCATGACCCATTGCCGGTTCGAGAGCCACCACTGCAACTGTTTTGCAGTCCCCTCCGAGATCTGGACGTGATCGGACAGGTTGCCCTGGTGCTGCGCCCACTGGAACTTCAGGTCCCACTGCAGAGCCCGCATATGCCATCTGGCATGATTGACCAGCAGGATGCAGGAGGCCATGAGGCCCAGCAGCCTCAGGGTCATCCGTACCGAAACCCAGGATAAAGGCCGAAAGATCGGAATCATAGCCTGAATATCCCGGACTCGCCGTTCGGGAGGATAGGCCCGAAACTGCGTCGTGTCCAGAACTGCTCCGATGAAAAGGAGCTGTGGAGAAGGAATCAGATGCGACTTCGGCACATTGATGGAGAACCCCAGCGAGTGCAGGAGTTCGGCCGTAGTCTGGAGGTGGGAGACGACTGCCTGGGACGAGCCCGCCTTCAGCAGCCAGTCGTCGAGGTAGGGGAAGACTGAAACCCCTGCCCGGCGCAGATGAGCTGCGACCACCGCCATCACTTTCGTGAACACCCGAGGGGCACTGGTAAGGCCAAAGGGGAGCACGGTGAACTGAAAATGCTCGGGGCCTACCGTGAACCGAAGGTAACGCCGGTGGGCCGGCAGGACGGGGATGTGGAAATACGCGTCCTGCAAGTCCAACGCTACCAACCAGTCTCCAGGGTCGAGGGCAGTCAAGACCTGAGCTAGGGTGAGCATCTTGAACTTCTCCTTCCGGAGGAAGCGATTGACGTTCCGGAGGTCCAAGATAGGACGCATGTCCTCCTTGTCCTTTTTGGGCACCAGAAAGTAGTGGTAGTAGCAACCACGTCCTACTTCTGGGGTCGGAACATGCTCGATGGCCCTCTTGGTCAAGAGGGCCGTGACTTCCTTCTGTAGAAGCACCAAGTGATCCCCTGACATGCGGTGGAATTGAGGTGGCATGGCTGGGGGTGGTCTCGAAGGGGAGGGAGTAGCCCCTTCGGACAATGTCCAAGACCCACCTGTCCGAGGTGATGGTGCGCCAGTGGGGAAGGTGATGGCGGACCCTGCCCCTACTGGCGTGCCGTGCACCTGAAAGGAGGGACTAGGAGGGCTTGGAGGCCGCGGACGGGTTGGAGGTGGTGGCCTGACCCGCACGCTGGTTGCCCGATCCGCCACGGCGGAATCCACGTCCTCGGCCACGCGAAGACGCCTGCTGCGCGGGCCGGTGGCTGGGCTGCTGACGTGAAGGGGCGCCCCTACCGTGGCCACGATAGGGGCGAAAAGCAGAAGGCAGCGGAGGGCGTGTAGCAGAAAGGCCCAGGGACTTGGCAGTAGCCCGTGAGTCCTTAAAGCGCTCCAACGCATGGTCTGCTTTGGACCCAAAAAGACCGACTCCATCAAAGGGCATGTCCATGAGAGTATTCTGGACATCCCCTGAAAAACCAGTGGTTCTCAGCCAGGCGTGGCGTCGGAGCGCCACCGTCGTTGCAATAGACCTGCCCAGCGAGTCGGCGGTGTCAAGGCCACAACGGATAGTGTATTTGGCCGCATCCCTTCCTTCCGCAATGGCGCGGGAAAGCAGTGCCTGGACCTCCTCAGGGCACTGGGGCAAAACATCCGCCACCGAATCCCACAGGGAGTGGGTATATCGGCCCAAAAGACAAGCGGTGTTAACGGACCGCAAGCCAGCACTGGAGGAAGAAAAACCTTTCTTCCCAAACTGATCCAGGCGTTTGGATTCCCTATCCGGAGGAGCGGTAGGGAAGGCGGTTTGGGAAGCGGAGGCTTGGACAACCAAGCTATCAGGAGTGGGGTGGACAGAAAGAAACAGGGGGTCGCCCGGAGCAGGGCGATGGCGTCGTGACACGTTCCGATCCACAGGAGCCCCTGTGTTGGGCTTGGACCAGGCGCCCAAAAGAACGTCAGTGAGGGCGTCGTTAAACGGCAGCACAGTCTCCGCAGAGGAGGCTGCCGGCTGAAGCACCTCTGTCAAGATGTTAGGCTTGACCGTCAAAGTAGGGAGCTGGAGACGTAAGGCCCCAGCAGCCCTACGCAACACCGTACCAAAATTGGCCCCCTCCTCCGTAGCCACGGGAGGAGACAGCATGCCAGTGTCAGGGGAAGTATCCAGACCACTGGCCTCCCCTAGACTCTCTGTCCAGTCCTCATCATACTGACAGTTGCGCGTCAGAGGGTCATCAGACCCCTCCCAGTCCAACTGGTCCTCCTCAGGTTCAAAATAAGGAGGAGGAGGGACAGTTGGGACCCAAGGTCCCATCGGCGCCGGAGCCGGCGTCGAGCGACGTCGCTCCGGGTCCATGTCCGGAGCCGGAAGGAACTGGGGGACGACGCCGCCCGGAGCCCAGGGCGGCGTCGAGAACGGCACCGGAGACATCGGCGCCGGCGGAGGTGTCGTGAGGTCGACCGGCGTCGATGGGGGTTGTGGAGCCGGGATCGAGGCCGGGGCCGAAGCCGGAGCCGGGATCGAGGCTGGAGGCACGGGCGACGCCGGGGCCGGAGCCGCCGGCGACGCCGGAGCAACCCCATCAGGGCCCGCGGGGCCCGAAGGCGCACCGGAGGGGCCTGAAGGCCCGAAGAGGCGGGCCATGGCCGACAGGAACTCCTGTACCTTGGCCGGATCCGCCCCCGAACCCGGGAAGGGCGGGTATGGCGGGGGCGACTCCACAGGCAAGTCCGGGGCCGCGGGGCGGGGACGGTGCCGGGAGGGGCCTCAGCCGAGTCGCGAGACCGGCGAGGCGAAGTCCGAGAGCGACGATGCTTCTTGGACTTCTTGTGCTTAGACTTACCGGACGAAGAAGACTTCGACGCCGACGACCGGTGTGCACTCCGCGAGCGACCCCTGGACCTCTCACGCGACCGGGGCCTCCGTGGAGCCGAATGCCGGGCCTCGAGGAGCTTTCGAGACCGCTCTCGCAAAGCTTTCGGGTTGAGGGCCTGGCATTCGGGACAAGACTCGGTGTCGTGGCCTCGGCCGAGGCAGAAGAGACACTCCCAATGCGGGTCGGTGACGGACATCATCCGCGCACAGGCGCCGCATCGCTTGAAGCCGGGCATCCCTACGACACCTTTAAGTTGGAAAAAACAGTGAAAAAATCACCAAAAAGTATGGTCAAAAATTGACCAGGGCACTGCTCTTCCCGGATCTGCGCTTGCTGGCGCGGAAAAAGAAGAACTGACGTCAGCGCGCAGGGGCGGCGCCTAAGTACTGCCCGCGACGTCATCCCGGCGATCACGACGCCGACGACGGACGCGGAGCCGCACGACGCCGCCTACCGACGCGCAAGGGTACTGCTACGCAAAACTTTCCGGATCCAGCCTGACGCCTGGGGATATTCTAAGGTAAGGAATCTGTCACTAACGTGTCTCTTTCAGATATCAGTGGTTTGAACTCCGACGGCCATATTTCAATAACGGCAGACTGAGTCCAAACCGGCCGGGCAATCCGATTTGGTTCAGACGGGCTCAAGGAGCTCGGCCACTCAGAAACTGCTCATAATCCCTTAAGGACAGCATTTCCGCTGTCGGGATTATGATGGTTTCTAACAGCCTTTCCATGTCTGCCTTTCCGACATGGAAAGGTTGTCGGAAAGCTGCTTTGGGAGCCCCTAGCAGGGCCCCCATCCCTCCACGCCCTACAGCTGTAGCCCTGGGGGGGCACCTATGGCCCCCCTCACGGTGCCTGCCATACGGTGCAGGGATTTACACAAACTCCCATTTCTTAATGGGAGCTTGTGCTGCGGGTGGTTTCCGGCCGCCGCACAAGCTCCCACAGAGAAATTGAGTTTGCAACCACACCATGTGCGGTCACATCGTAATGAGGTGTGAGGAACTGCCCACCTATGGCCGATCGGTTCTCACACAGAAACCGTGTCGGTCGGAGGCAACTCCGTAATGAGGCCCTTAGTGTAATCTCCAAAGAACAAGTGGTATCTCATTGAAATTGACTGAATGCTTTCAGTCTTCATGGCTTCAAATTAAGACATTTTCAATGTACAGTATGCACTGACTTATTATACACTAGAGAAAATGTATATGCTGATTGTTGCTAACTTTTATATATCAATGCCAGTCCAAAGCAGGTACTTGGGACATTTGAAACAGGCATGCCCTAAACTATATGTTTTTTTGACGATTTATTTTCTAAAACTAAGAATGCCATGATTCGGAAGTCTACAGAAACATGCACTGTCAAATATCCCTGTTGGGTTTCTTTCCAGAGTAAAAAGGAGTGGCCAAGGAGGACTTGATTCATTTGTATTTGTTCTTTGAATTGCCAGGGTACTTACAGCCATGCATTGGGAAGAGAAAAAAGACCTGTTCTTCTCTGAGAGGCATGGCACAAAAGGGTTGCACAGTTGCAGATAGGTAGACAAATCATTCATGTCGAGGGATTATATATTTGTGATGCACCATACAAAATGAAATGACCCACCTAAAGGCCCACTATGTCCCCAACATCACAGATATTGCTAATACACTACTGCTTACAGTTATCAGAGGTTTGGATTTTTAACATTTTAGTCTGACATTTGACTAAGTCAATTTTGTGAATTTTGACTGACCAGAAGCAATTTACTTACATTTCTCCAGACCAAGACACAGTCCACATTGTTTTACAACATGACCAATGCAAACCAGAATTTCTCAGGATGAACCTGCTAAATGTTCTTGTGTCTTTAAAAGTTGTACACCAGTAGTAGTTGTAGGTATCTGGGTCTAATGTATTCATACTATTGGAGATGTCTGAGTTAGTTCTTCTAAATGGTGTCGACATTCCAAGATGCTATTCCTGAGCACAGAACTCAAGCAGCGCCCTGTCCAAGAGGCCCAACAAGGCTGAAGCACCTCGGGTTGCATGTGTTCCAGCTCAAGGGGGACATGGTCTAGTAGTTTGAAATAATCTCTCCCTTTAAGAAAAGGCTAAGTCTGGCTTGAAAATGCTTGATCCCGGCCAAAAAGGGTGCAGAAAAGCAGAAAACAAAGGAATGGAGTGCACACAGAGCAACTTCTCATGGTTCAGAAGAATTCAAGCATGTCCATCCATTACTTGTTATGCTCCTGCTGTAGTCTGAGGTGATGCAAAAGCCAACTGTCGAGGGGAGGATAAACGAGTACTGACCGTCTTCTGAAATAAGCAGCCATTTATACCAAGCAAAGTACTTAGATGCAGATCCGAGCCAAAAGAGTAGGACTCTTATTTGAAAGGGTTTTCCTCTAAGCTTGACCATTGGGAATTTCTGGTGTATTGGAAGTGGAAGTCTACTCCGAGCATAATGAAAAGAAGCCCCCCGAAAAAGAAGAAACTTGCTTTGCAAAGTGACAGTATTCAAACCACCTTTATTACATTTGTTTAATTTTCTGAGGTCCAATATCACTCACCACTTTCTGACTGGTAAGCAAATACGGTAAGCCTCTGATTTTGCTCTTATATAGAAAACTAAATGGCAACATTTGTTGCAGCTGATAAATCTTGATAGACTTCAGACGGCCCAGAATGCTGCACTTCATGCTATACTTGGTATCAACAGAAGAGTGCATACATCAACAGCCCGAGTTCCAGGCCAGGAGCTAATTAATTGCTAAATTCTGTGCCTTGCTTTCACATGCCTCAAACAACAAGTTAAAGTTTCTCTAACTGCCAAATTTATTCACACAACAGTCCCACATTCTGCATAGCACCCCAAAGAATAGATCAGTTATCCATCAATAATACTGCCACTGTTGCTGGTGGCTCGTTTTCCGTTCAGGGTACTTTACTTGCCACCTTACATCAAACAATGCACTTCCTTTGTAAACTTCAAAAGGTGCTGAAGAGGCACCTTTTTGATGGCACAGTTTTAAGACCAACGCCACAAGACCCTATTGGGGTGGCAGGGACTTTACACTCACTCACAGTTATTAACCACATTTTAACCAGCCCTATCTAGCAATGCTTTGGAGGGAAAGGTGGCAAGTTATTTGCAAGAATATGTAGAGCAGCACCATCTCATTACATATACAGTGAGTGGAAGACGTCACACTTGCGAACACTGACTGCTCATCACCTTAGTCTAAGCTAGGCAAATAGTCCTGATGATCATCAGCATCTCAATCATCCTATGAAAAGCAACAAACTAAAAGCAGACATGGGTGTCATCAGAGGCATTACATTAGATCTGCTCTTTCCACTTTAATCAAAGCCAGAGTGTGTGCATAGAGTCAGTGAAATCGACAACATAAATGGTGCCCAAACGTTTATCACACATACCAGTGTATTTAAGAAAATTTGTTTTGCTTCAATACAAATTCTGCTGTATGGATGAGCAGATACCAAGCTTTGCTTGACTGGAACCCTGGGAACACCTCCACAATCTCAGAATGCAAGACAACTTGTCATTTAACACAGGTCCACTGTTCATACTCCCAAAATAGCATCAAAGAAATCAGTGTAAAATTACAGTGGAACATTGAAAGGAACATTTTACACCTACATAAAACAACCATGCGGTGCATGTTTTGTAGTCAGCAAAATGGCTAGCCTGGATGCTATACAAGACACTTTCAGCGGCCGACCTAATGGTTTCAAACAATGCACCTTCTGATTCTACCACTGCCTCAAATTCAGCAACAAAAAATAATGCATCCATACTTTTGTTGTCACCACCACCAGCTGCAATACCTCGAGTGACAACACCCAATGCAGCTACCATTCAATTATTCATTAGCTTTAATACATCAACATACATAAATACGAATTAAAATGTAGTCTTACAACATCAAAACTAACAAAAGAGAAATACTTACACAATGCTGATTTCTCTGGAAGTGTTTTGATCGAGGAAAAATGAACGACAGTCCAGCACTTCAAAGCCAAAGCCTTGGCACGCATACCCATTAATCTTCATTGATGAGATAGTGATGGGGACAGGCCCAATATTTTCAACCTTGAAAATTTTTGTGATGGACAATATGTGCTTGCTATTTTTAAGCTCTGTAAGAAAAAAAACTTGTTGAAAATCCCTTTTCAAATAAAAATCTTCACTTTTAGACAAACACATGATTGCACTGAGACGAGTGCTGCAGAGGCTCTTCAAACCCGGCACAGCAAATAAAAATTATGCACAAGGCATTTCTGTCCAAAAGCATCCTTTCAAAGACCTTTTTCACCAGCTGTTGAGATATATTTATGTACCTCCTCCTCGTTAAGACAAGGCCGACCTGTACGCAAATATGAAAAACCTTTCTGTTGGAGCAACTTTAAGGGATCATCCAATCAGAGAAGGAGTTTTTAATTTTAAGCTCCAATACAGTCTCATAGATCCAACTGTTCTTCAAGCTAGCAATGATGTAGCACTCACTTCTAATCAACCTAGTGCCGAGTAGTAGCAGCCCTTAAAGGTGCCTTAGGACAACTACTTTTACGCGCCCATTCAAAGATTCGATTCATGCAAAAGTTCAAAAAACAATCCCATTCGGAAGCAAAGAAAAGAGGGGCGGCTATTCTATAATTAATCAAAACAGCTTAAATTTATTTGGTCTATATTTTCAAGTTAAGTGCAATCACACCGAAATATAGAAAAGCTACTATACATTTTAAAATGTTCTTAAGAAATGAAACCTATTTCACTTATTAGTACTGCATCCCTACCTCTGCTGAATTCAAAATGTCAGCTTTAGTTTGATAAAAGTAGTTGATATTTAAACTAGAACAGTCAAAACTATCACTTACCATTATCACTAGTTCTGTGGCTTGGTATCTTTCATAGTTTCACAAATGTGCATCTTCTGCCACCTCGTGGCTGCATCTGGAACTGGTTTTTAAAAATAAAAAATAACCTCTCGGCATCATTTGGAGTGGAATAAGACTCAGATGATGCTGATAGGAAATACATAATCCTAGTCAGCCTCTACACCGTCACCATGCCCATGATCCCTGAGAGCTGCCACATGAAAAAGACCAAGACACAGAACCAGTAATACAGGTAAGTAATGTTTTCTTCTGCAGCAAGCGTCTTTCAGAGATTCACAGGATTCCAGCAAGCAGAATTAGGGTTGGGATTTGGCACAGAGGCAAAGGTAGAGCACCTAAAAAGGTTTAACACAGTTTAAGTTATTGCACTATATGAGTTTTCATAAAAATCTACATAATAATGATACAGCTGCAGATTTCAGCTAATTGAATGCTGTCAGAGTGCCTCAGATACAGTCTTGAAGCCAAATGCTAACAATTCATGAATGCCCAAGTCCACCTTAAGATTTCTGACTGGGATAAAGCCTTCCCATGCAGTTCGGAACCAAAGGAAACAAATCTCAAAAGTTAGCCCTATTCCTTCCCCGCTGATATGCACCGTAGCAAGGTATTTTGGAATGAAAAGTATTTAAAAAGGGATCCTATGGCGAGTTTGGCTGTGGAAATAACAGGAGTTAACAAACCGACTGATTAACGTGAAAATTAGAAACAATTTTGAAAAATGAAGGATGTGGACTAAAACATTTGTTTCTCGTAAAAACTACAAACAGTTTATCTACTGCAAATCACTCCAAAAGTAGAGCTTATATGTAGAACATCCTTCCATGAAATTAATGTAAAACCAAACCAATTCTTCAATTACAATGGTGAATCCATGAGAATCTTCTGCACAACATTAAGGGGGCCATTAGCATGGCGGACGGACTTTTGTCCGTCCGCCATCCAATCGTATTTGGGACCGCCCGCCTACAAGGCGGCGGTCCCACAGGGCAAATTAGGATGCGACCGCCAAAGTGGCAGCGGCATTGCCCATGTTTTGCATTGTGGCGGGTGCTGTGCTCTGCAGCATCCGCCGCAAGCCAAAACAGACACCCAACACATATCCCTATGTCCCTGGCCCAGGGGGGGGCACACTACAGGCTCCCAAATCCATTTCCGCCTGCCGTTTTACTGCAGGTTAACCGCTGCAGAACGACCGGACGAAAGGGATATTGTAAAACTATGGCGGTGCCTGACGGGCACCGCCGCAATTCTAGGATTACAGGGAGGTCCGACAGGCGGTCAGATGCAGACCGCCTGTCGGGACAATGGCGGTTGGTGTTTCTGACCGCCACCCGCAAAATGCCATTGTTATATGGCGGACGGAGATCCCCGGTAAGATGGCCGAAAGACCGCCACCGACAGCCTGTGGCGGTCCTTCAGGCATCGTAATGAGGCCCTTAGTTCTTAAATTAAAGTAGAGAGATTTATTGGTTGTTAAAGGAAATGTATACACTCTATAGATGTTTTTTTTCACATAAAAATGATTTTCGTCTTCGTAATATATACGGTGATACCGCTATCAAAGACTATGGAAAAAGATAACCTAGAACTTCCAACATATTTATTTCAATGCTAAAATTGTATAGAAACTTGATCTCTGGAGCCTCCTGGAGCGTGAAGAGAGGATGGAGATCATATTTACAAGACAATTCATTGGTATCATGTAAACGGGAAAATTAAGCTCAAGGCTCTGTGTATTAATACAGAATAATAAAAAAATAAATCTGATTGCGGAGACGAAAACACTAGACACTCAATGGCTCTGTCTTTTCGTGTTTGCACTAGTGATGGAAGGCTACGATATTTATAAACTAATATAAATTTCTGTGCCAACTTGGGAAAGCTTGCTTCTTTACAATGGGCTTTTCTACTTTGAGTAATTCCTAGAATAGTTATCAATTACAGCCCATTACACAGCATTACACTTAATAGAGGGGAATCAATACTGACTGATAGATGGGTGATAATGATTTTACCTGGGTAAATGAAACTTATAGGTCATTCTGTATCAGACTTGATGTCCTCCTAAAAGTTGATATGGATACTTTAAAACAACGCGTACAAATGTTTTATGTTTGTAGATACCATAGCATAAGAAATACCGGTAATATCCTTTATGGATATTCAAAGACTAGGTAAGCAATATATGTAACTTTGGGTGCCCTAATCGTGCACACAAAATAAACACACCGGATTCTGAACATTAATGGTTTGAGTCCTACTCCCATAATACATTTTGCTAAACATTGCCATAATTTGAATGCGGTGTCCTCTTTTTCTTTTTAAACTTACAGTACACTACTGTGACATGTCTCATACTTGGAAGAAGATCACAAACATTTTAGGTTAGCTGCAGTACCAACATGGGTTGGTGATATCCATTCTGTAAAACTACATACCTCCTGCTCCGATTATCAACACCCACTTCTTCGGGTGCTTCAATTACATCAGAGGTCCGCTCACCCTGATGAAGGTTCCATGAATAGAGCCAAAATGTGTTAGTGCATCTAACTGCACACAGTTAATCTTTCCAAAGTGTTAACCCTGAAAACATACAACTGCCAAAAATAAACCCCAATTCTAGAAATAAAAGACTTGTGCCTCTTCTGGAATAGCACCTTCTGATATTGATGCAAATAGAAGGGACACAGATTGAGATTCAGCTTGAATGTCAATCAACGACTCAGAATGTAAAAGGACCATTTGAGTAGTCATAAGGACCATACTGAAGGCATAATACTTAGTCATTTTTCCACAACTATTTAGGACAAATAGCACAAAATGCAAACTATCCATGAAATTAGGAGTATATTGAGCCCACCCCTACTCCTCCACATTATAAATACTTTGCATAACTTGAATCTATTTGTCAATTAAATAAAAAATTACTAGGTTTACTCACTGAGATAACTACATGACTTCTGTTTCATATACTGTGCCCATTATTCGTTATTTTATGTACCCGTTAGTGTCCTACTACTCATCACACCTTAGATAGAATTACCTAAAAATCCCTACTTCCAGAGAAGGGATGTGTGAGTATTTTAAGCCTGCACACAAGTACTTCAGCTATTTTCCCATGGATACTGCTGCACATTTTTCAAATGTATCATCAGATTTTACTTTTAGTACTTTGAGGGATTCTTAGTCCATTTCCATATAATGGATAGGACTAGTGCAGAACGCATTAAACCAATAAGGCTCTTCCTCCCCTACCTCTTCTAAACAGTTATAAATATTTCCCATTATTTATTGTGTGCCCTACATTGATACTTGAGCAATTAATTCCCACAATAGCTTACAAGAAGTAATACCACACACCAACAAGTACTTGTCTGGTGTTTACAGTGGCCATCTAACTCACTAATTTGCCATAAACGATGTAGAATTTAAATTCTTTCATATTGGTTTCATTAACGAAATTCGCCACAACCAAATGTCCACACTAGAATAAAACTGAGATAGCATTGTTACCATTTTAGAATCAATACCTGGATCGAGTCGTAGTCGCGTGTACAGCTTGTGCAACACCACATTATTCTAATGTTTGAAAGACACACTATTAGAATTATATAATTAAATTGTTAGAATTAAAAGAAATTCTCATCGATACCTCTTACAGTCCAGTGTGGCACCATCCTCCGTAAACAGCACTTTAGTTATATGCTGGGCAAATATGATCTTCAATTGTTTGGCATATAGTCTCAGCGGGTTATTGACAAAGGTAAATTTACATGTGAATAAATCTGCACATGTAAATTTATTCCTACTCTTTGTAGTAAATGTACTTCTTTTGGCTACTCACAGTTTCAAAGTGCAAATTCACTACAAATTGTAGACTCACATGCCTCTGGAGCTTAATTATAAGCGTAAAGTTACTACTAGTAACTGTTTACATTTAGTCGGAATTCGCCACCACAACAGCAGAGATCTCCCTATTGCAATGGCAATTATAGAGAAATTGTAAAAAGTTTATTAAAATTTGAAAAATAATCAGGAAAAATATGTTTTTGTTAAATATCAATGAAAATTAATTTTATATATTGATTTTAAATGCAGAACAAAAAAAATGCTACAGTACAATTTAATTTTGAATTAAACATTTAATTTAAATATATGAAATTAAAATTATATTTGTAAAGATTTAGTAGAAATTCCACCCCATTGAAACGTTTACATTTATTATCTATTACAGAACATTACGTACAGAATTAATTTAAATTAAATTATTGTTTTTAAAAATTAAAGTCACATTTTAAATTAAAATCCTCTTTCCATGAAGAAAAGGCGAAAGGAAATGAATATATACGGAGATAGCTGACTCCGCAGAGTGCCGACGCCCACTTCGCTAAGTAGCACAGTGGTGGTCAGCGTGAACAGAAGTTGGGATTAAATTAAATGTATGTATCTTTTTAAAAAGTCAAAATAAATTAGTTTATTACCATTATTCCCTATAGGGTTCTATTTTAAGTCCTTATCGCCATTATATTATATGGGAGGGTGTTGCAGTAGAAGTGGTTGGCCATGTGTGGTGCTGTTCTTACTACATGTCTGAGGTGGAGTACATTTATTACTGCTTTGGGTCCTTTTTGGCTGAAGCAACTTTAGCAGTGCAATTTGTGAAAAGCAATGGGCTTAACTCTTTTGTAGGTGGGTGTCTCTACACCCTTAACTATTCCTTAGACCCCACTAAACCCTCACTCTGTACACCAGTCCAATTTAATACTTCGTATTAGCCATTTTGTGCCACTACTTAGTCGCTCTCACATTACTAAGTAGTAAACTTACATGTGTGAGCTTCTACCCACAGAAGAGATAAACCTGTACGTTTGTGAACTGCATTTTATAGTAAGTAATACTACTTTCGTTCTGCTTTACATACTACAAAATGCAGTTTGTGAATCAGGCTTTTAAAGTAATATGTTGATGGCAAGGTGTGCCTACGTAGTGGCCTTTGTAAATTCAGAGTTTTCATTTGAGAATTATGTTTTAATCATGTTCTGTATAAACAAACTCCAATAAATGGAGAATAAATTGCTTAGAGAATTTGTGATCTGTGCAAATTCCGCTTGTTTTCTTTTCCTTCGTTCAAATACTAGCAATTTGTTTACGGAGTTTGACATAGACCAAGTAGACCTGTCCTAAGGAGAAAACATGGAGTTTTTTCTCAGACTATGGTGACCTCAACTGAAGGGATTCTCTGCAATTACAAGTAGTAAAGGTGAAATGGAGTTAATAGTCTGCATAAGTAAGCTGATGCACACAAGGGTCTAAATTGTTTAATTCTTCGCATACCAAAGAAATCCCAGATTATAATCATCACATATGGCACTACTCAACTAAAAAGGGAGGCTTTTTCAGGAATTCAAAGGCTGCAGAGTAGTCTCTTGTTAACGTTATATGTAGGGCTGAAAACTCTAACAGCTTAAAGGACTGTCGCTACCTCTGAGACATCTTAATATTTTCCCTGTTTGTCCTCAAACATTTTGAGGGTCATTACGATGGCGGTCGGGCGAGCATCCGACCGCCATTGTATCGGGATTGGGACAGCCCGACAAGTAGTCGGCGGTCCCACCCTTCAGATTATGATGCGACCGCCGTGTAGGTAAACAGAAACATCCCTTTTTCGATTGCGGCTTGTGCTGCTGCCCGGAAAAGGGCCGCAGCACAAGCCGCAATTGAAAAAGGGATGTTTTTAAACATCCATGCACCGTGTGCCAGGCCTACAGGGGCCTGCTAGGTGCCCCCAAAGTCAATTTCCGAAAACCTTTCCATGGCAGTCGGACCGCCATGAAAAGACTGTCGGAAACTGACATCCTAATCCCTATGGCAGTGATTCCGCTAACAGCGTCTCCATTGTAAAGATTTGGCTCCAGCCACCGCTCGAGGGGCTCATTGAGCCTGTCTGAGGAGGCGATCTTTGCCCCTGCCCAAATCGATCCGACTGCTGGTTTTGTAATCCGGCGGTCAGATCGCTGCCCTGGATGTCGGGCGGACCACCACCGATGGCCTATCGGTGGCGGTCTGCCCGACATCATATTTGGGCCCTTTGTGTCACATGATAGACATTTCAATGCGATTTGGCTTTTTGCCTGTCAAAATGTCCTGATTTTGTGCAAAATGCCCCGGGCTGTTCATACTTCGGTATTTGTGGTAAGATCCAGTATTTTAGTTGCATTTCCACAGGCGTCTGGTTAGGATGGGACGTACACAAATTAATTTATGAAGAAATTATTTCAGTTTAGAAGCAGACACTCAATGAAGGTGTTTTTACCACATATGGCTGCTTGAGTATGCCTGAAATGTGAGCACAGCTGAAACACAGGCTAGAAAATTAAACATTCCTTGTTGGGGCTAACAGCATTGCCACCTGTGTCTTAAGATTCTGGAAGATCCTGGACCATTAACAAAATTTAGTTTCAGATCAATTACACTTTCTTTTTTTCAACAGGGCAATTCTGTCTCCCGAGTTTTTAAATAGTTAAGAGGCAGCTTTGACATATATTTGAAGTCATCTGTTGTTTATACTTCAAGGGGGAAAATACTAGGCTTTGCGGATTTTTTTTTTTTACTGGCTTTGACATAAAAACACAGCCCATGTCGGCAAAATAATATCCAGGAGGCTATACTTGTAAGGTAAGCTTCATAATAAAGGTGTACTGAAAGCTACTTCACATCATACTAAAGGGCAATAGAAGCAGTTTCATTCTCACGTTGTCTGCAGTCCATGAGTGTAGATTCAGGGACCTTGAAGCGCAGGGAGCCTCCTGTCCCAGGCAGCCTTCCACCGACCTTTAGAGATTCTCTGGCACCAAGGCCTTCTACAGTGACCACATCCAAAATAGTCAGGTTGTTCCTTTGACGAAAAAAATGGCAATGTCAACATTAGCACGGCCATAATCACAAACAGCACCACTCAGCAAAATTAAAAAACATGGAAGAATCTATGAAATTATTTTAATCAAAATAATTGTACTCACTTGCAAACAAGTTTTCATAATACACTGAAGTCAAAACATACTTTTGTCTACTGTACAGTGTAAGTCCGTTAGTTTGGAAACTTGCTTTAAACAGTTTCAGTTATGATTCTGGTTTGCTTTTACATTAAAAGTGTCTGAGCCAGATGTCCGCATTAATCACTTCTTTAGCTGTTTTGCTTTGATATACACTGCCCCTCATTTTGCCAACCAGAAACTACAGAGTGGTAACATGAAGCATATACTGCAGTGGCTCAATGTTGGGATAATGCATTCACTAGACAGAGGAAAGACAAGGTATCCAGTTTTTAAAACTGAAGAAAGTTGTGAGTAGATCGCAGGTGCAACACAGTCTTTCAAAGGATTAAGAGATAGATATTTTTTAAAGGCAGAACCCTACAAAGGGCGTAATAATTAGGCTGGGCACTCGTCTTCAGAACATAGTTCCAAACAGGTGAAAAGACTCACTGATTCAGCTTGTTACATATCTGACCACCTCAGACAGACAGCACTAATGAGGCCAAGCTTTTTGTTTTATCCTTTTATTTTATTTTTATTTTATTTATTTTTAAAGTTTTATATAGCGCGAACCAGATCCCGAAGGATATCAGAGCGCTTTACATGAGGATCAAATGAGTCAACAAGTTACAAAATACAACCATTACCAGAGCATAGTAAAACACAGACAAAGAAACAATGTTATGGGAATTCGTCAGGAATAGCAAGAGTAACAGTGATCAATGTTGCTCGGGCTCCGCAGTTGGTGAAAACAGTTTTGGTGTCTACATCAGTTGAATCAGCGAGTTGCATGATACATGGTTACAAAGTATGAATCAAGAAACCCAGGGGAGGGAAGGAGACACAAGGAGAACATTGTCAGATGACCGGCTGGGTAGGTGACGGCCAGGGGGCCAGACTCCTCTATAGCTGCAAAGGACTGCTCCACCGGGCATCGGCCAAGGTTGCTCGGGCTCCGCGGAAGGTACAAGAAGTTTTGACATCTACATCATTAGAGTCAGTGAGTTACAGGTTACATAGTAAAATCAGTATGAATCAGGGAGTCACAGAGGGAGGAGGAGGGGGAGGGAAGGGGATGCGAACGGGGAGACCCGTTTGGGTAGGTGATGGCCAAGGGGCCAGACTCCTCTATAGCTGCATAGGGCAGCTCCACCGGGCATCTGCCAAGGTTGCTCAGGCTCTTGGGAATTAAACACAAAAGGGAAACTGCATAGGGCAGCTCCACCGGGCATCTGCCCAGGTTGCTCAGGCTCTTGGGGAAGAAACACAAAAGGGAAACGAGGAAAACAATGTCAGATGACCGGCTGGGTAGGTGATGGCCGAGGGGGTGAGACCAGGGTCAGACTCCCCTCTAGCTGCATGAGACAGCTCCACCGGGCATCGGCCAATGTTGCTCGTATAGCGAAAAGCACAAAGGGATGCATCCTAATGATAAACTAATACCTTAGTATGTAGTACTAGGGCGAGGTGTAGTAGAGGCAGCATGAGGGTAAGGAGGGAACGGGGAAAAATAAGAAAAGGAGAAAAGGGGAGCAGATCAGGACAGATAAGTGACCGGCTAGTGACCGGCAAGGATCAATAGTCACAACATCCCAAGAAATAGGTGTTAGGGATGAAAGTGAGAGGGGTGTAGTGTAGTGTAGGGATTGGGACCGGTAGTTTCAACAACCCGGTACGCTGCGACAGAGAAAGGTGGGAGGAGGGAAAGAGACCTGGGGGTGAGGGGGGTGTTGGGGGTGAAGGTCAGACCGTCGAACAGACATGGAGCAGTCCATCGGTAGAGACAACGTTCGGGATCCGGCGGAGAAGAGGAAGTCCAGAGGATTCCAAAATGGTGGATCCGGGTCCTGGGCACCGAAAGAAAATAAACCCAAAAAGCGGGATACATACTAAAAACCAAGTCCTAACAGCAGGAGAGTTGTTACTCACGAGTCGTTTCCAGAGTTCCCTCGTGTGAATGGCACAAGCGCAACCACAGGATTAATGGCACAAGCGCAACCGCAGCGTCAATAGAAAAGGCTGGAAAAAGTTACAAAAGACGCTGGAACTCAGATATAAAGAATGCTCTGGCCAGGACGACCCCCAGGCATCAGGTTCGCAGCGGCGAGTGGAGGCTGCGGACTCAAGGATCACGGGATCAGTCACAGCCGGCAACCACTGCCAGACAGCCGAGCTCCAGGCCAGATAGAGGGCAGCAAGGCAAAGCTGCAAAATGGCGCCGGAGGCCAAATGGTGCCGGTGAACACAATCCAAATCAAGGAGCATGCTCTGGCCAGGGCGACTCACAAGGGCATCCAGAACCATAGCAGCGAGAGGAAGCGGCAGAAACGGGAAGCGCCCGATCAGTGAGGCGCCGGCAGCCACAGTTGGGCAGCCTCGCACCGGGCCGGATAGAAGGGCAGCAAGCAAGGCTGCAAAATGGTGCAACAAGATCAAAACCAGGAGCAGGCTCAGGCTAGGACGATCAACAAGGGCACTCAGCCCCGTGGCAGCGAAGTGGGGGCCGCAGACCCAGGGCTCCCAGGATCAGTCCGTGCCGGCAATCCCTGTCGGGCACCGAGTTCCGGCCCAGACAGAGGACAGCAGAGCAGGCTGCAGAGAGGCGCCGGAGACCAAATGGTGCCGGTGGTCGCAGCCCCTCTGTCGGAAGAGGGCGAGCACGACGATAGACCGGGGAGCCGATGAAAAAGATCCCCCGACCAGGTGCTGCCCTCAGGGCTCCGGTCAGGTCCTCCGGGGCAGGGACGACGATAGGAGGCAGGGGCTCGAGGCTGAACCTCTCAGTTCCGTGGGGAAGTCCTGGCGGATGGCGCCTGCACAGCGGGCAACCCCCCAGCGCCCGGAGATCTCAATCTACAGTAGCAGGCACGGGAATCAGGAGAGCCGACAAAGTCAACCAATGGCTCGCCGCCGAGGGCATCTGCCTTCCGGCAGCGGACTAGCCACGGAGCAGGAAGATCAGCTGAGCAGTACCGGGATCGGGCAGCGTAGGCATGGACCGGTGCAGCAGCGGCAGTCGATCCGGGTAAGATGGCAGTTGAGATCTGTTTCCGTGGTATGATTCCGAAGGGTGCTCGGTCCGGTTCAGGGGCAGGCGGGTGGACGGCCAGTGAGGTGGTTTTTACGGGGATAACTAACAAATTGTTAATCCTCAAACCGGGAGCTCCTCGGGAGGCTCCTACCCCGCGGCCATCTTGAATCCGATGTCCGATCCGATGTTTATTTTAACTCTTAAGAAGGGAATAGCTACATATAATTCAAAACACAGCGTCTATAAGCTTTACTACAAAGCCTCGATTTGTTTGCCATCCAGAGTTGTGTCCTCTCTTTCATCAAGCATTATACTACGTTGAAAGGTGCAGTGGGAAAAGGTGATTGAAAAAAAATATGCTGTTACTACTGTGCTACTACTTCGAGTATCATGCCCCCACTATGTGCTACTATTCAACTGTTGGACAGCAACTATTGCTCGTCTTTAAGTCAACACTGTACACATCTCTTAAGGTTCCATCCCCTCCCAAAGCTTCAGCTCTAAATCAACACACCAACGCTTTATTTTGCGACATATCCCACTTTTCTAAAGGTAGGAATGGTGGCTGCTGCATCATTCTGCCAACTAGCAAATGTGTCCTATTTAAACCGCATTGTAGATCTGCACCCAAATATTGCAATCTGGGTCTCTGTTTTAAATGACTGTTCCAGATCAAACATCTGTACGTTGACAATTTTCAAGAATGTCGCCATAACTGCGTTTTTAAATTCTATGGATTCTCTACTTGAAGCCAGTTTCAAAAGCTTGCCAAGAGCTCCATATTGATTGAAAGGTATAAAGAAAAAAAATTCATAACTCATCCCCGAGTTAATCAAAGGATTTGAACTGTATTCAATAAGTCGCAGAACGTCCTACATGCTGTAGCTAGGTTCTTCAAGGGATGCACAACAGCTTTGCGTCAAACATAAATCAAATCATGTGAGAACTAAATCCCATGGGTGAATGAGAAATGTATCTTTCTGCCATCACTTATAGTGAAGAGAGCCAATGACTGAAGTGGGCTGACCTACTGCTTCATTCTGTGGTGGTAGGAAGCAAAATATGGATGACAGCTGAACACACCAATGGATGAAGAGGGCTGACCCAATGTCCCCCTATGTATAGATGTATGCATTTTTTACTTATTTAGCTTATTACATGAGGCTGGCAAATGGATAACGTTGTCTAAAATTGGCGATAGCACTCTTTAAATTCACTACAAGAAGAGGAAAATATTTCTTATGCCTGACAGCAATAAAATGGACCTTGAAATTCAAAAAGTGCAAAACTATCTGCATATCAGGATGTTGATAAAACCAATGCTACTCTTCATCAAACCACTTTTTGTCTTAAATTGTTAATATAACATTCTAAAGAAACTCTCCAAGCCAAGATAACATTAGGCGAATAAGCACTTTAGAAAATTTAAACAACTTAAAACTCAACTGCTTGTGTATCTTAGCCTTAAGGTGTGCATTATCTCGTGTCATCTTGGGTTGCTAAAGAAAAATGGAGCCAGTTAATAAAAGTTCACAAAGTACTAAACAACTAAATAGACCTGCATTTGCCACCAGACAATAGGATAAAAGAGCTAACGGACAGTAAGTGATTTGGCGTAATAAATATTTGCAAACACAGTTTGTCATCCAACTAACTCATTAACATCTACGAGGTTAGAGACCGAGCAGTGCAAAAGCATGCACAAGTGTTAGAACTTGGATTATTAGTTGCTATGGATGCGAGTCTTTCACAAGTAATATGTTTGCAGTTGTCTTTTTATCGGGAACCGATTACCCTATTGTAGCACTTGACTATCTCAGGGTAGTAAAACACTACTCAGGGGAGGTGGGGTGGGCTAGTAACCCCAGCTCACTGGTAAGCAACAACACTCAAATTATTGCTCCAGTCAGTGCATTTTCTTTTAAAAATGAAAAGTACTTTTATCTCACACACACATTTGTAAATTACAAATATGTACTATTAGCTAGATGGAAATACCTTTGGTGGCACTCTCATATGTTACAGCCCTAGTAGGGCCTGAACCCTATAAACGCAGTACCCTTAGGGGTTCCCGTCAGCAGGGTCGGGTGGACCCCAATACATTTTCCCACAGTGGGATGTGAGAAAAAGTCACGGCATCAGAGTTCCCCATAAGATATCTGTTGGGGTGGGGAGGTGTCCAATGGTGGCCCATGGTGATGAATGGCCCAGTGAGGGGATGGCCCCAGAGAAGACAGATGATGGGTAGTAAGTGCCCTCATGAGTGTATAATCGCATTTGAGCTGAGGTTCAGGCCCGATATAAAGTCACAAGTAAGACTCCAGCTCAATGCCCCAAATTTCCTAACAGACAACACAGTATCTGTGGACGGCAAATCTCTAGCTCCTCACCAACGCCTTCTCAATCTAGACGAGCACTTCAATCTATCTGAGACCGAATGACTTCTGGGAAGTACGAGGTGCACAATAGTCAGCACTACATGGACTGGGAGAGAATTTAACATCACCCCTGGATAAGCACTCCGCCCCCAAGAATTAGCTACTAGAAAAGGTTAAGGGGCGACCTAATGTAACCCTATGATTGCTAAAAATAATTCACTTAAACGAGTAGTCCAGGATCGCCCACTAAGTCCATCTAATGAAGGGAGAGGGGGAAGACTGAAGACGATTCCTTGAGACTACTATCATGGAATCTTATTGGAATTACAGAAAAGCTCTGAGACGCCGAATGGGGGGGGGGGGGAGGGGGGTTTATTGACCGATATCATATCACCCTTTTCCAGGAATCCTGGGGGTGGCCCCAGTATTTAGAAGTGGCTTTATTACATTCTTTGTCAATGCGGTACCATTCTTGTCAGGAAGAGCATCAGGTGGCCTAATGATATGGTTAAGGATGGATCTCTTTCCAGCAGTCAAAGTAGTTCCATCAAACAGTAGGGATCTCCTGGGTTTAGTAATAAAAGTAACTACTCCTCATGGGATTAGACATATAGCTATTGCCAATATGTATTTTAGATCAGTTCCCCCAAATATTAAATCCACAACTGTGGACTACCTCACACATTTTGAGCCACCTAAACAAGAGCGCCTTAAAAATGATTGCAGGCGATTACAATACGAGACTTACCTTTGAAGAGACAAACTTAGATCAGATCTTACAAACGTATGACTCATCAACTAGATCGAGGATACCTGACCAAGTGGTAACAAAACCAACTGCGGTGGCAGCACAGTTGGAAGACATGATTGGAGAATATGTCAATGGTAATACTAAATCAGACTCCCTCTGTGTCCAACTTTCAAAGGAGGAGTCATAACTAGTAATATTGATTAAATACTGCTGGATCAGTTATTATGGCCCTATTTGGTCGAAGTGGAAATTGACCCTAGACCGGGCAGCGACCACCAAGCTTTGAGTGCTAAATCTTTACCTTCTATCTTTATAAGCTCGAAATTGTACCCTCAATCTCAAAGTCCTGTTGAGACACTAAACAATAGGAGAAATGTCAAATGGGCGGAAATAGCGACCAATGCTGCAGTACAAACGCACATATGAGATATTTGTGGGAAACTTGTCCTCAATAGAAACAATAGATATGGCAAAGCTTGAATTTGTTAATTTGCATTGCCAACTTATGAAGCAACTGAGGCTTCTCTTTGTAAAGGTCGGGAAAAGGGGGTGTCATCATAAGACTTCGCTCAGTTCGTTCAGTAAAGAATGCCGACTCGCAAAGAACTGCTTACTAGATGCCATAAAGAAGGGCAGCCAGACAGAAATAGCCTTTGCAAGAAAATGTTATAAGACCATTCTGATTAAAGCCAAAAGGAGATGGGAATCGGAACAGTGGCTAGAGCTCACCAACACACTTGATAACAAGAACCCAAACGCTTTTTTTAAGTTAGTGGCAGCTGGCATATGAGTAAACGATAACTACTTTGGGGCAGTAGTACAGCCAGACAAGTGGGTTGAACTCTCTATAGAGTAGGATCAAGAAACAATTCAGGATGGGAACAAGGAGAAGATCCCTGAAACAGAGCAAGTTACCCCAATCCCTACTGCATGGAGAGGAGATAGCACAGATAGGGAGCCCACGTTTCACCCTAACAGAAACGGCCCATGCCTTAAAACAAATTAAGAAAGAAAAGGCTTCCAGATTGGATGCAATCCCTGGCGATCTATTCCTGTCCCATCCTGAAGTGTGGGTCCCTTACCTCAATCACCTGAGTAATGCCTTTATGAGGGGTAGCAATATTGCTGCTACCTAGCATGTTGCTTCCATAATTCCTATATAAACAAGCATTGGCATAGCCAATAGGTCTCGCTTTTGGGAACTTATAAGTGTTTACCCATGCAACAGTTGAAGTTGTTGCACCAAGGATATTGTGCTGCATAACTAAATACTTATAAGGTCCCAAAAGCGAGACCTATTGGCTATGCCAATGCTTGTTTTCTTCTGTATGTGCATTTATTAAAATAAGGTCTAGTTCCCTAAAAACCTGCTGACTCCTTGTGGGTTTTGGCACGGGTTCCACGGTTTGGCCCTTACGCCGCCTGTGGCAGGCACTCAGAATGGCAATATGTGATGTCAAGAGATGGGCTTTATCCCAGACTATCATGGTGTACGCACAAGGCAGCCTCCGGCCAGATCTGCTGCGTCGAGCATGACAAAATCGATGCTGTACATCTGATCTGAGAGAGCCCCATCAGCTATTAATGCGGGGGTTACCTTGAAATCAAGATACGTAAATTGTGTCTCAGATCTTTACATCAGAGACGTAATCTATGTTTGCTCAGGACTAGGCAAAGAAACAGGGCCATCTCCAGATATGACCCGAGCAAGCTCAGAAGCTTCAAAGCCTGCTCCACCCTCCACCAGCAATACTTAATCCAGCCAGCACACAGGCCTGCTCTCCGGGACACGCAGAATCTCACAAGATAGGGTATTCGAGTGGCGTCGGGGGAGGAGAGAGAGGGCAAAGGAAATAAAGAAAGAATTCAAAACCGAACGTTTATATTCAATAAAAATTATACTCAGAAGCAAAGCAAAAATATGCACAACAATCGTGTAAGCTGATGCAAGGCACCCAAAAGACAATGTAAAAAGGATGAGATTAATTAATTCACACTGACCCAGAAGCTTAACAATACAACACACTAGGCCCTGTGTACAGGATTCCTTGGGCATCAGGGAGCGACAGCCTGTGCTGCACAAAGTAGCAGCTGTGTGTAATGCAATTTCCTGCAGCCAAGTGCCCAAGGAGACTCATTGGAAGCCCTGCGTGTGTAAGCAGGGCCAGATTCAATGGCGGCGCACGGCGTGCGCCGCTGCCCAGGCCCATTGTTTACCACGGGGCCCACTCGAGCTCTGCAGTAACCCAACAATGACATAAACAGCCGCGATCAGATAGCCCCGAGATATGTTAAAGAGCACAATAGCTGCCAGCGCGTGAATGTTTCACGGCCAGCTATAAATCAGCAAAAAGGAACACAAGTCATATATTCCTTCATAGCCCTCCAAAATCAAAAGCGAGCCACCTCAGTGGGACGGAAAGGCCTTGGTTACAAAAAAAAAAGTTAGATGGAGGGACAACGTGACAAAAGCGCTGAAAGGAAACGTTCTTCAAGCAGTGCGTGCTTTACAGAGGCCCAGGATGTCAGTGAAACAGCGAAGTGTGACATTTCTGAAGCTCGTTTTGTAGCGCCTTACATCTAGGGTTGCCACGTCGCGCCTTGTAGCTAGGGAACTCAGATTCCAGTCCTAGGCTCCGCTCTAGTGATAAAAATCATTACACCACTGTTACCAGGGGCGATGGTACAACTTATTCAGTGTATGCAACCAGAGACAACAACAACCAGGCTGCAAAATGAAAAAGAAATGGCGGCCGCGCGGTTTAAAAAAAATAAATAAACAGTGGTGCGCGCGCACCACAGAGGACGCGGAGGGGGGGGAGGAGGGAGCGCGGCAGCCTGCTCAGCTGACCAGACGCTCGTGCGTCATGGCTCTTTGCCGGCATGTGTTTACAATTATCGCGCCCGCGTCTGGGCACGATAATTGGAAACACATGTTTGCCGCAGCGTACCCATCTCAAAAAGGCCAGCCACGACGCACGAGCGTTTTTGGGACTGCTTTCAAAACTCACTTACTAAAAGTCTTCGCCTATAAGCAGCGCTTGCGCGCTACTCGAGGCTCGACCTAAAAAGTAGAGATTTGCCCACCAACTACTGACCCATAAGTTTACTTGACAATGGTCAAACAATTTTCTGTAGGCAGGTCCTGACAAGGTTATAAACATGGATAACGGGTAACCATATCCTTGAGGATACATAGGCAGGTTTCAGGGCGGAAAAAAAAAATCAGTACCCTTGACCAGGTCTTTCGCTTCAAGGTGTTATGCTGGAAGCATGTCACCCACTCCCATGCAGCAGAGCATAGTGAATAGGTCAGGACAGGGTATTGAATGCCTTTTCCAAGTCAAGGACAAGATAGTTGTCGTGGGGAAACTGACCCCTCACTTTATCCTGGACGTGGAAAAGACAGCAGATATTTTGGGAGGTGGTTCTGCTGGGGACGAAGCCGTTCTGGTCTAAGTGCACAAGCTTTGGCAAAGCGGTCAGCTAGTATTTTGCTTAGGATTTTTTAGTCCGCCCCTAGTATAGCAATTGGCATATAGGAAGTTAACAGGGTGCGATCTCTGTCTGGTTTTGGGATTGAGACTAAAAGGGACTTGCGAAGAGAGTGGGGAAGCTCACCTTCTCCCACGGCCGCCTTATACATTGCCGCCAGCCGAGGTGCCAGGAGAGCTGAAAATATGCTTTAGTATTCTAGAGGCAAGCCATTCAGACCCAGGGTTTTATTTCGAGCCAGATCTAGGATCGCCTACTTCACATCAGCTGGTGTGATCTCTGCGTCTAGGGAAGCCTGCCCGAGAGGGGGGATCTGGGGCAAGACGAGGTCAGCTAGGAACTTGTCTATTTCCGACTGATCATTTACTGCCCGGTATACAACGAAATAATAGTTGTAGAAGGCTTGTAGAATGCCAGTTGGGTACGGACCCTGTTGCTGGAGGGGGAGACCACCTCCGTAATGGGACGGGATTGTGAGTCCTGGCAGATAAGCCGTGCTAAGAGTGCGCAAGGTCTATCGCCCTCTCGGTGTACCCTGGAGTTGTGAGCCTTAAAGTTATAGCACCTCAGAGAAGAGCCGCGTAGGCGGTCTTCTCTTCCGCCAGCCGGGTTGTGGATGCCAAAGTAACGTCCGCTGCCTTGCTAAGAGAAGCCAAATTGTGCTCAGTCTCCTTCAAGTCTCTCCCAAGCGCTCTGCAGACTCCTGCTATCTGTTGAATGCAAGTACCCCTAGTCACAACTTTAAAGGCGTCCCCATGACAGCGTCTTGGTCACGTGGCAGCCTCCAAGAAGGTGAGGGGGGGCTCCACTTAAGGGTCATAAGGTGCGCGTCGTAGTCAGAAAGAACCCTGCCTAAGTAGTCCGCGTACTGGATCAAGGGGACAACCGTGGGAGAGCATGGAAAGCAATCGAGGGGCACACAAAGGTTATGCGGGACAGAATAAAAAGTAGTATAGTTTTGTAGTGGGATGCCGGGCTCTCTATACCTCTGTATGCGCCCAGTGGTGTACCCAGGCGTGGAAGCGTTCAGTCTGCACGTACGGAGAGGAGGTGGAGGGTGGGACCTATCTAAGGAATGGTCAAGCATGCAATTATAGTCCACCCCTAGTATCCATGGTGTCTCTGTATAGTGGGCCAATGTGCTGGAAAGGGATTCCCAGAATTTTCGCTGGTCTGTGTTGGGTGCATAAATACTACCTAGGAGTACAGGCTAGCCATCCAAGTGTGCCTCGAGGAGAGCATACCAAACCCTCCGTGTCAACCACCCTGTGAGTTTCCTGAAAAGGGACCCCAGGTCGAATCCATACCATAGCCCCTTGCGCGGATGCTGAGTAGGTGGTGGCACAAAAGATACCCCTCCATTGCTTGAGCAGGTGGCCCAGTACCCAGGCAGTGAAGTGTCTCTCCTGCAAAAAAGCTACCTGTGCCTGCTGACGCTTGATATAAGAGTATACTGTGTAGCACTTACGAGCAGTGTACATGCCTCAAGTGTTAAGAGTGAGGAGACCAGTGTCAGTGGAGGACGTCATGGAGAGGTGGTAAGAGTGTGAGGAAGATGCACAGGAGGGCCCTTTCCCAGTGGAGATGCGCCTGTTCGTGGAACCAATTGTCACCCGCCCACCATAGTGCTGGGGTGGAAAGAAGAGAGGGGTAAGAAGAATGTGTACTAACCGGGGAGGGAAGTATTTCCAATATCGGGGACCTACCGCAAAGGACGGTACACCCAGACAGAACATGATGCGGATGCTCTAATGTATCATGGGGGGCGAGCAAAACATATGCCCAGAGCAGACAAGATGAGCTGCCCATGAAGAATCATGATGAAAGGGGGTGCCAGTAGTGCCAGGGAGTCACATCAATGCTGTAGTATTACTTAAGTTGTGGCACAGGTGGGCTAACCTGGGTCAATTAAATGGATGTATCTGCTGTCAGGGGAGTCACTGCGGGAGGCGCTGGCATATCAGCGCGGGAGGTGCCCGAGACACTTGGGTCCTCCTTGGAGGTGAAGATGTTTGGGCCCCTCTCGTCGTCTGTGGAGGCAGGTCCTGTAGGGCTCACCTGCAGTCTGCAATTATTTGTTCCAGGTTGGGAGAACTAGCCAGGGATCTCCAGGGCAAGGGCCTCGTGCATGACTGAGTTCCCTTCTTGCGTCGGCGCTTGTTCCAGGGCCACCGGGCCGGCAGGGCTCGGTCAGTGTTCGATGGCCTAAGATCTTTCGAGTGCTGGTCAGTCCAGTCCCATGCTTCAGCGGGGTCTGTGAAGAAGAAAGTAGCATCTTCAGAGATTATACAGAGGCGCACAGGGAACAACAGGTATTGTATCCCCCCACTGACAGATGCAGCATTTTACCTCTAGGAAAGACGAGCGATGGTGCTGCACGGCACAGGTGTAGTCGGGAAATAACATAATAGGTTTGTTCCCCACTTGGAGAGGTCCACTCCGCCTGGCAGCGCGAAGCACCGCGTCCCTGTCCTTGAAGTAAAGGAGTTTCGCCAGCATTGGACGAGAGGGGGATCCCGGAGGTGGAAGGCGTGCCAGGACGCGATGTGCTCTCTCAAGGGAGAAAAGGGTGAGGTCCGAGGCTGGAGTGAATGACTTAAACCAGGTCTCTAGGTAGGCAATGGGATAAGTCCCCCCGATTCCCTCCGGGAGGCCAGAAATTCGGAAGTTGATCCTCCGGGAACAGCCTTCCAAGTCATCCACTCTGCACTCTAGTTGTATAACCCGGCCCTGAAGGTCACGGATCGCTGCCTGGTGTTCCTTCATGAGTGGTTGCAAGGCAGTGAGGGTTTTCTCGCCGTCCATGGCCCTGTCAGCAAGCTTGTGGTGGTCGTCTCGGAGAAAGTTAAGGTCAGCGCCAAGGCTCCGAACCTGTCCTCCATGGTGACCCTGGAGTGCTCTATGGACGCCAGCACTTTGTCCAGCTTGTCAGATGTGGTAAGGGCTTGCACGTTTTCCTCCTCTCCCTGCAGGGTGCCAGGGTCCGGATAAGGTCGCCATGCAGGAGCCGGCGTCTGGGGCCCGGTAGTCGAGCGTAGAAGAGGGATCATCTATATGTCGCTTTTATAGACCTGAAGTCAGCATTTGACCTGGTACCGAGGGACAACTTCTGGAGGGTGCTGGGCACCCATGGGCTACCTGGAGATCTTCTCTGGATCTTAAAGAGTTTGTCACATAAATACTTACCAAATGCGAGGTGGAACATGGGGGGATAACTAACGGAAAGAATCTCTATTACACAGGGAGAAAAGCAGGGATGCGTCCTTGCTCCCACACTTTTTTGCCTTTATATTAATGGGGCAGTAAAATGGCTATCCGAATGTAAACATGACAACTAAAACCACAGGAATATCCATCCAGATCTTAACGTTAGCGGAAGAAACGTTACTTATCTCAAGAACTCCCATGGGTCCTTCAGATAGAACTGTACTACTTTGCCACCTTTTGTAAAACAGGTGCCTAGCAATCAATCCATCAGAAACAAAATATATGGGAATAAACCACACCGGTCCGTTAGAGGCAGAATGATTGAACAGGTCATACACTTTGATTACCTAGGTATCCGATTGATAGACAGCATGGCCTGGGGGTTGCAAATGGGGAAGAGTAAAACACCCCTCAGAGAGCACTGCTAATTGGAAGGAAACACAAGGCCACTGCAGGAGGTCTGGTGTCACCAGCTTTCAAAATTTATAGAGCTACGGCGGTGGTGGCAGTCTTGTATGGGGAAGAGATTTGGGGGTATGCCAATGCAACTGGCCTCACACTAGTAGAGAATAGATTTTATATGGGGTCTTCTCAACTTACCCTCGAGTACTCCACTTATCCCCGGACCTAGCACTAAATTGCATACATATGGTGTCTTTCCAGAAGCCATTGACATACGGGGTACGGCTTTGGTCTACCCCGGAGTTAAATCCCTGCAGGGAATCATTAGAAGATCTAATTTCCTATGATAGAAAAGTCTGCACCCTGTCTCTGAAACATATTAAGAAGCAGTGTCAATTGCTGAAAATGGGGGAACTATGGAACACCACAGCAGAAGCTGCTAAAGGTGCTACTCAGAAACTGAAAGAAGCATACTAGGAAAATGTTATGCTGTAGATCTGGTCTGACTACAAAGATGGGAGCACAACCGGGCAGTTCTTGAGCCATAAGTACAAGTTACTAACTTGTGTAACGATATATCTGTAAGAGACAGTAGTTAGTGACAGATTCCTTACCTTAGAATATCCCCAGGCGTCAGGCTGGATCCGGAAAGTTTTTTGCGTAGCAGTACCCTTGCGCGTCGGTAGGCGGCGTTGTGAGGCTCCGCGTCCGTCGTCGGGATCGCCGGGATGACGTCGCGGGCAGTACTTAGACGCCGCCCCTGCGCGCTGACGTCAGTTCTGTACACGACTTTCCGCGCCAGGAACGCAGAGCCATGCAAGAAGCTGACATAGGTGTCTAAAAAATACTAGGGCCCTGAAAGGGATGTCCTTAACCCTAGAAATCAGTTCGCAGAACGGGGAGGATGGGTGGGGCGGTAAGGAATCTGTCACTAACTACTGTCTCTTACAGATATATCGTTACACAAGTTAGTATCTTGTGCATCTGAAAGAGACACGTTAGTGACAGATTCCTTACCTTAGAATAGATACCCCAGCAATACCAACCCCGGTGGTGGGTCTGCGAACAAAGATCAGACAAGGAAGTCCTGAAGGACAGAACGGCCAAAGAAGCCGTCCCTCCGGACCAGACTGTCAAGGCAGTAATGCTTTGTAAACGTGTGCAGCGAGGCCCACGTAGCTGCCTGACAGATAACCGGCAGCGGAACACCGCGGCCCAAAGCCGTGGTAGCAGCCGTTGCCCTGGTGGAATGGGCACGCAGCCCAACAGGAGGCTCCTTCTTAGCCAAAGAATAGCAGGCCTCGATGCACAAGGTAACCCAGCGGGAGATGGTTCGTTTGTGCACCGCCCGACCTTTTTGGCGCCCACGTAGCCAACAAAGAGCTGGTCATCCACCCGGAAGTGTTTTGTGCGGTCGATATAGAAGGAGAGCGCACGTTTTGGGTCCAGACGGTGGAGCCTCTCTTCCTCTCTGGAAGGATGCGGAGGCGGAAAGAAGGTAGGCAAAGTGATGGTCTGCCCAATGTGGAAGGCAGTAACCACCTTTGGCAAGAAGGACGGACGCATCCTAAGAACAACCTTGTCTGGATGGACAGACAGAAATGGAGGTTTGCATGATAGAGCCTGGAGCTCACTCACCCGCCGAGCGGAGGTGATGGCCACCAGAAAGGCTGTCTTCAGAGTTAGAAGACGAAGAGGACAGTTATGTAGAGGCTCAAAGGAGCGCACATTAAAAGGTAAGAACCAAGTTCAAGTCCCACTGAGGCATTACAAACGGAACAGGAGGGAAGAGGTGTGTAATGCCTTTTAAGAACCTGTTAACAACAGGGGACTTGAAAAGGGAGGGCTGATCAGGGAGCCTGAGGAAGGCCGAGATAGAACAAAGATAACCCTTGATGGTACCCAGGGCAGAACCCTGTTGGGCCAGAGAAAGAAGGAACAGAAGGACCTCAGAAAGAGGGGCAGAAAGGGGATTCACAGCCTTTGCTGTGCACCATGCCACAAATTTGTTCCACCTGCAGGCGTATACCACCTTAGTGGAGGGACGCCTGGCTGCCAGAATCACATCACAAACTTCGGGAGGCAAGTCGAAAGGAATCAACTGCCGCCGCTCAATCTCCACGCAAGCAGGTGTAGACTGGACAGGTTCGGGTGGAGGACCGTCCCTGCTGCTGCGACAGAAGATCCTCCCGAAGAGGCAGACGGATCGGGGATCTACGCTCATACTGAGTAGCTCGGGATACCAAACTCTTCGAGCCCGGTCCGGAGCCACAAGGATGACTTGGGCCCGGTCGTGCCGAATCTTCTTCAACACTCTGGGTAGAAGTGGTATAGGCGGAAAGGCGTACAACAGACCGCAACTCCACTCGCGACGAAAAGCGTCGCCGAGCGAGTGCCGCCTTGGAAATTCCAACGCGCAGAACTGATGACATTGCGCGTTCTCTTCGGTGGCGAATAGATCTAACCAAGGCTCTCCCCATTGTTGAAAGAGTCCTTGCGCCACTTCCGAGTGAAGACGCCATTCATGATCCATCATGCACCTGCGGCTGAGTTCGTCCGCCCTGGCGTTCAGGGAACCTGCCAGGTGTTGGAACCATCAGGAACATGTCCTGATGTTCCAGCCAAGTCCAGAGGCGCAGAGCCTCCTGACAGAGGGTCCACGACCCCACCCCGCCCTGTTTGTTGCAGTACCACATGGCGGTGGTGTTGTCTGTGAACACCTGCACTACCTTCCCTTTGACAGAGGGAAGGAATGCCTTGAGTGCAAGTCGGATCGCCCGGAGCTCCAGAATGTTGATATGGAGCCGGGACTCCGCCGGAGACCAGAGGCCTCTGATCTCCGCCTCTCCCATGTGACCGCCCCATCCCAGAAGGGACGCGTCCGTCACAACTGTGTGCTCTGGCTGGGGAAGGGAGAGGGATCTGCCCATGACCCATTGCCGGTTCGAGAGCCACCACTGCAACTGTTTTGCAGTCCCCACCGAGATCTGGACGTGATCGGACAGGTTGCCCTGGTGCTGCGCCCACTGGAACTTCAGGTCCCACTGCAGAGCCCGCATATGCCATCTGGCATGATCGACCAGCAGGATGCAGGAGGCCATGAGGCCCAGCAGCCTCAGGGTCATCCGTACCGAAACCCAGGATAAAGGCTGAAAGATCGGAATCATAGCCTGAATATCCCGGACTCGCCGTTCGGGAGGATAGGCTCGAAACTGCGTCGTGTCCAGAACTGCTCCGATGAAAAGGAGCTGTGGAGAAGGAACCAGATGCGACTTCGGCACATTGATGGAGAACCCCAGCGAGTGCAGGAGTTCGGCCGTAGTCTGGAGGTGGGAGACGACTGCCTGGGACGAGCCCGCCTTCAGCAGCCAGTCGTCGAGGTAGGGGAAGACTGAAACCCCTGCCCGGCGCAGATGAGCTGCGACCACCGCCATCACTTTCGTGAACACCCGAGGATCACTGGTAAGGCCAAAGGGGAGCACGGTGAACTGAAAGTGCTCGAGGCCTACCGTGAACCGTAGGTAACGCCGGTGGGCCGGCAGGACGGGGATGTGGAAATAAGCGTCCTGCAAGTCCAACGCTACCAGCCAGTCTCCAGGGTCGAGGGCAGTCAAGACCTGAGCTAGGGTGAGCATCTTGAACTTCTCCTTCCGGAGGAAGCGATTGACGTTCTGGAGGTCCAAGATAGGACGCATGTCCTCCTTGTCCTTTTTGGGCACCAGAAAGTAGTGGGAGTAGCAACCACGCCCTACTTCTGGGGTCGGAACATGCTCGATGGCCCTCTTGGCCAAGAGGGCCGTGACTTCCTTCTGTAGAAGCACCAAGTGATCCCCTGACATGCGGTGGAATTGAGGTGGCATGGCTGGGGGTGGTCTCGAAGGGGAGGGAGTAGCCCCTTCGGACAATGTCCAAGACCCACCTGTCCGAGGTGATGGGACGCCAGTGGTGAAGGTGATGGCGGACCCTGCCCCCGACTGGCGTGCTGTGCACCTGAAAGGAGGGACTAGGAGGGCTTGGAGGCCGCTGACGGGTTGGAGGTGGTGGCCTGACCCGCACGCTGGTTGCCCGAACCGCAACGGCGGTATCCACGTCCTCGGCCACGCGAAGACGCTTGCTGCGCGGGCCGTTGGCCGGGCTGTTGACGTGACTGGGCGCCCCTCCCATGGCCACGAAAGGGGCGAAAAGCAGACGTGAGCGGAGGGCGCACAACAGCAAGGCCCAGGGACTTGGCAGTAGCCCGCGAGTCCTTGAAACGCTCCAGCGCATGGTCTGCATTCGAACCAAAAAGACCGACTCCATCAAAGGGCATGTCCATGAGTCTATTCTGGACATCCCCTGAAAAACCAGTGGTCCTCAGCCAGGCGTGGCGACGCAGCGCCACCGTCGTTGCAAGCGATCTGCCCAGCGAGTCGGCGGTATCAAGGCCACAGCGTATGGTGTATTTAGCCGCATCACGCCCTTCCGCAATGGCGCGGGTAAGCAGTGTCTGGACCTCCTCAGAACACTGCGGCAAAACAGTCGCCACCGAATCCCACAGGGAGTGGGTATATCGGCCCAAGAGGCAAGCGGTGTTGACAGACCGCAAGCCAGCACTGGAGGAAGAGAAAGCCTTCTTCCCAAAGTGGTCCAGGCGCTTGGATTCCCTATCCGGAGGGGCGGTAGGGAAGGCGGTTTGGGAGGCAGAGGCTTGGACAACCAAGCTCTCAGGGGTGGGGTGTTGGGAGAGAAACAGGGGGTCGCCCGGAGCAGGGCGATGGCGTCGGGCCACGTTCCTATCCACAGGAGCCCCTGTGGTGGGCTTGGACCAGGCACCCAAAAGAACGTCAGTGAGTGCATCATTGAACGGCAACACAGTCTCCGAAGAGGAGGCCGCCGGCTGAAGCACTTCTGTCAGGAGGTTAGTCCTGACGGCCACAGTAGGCAACTGGAGATTCAAGGCTCCAGCAGCTCTACGCAACACCGTTGCAAAATTAGCCCCCTCCTCCGTAGCCACGGGAGGAGACAGCATGCCAGAGTCAGGGGAGGTGTCCAGACCACTGGCATCCCCAAGTTCCTCAACCCAGTCCGGGTCAAACTCGCACTGTTGTGTGAGAGGGTCCTCAGACCCCTCTCAGCTCTCCTGGTCCTCCTCAGGTTCATAATATGGAGGAGGAGGGACATTAGGGACCCAAGGTCTCAACGGCGCCGGAACCGGCATCGGGCGACGTCGGTCCGGCTCCATGTCCGGAGCCGGAGAGAGCCGAGGAACGACGCCGTCCGGAGCCCCGGACGGCGTCAGGAACGGCACCGGGGACATCGGCGTCGGCGTGGTTAGGTCAACCGGCGTCGATGGGGGTTGCGGCACCACCGGAGCCGGGATCGAGGCCGGGGCCGGAGCCGAGGCCGGGACGAAGGCTGGTGGGACAGGCGACGCCGGGACCGGAGTCGACGGCGACGCCGGAGCAACCCCATCAGGGCCCGCGGGGCCCGAAGGCGCACCGGAGGGACCTTGAGGCCCGAAGAGGCGGGCCATGGCCGACAGGAACTCCTGTACTTGGGCCGGAGTCGCCCCGAACCCGGGAAGGACGGGTAATGCGGGGGTGACTCGACAGGCACGTCCGGGGTCGCGGGGGCGGGAACGGTGCCGACAGGGGCCTCAGCCGAGTCGCGAGACCGGCGAGGCCAAGTCTTAGAGCGATGACGCCGCTTAGACTTCTTGTGCTTCGACTTACCGGAGGAGCGCGAAGACTTGGATTCCGACGAACGATGGGGGCTCCGCGACCGGCCCTCGACCTCTCCCGTGACCGGGGCTTGGTGCGGCGCGGAGCCGACTGCCGGACCTCGAGCAGCTTTCGAGACCGCTCCCGCAAAGCCTTCGGATGAAGTTTCCGGCAGTCAGGGCACGACTTCGTGTCGTGGTCTCGGCCGAGACAGAAGAGACAATCGAGGTGCGGGTCCGTGATGGACATCATACGGGCGCAGACCTCGCAGGGCTTAAAGCCGGGCATCCCTACGACACCTTAGGAGTCGTGAAGACTCGTAGAAGAAAACAGTGAAAAATTCACAAAAAAGTAGTCAAAAAGTGACTAGGGCACTGCTCTTCCCGGATCTGCGCTTACTGGCGCGGAAAAAGAAGAACTGACGTCAGCGCGCAGGGGCGGCGTCTAAGTACTGCCCGCGACGTCATCCCGGCGATCACGACGCCGACGACGGACGCGGAGCCGCACGACGCCGCCTACCGACGCGCAAGGGTACTGCTACGCAAAAAACTTTCCGGATCCAGCCTGATGCCTGGGGATATTCTAAGGTAAGGAATCTGTCACTAACGTGTCTCTTTCAGATATGCTCACCTAACTTTGAACTATATAGGGACAGAATCTATCCCCAGTAGCAAAACATTTGTATGTGCTGTTTAGAAGTGGCACTTTACCCCTTAGATCGTTCACATCCAAATGTGATACATTAGGCTGTTCTCCAGTGCATTAACCCTACTGCCCACAGGAAAAAGAAACGGGACACTGCTTTTTCTTATTCTGCCCCAGATGCATATTGCCGCACAAGAAAAGGATAATTGCAGTGTGCAAGCTAGCGGGTGTAAGGCACTATTGGGAGCAATTAAGAATTCTGAAAAGAGATATGAAGGAAATTATAGTTTTTGTGGTAGCACGATACTTACAGTGGGCATGGAACATCAGATCGAAAGTGCTGCCCGCAGGGAATCTTTAACTTTCATGACCAGAGAAGGTGCAAACTGTACAAATGCACATAACAAATTTCTGGGTACTAGTGGGCTAAGATGGAATATTGTAGATCACGTTAGCATTGGTATTCTAGAATAATTGTCATCGGGAGACAAAACTCCAATAAGTGTCCACTGCTGCCTCTAAATCTGGGGGATATTGGGTGTTACTTCAATTGTAGGTTAGCCTGAAGCAGTGTATGTACTTCAGTGGCTATTTTGGATTTAATCCGTGATATGTACTGTGTATTTGGATGAACTGTCTGAATTTTTATTTAGTTTTAACTAATAGCTTAAGACTAATGTGACACTGGTATGACTTCAGGGCCCTAAAAAACTCCTGGTGGCCTGGACTTACCAGACAGCATGACGGACCCTTTGAGCCCATTCTAGGCTTTTAGACGTTTGTGCTGCTAATGGGGTTACCGGTCTAAGCAAAAGGATGTTGTGGTATTTTTAAGCTGTCACTTGTTGTCTATATATGTGTCATTGTCTTCTGTATACATTAACCGCTTCGCTGCGGCCGGAATTCCGCCCAGGTGCTGGACATTCCGATCACGGGCGTGGCTCGGACGGCCCCCGCGCGTCGTGAGCACACGCCCACCGTGACTCATGACGGCCAGGGGCCGTCATGAGCACGGAAGAGGTTAATATGTATTTTATTTGCATATTGAACTTTTATGCTCATTTGACTGAAAAAATTTATTATTAAGTGCCCTAGTTTACCCAGGTGGTGGACTCCCTAGATTCCTCGGATGGGTTAGTGGTGGGCCCTGAGTTGTCAGGGAAGAGTAAGTGACGGCCCAAGTACAGTGATGGATGTCATCATAGCGATTTGGTTTCCAGATCCTAAGGTGGCCGCTGTGGCAATGCCTAGACCGGTGTCCGGTCCTGTAGGATCAGATCCTATGGACAAGGGCCAGAGGCATATGATACAAAAGGAGTTCAGGATAAGACCTGACGATGAAGCATGCCACTAAAAGAGTGGGTGAGGGTCTTAAAGTAAACGAATCAGGATCCCTGATAGAACTGTTCACCACCTCTGCTCAGTTTGGAGATAGATAGGGCTATAGGATACCCGAGTTAGGAGTATTTACCAAGGGAGAGTGTACTGTATACTCCTGAACGAAAGCCAAACTTCCCCTACCGCCACATCACAGCACAAGTGAGCCAAATTAGGGTAAGGTTGGGGGACAAGGGGAGTTAAGACTTTATCCAAAGGATGCAACAATGTTGAACAAACGAATTAACAACATGCAGCCAAAGGAAAAAAACAACTTTAGTTCTATGAAACAATTTATTCTTTAAAACTCATGTAAGGATACTGCTTTATCATCAATTTATGTTTGCAAGGAAATTAAAGGAACCACTCAAAGGAAAAATAAGATAATTCCAATAATAGTGTATCATATATCCTTCTTTTCACAGAGAATTTAGCTGGTTAATAACAAGCCTTTGGATTTTCCCTCAAGTACCAAACGTGTTCAGTATGTCACAAAGAAAGCAGGAGAAAGGTTCCAGAAGGAAGCCGTAAGACAGACATGGAGCAACTGATGTATTTCTGTACTAGAGTGGTGCCATCAAGGAAGGAGAAGAGAATAAAAGACTATGTGTGGATGTGGGGGATGGTGGGGACTAAACAGTGGAATGTTGCACAGAAATTACAGGACATAGCTGTAGCAGACCAGAGTATCGTTAATTTAAATTTCTCTTAGACAAACACTCAGAAACACAGCGTCAAATTACATGAATTAAACACCATTGGACACTGTATGCTGGCTTAGATGCAAGAGCTAATGATGCAACTTACTTGCAGTACTTTGGTAGTTCTGAATATCCATAAAATACACTTTACAAACAAAAAGAAAAAATACTGCCACAGACTAGGTTTGTTTAACAAGACTGAAAAAGCGATCTACAATTCATTTTCAATGTTCTGCCCTTCTACTGTGAAAATATGAGAAAGGCAGAAGAGCCCAAATCGGATAAAGACTCAGAATAAGGACTGGATCAAAACTATTAATAATGCACTTGTTGGTAAATTACAGATTGCTATTACTAGAATTCCTAATGTCAAAGTACATACAAAAGTAGATAACCTGCAATGTTTTCTCCATCATGGATTCAATGTCCTACACTTATTAACTTGTGTTTCCTGTAACATGACTAAGCATGCCAACAATATAGCCTTATAGCCCGCTGCCAAAGGCTATGCTAGTTGTTAAAGGTCCTGAACCCCAGTTATAGGCCGGAGGCGAGGGCGTATAATGAGGGAGAGGGCCTCACCAGCATAGCCTGAGGCAGAAGGGCTATTAGAATATTCCACCCACTAAGGGTAGAATGTTTTTAAATTTAAAAGGGAGAAACATGTAGACAAACATTGCAATGTTGGAGCACAAAGCTTACACTGGCCATTATTAGAGCTGAGCCAATTCATTGTCTTAAATGGAGCTCTCAACATTCCAATGTTTTATTTGTGATTATATTTTCCTGCGCTCAAGTCTCTCATCATTAATGAGGCAGCAATTAACTTTTTAATATCTACTAACAATACCCACCTGATCATGATAAGGGAGGTAACCTTTCTGCTGTCAGCAGGTGTAAATTTTACTCCAATCCTTCTGAACTCCCATGGCTTTAAGGTCAATTGAAGCACCTCAAGGCTAGATTTCATAGTGCTAAGATCATGCTGCTGACCATCCTACATAACGAAGAGAGACATTTAGAACACTTTCTAAAACATGGAGTACAATATAGACACAAGCACTCTAAACTATAACTTTTAAAAAACTGATTAGAATGCGATCTTTCCAAAGAGACAGGCATTTTAAAGGGGTGACACTAAAGAATTAAAATTGAAATGTTCTTCAGTGCAAGCAGTACCCAATCCATCCATTTTAAAACAAAGCAGACATTAACCTTTCCATCTTCATAACTGACAATTTCCAAGCACATAATAAAATATTTCTATTGACAAAAACAGTTTTACTGAATTTTGCTTAAGATCAAAAGCGGGGAAATAAATGCTGCCTAAATATAAAGGAATTTAGTAAAAGCTGTAACGAATACACATTGGTAGTGATAGAGCAGAGATGTTACCTTTCATCTACTTACTACAATTTTACGTGGACATGGTTGGTGACACAATTTACATGAAAACAACGTACTGTGTATTAGGCTTTACGTTTCAAAACTACATGTAATGAAGATCTGAATTAGACAATACATCGTAAAAGCATGCAGAATGTTAGAAGTGATTTTCTGATATATAATATATATAACAGTCAATCAGTAGATGTGAAAACTGATATTTTAGTGGCGTGTGTACTTATGCTTAGATAAACATGATCAATAAACAACCTCGAAAACTTCTATGTGAGAATAAAATGCTTTATGTGATAGAAAACGGATAGCAATATTAGAATGTGTAAACGTGAGCACTGACATTGACAAAAAAAGTAAGTGCTACACAAGGTTATGTCATCTTAAGATTGAATTTCGCAAAGTGTATCATTGATGTGCCATTAGATCTTATATGCTGTAATAACATATAAAGTGCAAAAGACACTAAATTATACGTGAATAGATGGTGGTATATTAAAAAAAAAATTATATAGGTACCCTATACTTACATTAATTAATTGCAACTCAAGATGAAGTGATATTAATATGCTTAATTGAAGAAATTAATGCACTACTCTATGTAATGCGAGATTCATAGTTTAGCACAATTTCGTCATGCATGAGCTGTTTTTTATGAAGGCCTCAAACATTGCTTCCTTTCCTAGTATGAACTGAATAGTCTGAAGCCTATGGGAACCTTTCGTAAAGTTACCACTTATGTTCTAACACTCAATAGCCTTCTTTGACGTAAGTAACTTGCTTGACTAGACTTGCAAGAAAAGTGATAATTCCTAGAGCAAACACTTGAGAATGGACTGACAAGGGATGAGAGCATGAACTCGCCTACTTTCTAAATGCAACAAAAAATTCGAATGACTAAACGACAGTAGCTCTAAGGAAATGGCGAAGTAATGGATTTCTTAATTCTTCCGGACCTGTATACTTTTACCCACTACATCATCTCATCCTATCGTGAGCAACCAATGGGACAGAGTGGTCCGACAAATTTAGTGATGTCAAGAGGTATAAACCTGGAATTGATGGAGTATAATTGCCTAAATTTTGAACTAAGGGGCATCTCCCCCAATACTCATCTTGCGGTACAGAGACTGATGATTGGGATTTCCAGAAGCAACGCAAACTGTGACGAAATACTGCAATTTGCTGCTGATGGGTATGCTAACGTAGTGGAACCTTTTCGGCTGAAAGGGTTCGCGTCAGAGCAGCTGTGGCATTGACGCTGCAGTGTGGACAGAGACAGATGATTCTGTCCATGAACTGTAACTGGTCATTTGGAATTTACTGAACTTTCTTAATAGGGTTGGTGAGACAACTGATTTCCCTTCCAATTCATTTCCCTTAGGATAAAATCTCCCTCGGCTGAGGAAGATTAGTTCCTTTGTATCTGGATCTCGCAGAGCTTGGAAATGCTTATTAAATCTGATCTATTTTAAATGTAGGTCGTATGCTAATTCCTTCAAATCTAAACAGAAATACAGTTTAAGATAAATTATTCTACTGATTCGGTCTCATTATTTGTTTGGGCTAAATTCAAATTGATGGTTAACTTAACTAGAGGTGGGTTTGCTTGTGAGTTCACACTCAATGTTGAATGATAACAATTATCTTATTCCAGGTCCTCATATGATAATTATTCATCCCCAAAGTATTCCGGTCCCTTTCAGCACAGAACAAGAGCCATCAGAGGACCTAAGAGATTCGGTATGGTAGCTGAAGTTTAATTAGGGATAGGAGAATAATAATTAAATAAAATAGTGCATGAGGCCCTACACGTTCACGCTACAACAGTAGTTAGGACTCTTTTCATGACATTTTCACAGATAAGATCAATATAGAGGTTGGAAGCAGAAACCTTTTTATGCGCATGTACTGTCAAAGTTTATTCTCCATCGACTCATATTCAAGGTCACAACTTCCAGGGAACATGCGTATGAGAGACAATGTTAAGCCGAAAAGTACAAGGCAAAACAGGTATGTTACCAGATTCAGTTTGAGGTGCACCCTGGAGCATTTGCAATAGGCCAGCACAGCAATACCATTAACAAGGGACCCAGAATATAGTTTAGTAGTAGGTGTTTGAGACAATGCATATGTGATCCTCGGGAGAACAGCATACAGTGCTCACAAGTTTACTAACTGGAGAACAAGCTGACTTTGGATAGCAAGTGCCCAGTTTCTGCTCAGGATATAATGTGTAAATTGATCTTCTGAATTACAGGAAACACACCACTGAAACTAGCAGTTTGGTGCATACATCTGTCGCTTATGGAGACAGAAGTGAGAACCTTACATTTGTAATATTAGTCCTCTACCATGAAACAAAGATATAAATTGGGTCTTGGAGCACAGGGATATAAAAAAGTTTTGTTAGTTTGACAATCACAACCAGTTGTCCGGTTTAATTACTGCCAGTGGCAAACATCAAGAATGAGCATGATCCCTCTCTTTGTGAAAATAAAGTAGCAAGAGGAAAGCCCCCACGCCTGCTAATGGTGCACAACCGTTTTTAGGCCTTTTTGCTGAAGGCCTTCTGAACCCTTTGCCTTAGGTGTTGAAGATCTGAGCAGAACAAGGTGACTAATTACTCAGCTATGGCTGTAGACGTTGTAGTGCACAAGCATCAAGAGCACCCATGATTAGAGAGTGGCCTGGAACAAACCGTGGTTGTCTAAGGAAGGCTCTCCCTTCAGTGGTGTGGCCTGCACCTGCTGGGGTGGATCTGTTTGGCAGGGACTGGAGCAATAGGATGGGTCTTTTCTCCTAAGTCTCTCTTCTTGGGCTGCACGAAAGAACTGGAGGAAGCTGAGTGGGCTTAACAATTGAGAGACAAAGGGGAATTCAACTTTGGAAATGACTATCAAGCAAACCTATAATTCTGTAAATCCCTGATCATTAAATGTTGACTGCAATTAATGAACACGATTAAACAATGTATTAAGTTTGTGATTTTGTCATTTCTGCCTCGTCAAATATAAAAGTCTCTTACCGACTGGACACACTCTTTTGTGAGTCGGAATTCGTCTGTTGTAACATTGATACTGTTCACATTTATGCCGAACCTTCACAAACAAAGAAAATAATGTTTTGTCATAACAGAAAAAGGGTAATCAGCAAATAGTCTAGTTTGAAAAAATTATATATATTTATAGAGAGAGAGAGATATATAAACACAATTAAGTGAACAGCAACAGCTGCCTCACAATAACAGATGGGCATTTTAGAGAGCATGTACTTTATGATCTAGCAGTATGAATAGATTAAGTAGCACTGATGGTGCAGACATAAAAAGAATCAACAAGTGAACAATAAATCAAACAAAGGTAGAAGACATTCCAGACCCTTTCACATCTTCTCCATGAAGTGTGTATTATACAAGTCACAGAAGAGACCTAGAGCAACGATATATGCCTAAATGAATCAAGCACCCACCGGGAACCTAATCACTATATACAATAAGACTGCAATAAGTGCCCATTCGGACCAAATTTTTATGAATATGATTTCAGTATTTCATCAACACTGTTTTGAATGACAAGCACAAATTTGAAAGAATGTACACAATAAACAAAGGCAGCATCAGAAGAAAAATGCATATTTCAGCAAAGTTTTTTTCCGCCAACTTGTGAAAATGAGAAACCTAGTTTACTTCCCCTGCTAACTGATTAACCATCTGTCCCGGAAATAAATCTGCACTTTTATGCTCAGCCAGCTGCATCCTACGTCATGCTCTTATACACACATGGTCCAAACACACCCTTTTCATGTGCACAGATCCTTAGTTACTCATGCAGAAATCCAAAAGAGGAAGTGCAAGCTTACAACTTTGTGAGTGTATAAAGGTCACCCTTTCCTAGAATACCAACACCCCAAAATCCATAGTGGAAAAACTAAAGTTAAGTTACAGCAATCCAGAGGATGAGTTGAGACAAGGATTTTGAATTTCCCTTGCTGTTGTAAACCATGTAGTAGTAAATAAAAAAAGTTTATTTACTCTATGTAGTTATGTGTTTTCAAGTAACACTTAATTCGCAAGTAGTTACAGTAGCTGGCTAACCCATCCCCCCAGGGGAGATGTCTGAAGACAACCTACTACCTTCAAGCAAGTTGCATTTGCTTCCCCAGTGCAGCTATCTTCATCATTATCACCGTTATTGAAGGTGCCCAAAGTTTTCCCTAGGAGCCTGCTGAAAAATGCCAGGACTGAAAAGCATCAAGGCTGTCTAGTCTTTTTCCACCCCCACCCAAAACTTCCAGGTCTTTAACTCATGTTAGAATGTTCTTTATCATTCCTGCTTTCTCCCTTTTTTTAATGTTTTTCCATGTTTCGCTTCCCCCTCCTCCATTCTCCTTTTTCTGACACACACTCTTGCTCTGATAATGAAAAATATGTCCCCCAAAACTATTGCTGGGGCACACCATCTGCAACCATAAGCAAAATAAATGAAGCTCTGTGCATCGCACTTGTGTATCCCATCCATTGCTCTACATGTAGATGTGCAATTTTAAAACATGCATGCAGACATACACAGATATATATTCAATAAAGAGCTGTGCTTAATAATTACCATTTAGTGAGTAGGTCCAACGCAGGCTGCGGGGTGGGATAGCTGGACAGAGGTAGAAGTTGCACAGTAACAAACAAGGAGGATGGATTCCTCAGAGTAAAATAACCAACCTAAAAGTAGGGTTGCAAAGGAAAGACACGTTTCTTTCATTTTAAGGCATAATCACAAAAAATGCACTGTAATATCACACCTGCTTGCCTCATGTGACATTAAGGAGCTTCAGAATAAACCACACTGTGAAGACTACAAAAAGATTTGCTAGCATCATCCTTCTAAGGCAAAGCTGACATTAGCAACACCTTGAGCAAATAAGCTATCAGGTAGCATCAAACAAAAAATATAAACATTTTATTAGCACTTGCATTGCTACAATATAAAAGGAGCTTTTAATGGAGCATATACATGTGTCAAGGTCAACCACACAAGCCTGAATGAGACCTCATTATGTGAAGAAAAAAGACAACGAGCACACACTGTATGTTTAGATCACTCAAACACTGAACACTGGCACCAATCCTAACACAGTTCCCCACCTTTGTAAAACATTAGACTGGAATCTGTTTCAAATATTCAGGGGCAGAATAAGCCAACTCTGAATGAACACCCTGAATGGTGTTATCCACTTACAAGTCACAAATTAAGGTAACAAATTGCACAACTTGTGTCCCTCATCTTAAGGAAGTGTGGTTTTCATTTTGAGAACTACAATAGATAAATTAATATGTGCTCCTCTTCTGTTACACCTGAACACATATAGTACTGAAGATATATTTGAATGGTGCACTCTAATGTGACAATGCTTCTGTTCTGAATGTCTAAATGTCAGATTTGTAATGTTTGCGGGTATGAGATGACCAGGGAGGAACAAAAAGAGAATACCAGTTTAAAGAGAGAAAGAATAAGTCTGAGCAATTGGGGTTAACTACAACAAGAGACAGAAGAGAGAGGGTAGCGTCAGCAAGGGAAGCCATACATGATAGAGAAGTGAGGTACAAAATGGAGAAATTTAAAATTAAGCATGAGAAAAGTGACCTGAGAACGAGCCTAATACTGATTAAACACCCAACAAAGCTCTCATCCCGGTTTCCTTATCTTGTTAAACAATGTGCACACATTTTCAGTTCGTGCGTGACATCCAGAACACTGGCTACACGAGCAGAAGTTTGCAAGTGATACCATGGCACTAATTGTACTTAATATTTTGCTCCAAAATGATTTCCCTGCAAACCAATAAATAATTTCAATCGGCAACTTTAGCAATTTAAAATTTAGCCATGTTAAAAAAGTATCCTCACATAAAACGCATATTATAACACATTAACAGATTTATATTGTTCAGAGCTATGTATTTATTTCTCCCTACAAATAATGTTCCTTACCGTACTATTTTTCAGTGCAGTGGTACTGAAGTTTAGTGCAAATCCAGGCTCAAAAATCAAATGAGGCCAAAAAAAGGCAAAAGAACCTTTCTCTATTTTCTTCTGGTCAACATTCTTCGTCCTGATCAAAAAATGTTTCCTGTGGGATTTAATAAAGGCACACATTTTATGGGTAAACAAATGGATCAATGGATTTCTTATGTTGTTTAAAACTGCATCATCCAAACTCAGACCTGCAAATTCATCTTAATGCACACCTAAATATGCATGATCGTGTATGAAAATCAAGAGGTTTTAAATAAACATATGTTTTGTCCTTATGTTATTTGCAACTTTTGAGAACAGAATTAGTAAAGCAGCTATCATTGATTTCCGCCCATAGGAACTAAAATTTGATGCAATTCTGTCCCCGGAGAGAATATTGTCCAGGCTTGCAAGGTGTATCTCTTTCAAGAGCATCAACAGCTACCAGGAGGACATCAGGAGTGGGGAAAGGTGCTTAGGGAGGAGAGGCAGCGGGACTTTTCAAATATATACTTTTCTATATGCCACTTGCCCATTCAAGTCAAGAAGACTGTGTGTCATTCTTCATGCAAGTGAACAATAGGCCCTTAATCTGCACCTTCCTAAAAAGAGAATGCAGAATAACAAAATCAGCAGCCAGAATGCCTACCTTTGGGGCTATCCCCAACACTCATGCATGACTGGGTAAAATAAAATGAGGATTTCACTATTTTTCAAATTAGGAGTACACCTAAACTAAAAATAGTACCAGAATATTGATAAATACAAGACAGTTTTCATCTATGGAAAAGCTAGGATTTGGTGCACATTCACGTGTCATCTCCTGAAGAGTATTAATATGAACGTTTCATATAGCGACCTGTCACCAGAGCAGTATTACAGCACTTTATATATACCAGAGAGAGCAGTACAAGTGCAATTTATAAGTAGAAGGCAAAAGAGGCCATCCGAGGAGGCAGTAGAATAAGGAGGGGAGAACAGGAAGAGGAGAAAGGGAAGTGTTAGACCTGGCATCCTTGGCGTGGTTTCCCTTGTCTTTTTGCATCTGCCTCCTGTATTTTTGCTGTGTGCTGGATTTCGTTTTTGCTGGTCTAGGTGCTTTGGGCAGTTTGCCACTGCTGATCAGTGCCAAAGTGCAAGTGCTCCCTATGTAGATTGGGTTCATGGATTGGTGTTTCCATGATTGGCTTATTTGATTTAATAGTAAGTCCCTAGGACAGTGCACTGTGTGTGCCCAGGGACTAAGTCAAATGCTGCTAGTGAGCCTGCAGCACTGATTGTGCCACCCACACAAGCAGCCTTTCAAAGGGTTCTCAGGTCTGCCCCTGCAGTGTCTGCGCACAGTGTTAAACTGCCATGTCGACCTGGCAAGTGCACCCACTTGCCAGGCCCTAACCTTCCCTCTTCTTACAATTAAGACACTCCTCAGGTAGGCCCAAGGTACCCCCATGGGCAGGGTGCAGTGTATGTGAAAGGTGGGACATGTACTGATGTGTGGGACATGTCCTGATAGGGAAATACTGTGCATTTCGCTTTTCACTATTGAAAGGCTCTCTGTCCCACAGAGTAACGGGGAGTTTATTTGTAACATCTTACAAGTATAACTTTCCATTAAGACAAGATAGAGAAATGGAGTTTAGGCTCTCTAAACTCAGACTTTAATATATCTTTTAGTAAGGATGGTTTTTAGGTCTCGGCCTGCACCAGCGCTTGCGCTGGTCTGGCCGAGAGTTTTAGTAAGCGGGTTTTGGAAGTGCAAACCCACAGGCTTTTGGCTGGCGACCAGCTTGCTTTCACGATAGCGTGCACGCGCGCAGCTGCCATCTGGGTTTCCTATCTCTTCCTCATTTCCTCGTCATGGCTCATTAACTCTCTGGACTATGATGTTTCAATCGCAGCAACAGCTCACATTACCAACTGATGGCCCTGGACTACAGTCACATGAAAAACAACAGCGATTAGCATTGAAATGCAAGCTTTTTTTGTCTAGTTAGAAATATTGCTTCGGTGGGTTGATTTCACCTTATATCGCTATTTGTTTTATATTGGGAGTCACAGCCTAATTACCAGTATTTTTGTCTCACTCTGTTTTTTTTTTTTTTATATTTATTCGCGCAAAGCACAAAGCTATTTTTAAGGTTACTTTTTCCGCGTCACTTCTTCACTCTATTTAAACTCCACATCCCCCACTCTTATTGTCTCTCTCCTTCTCTCTCTATCCCCTCTCTAATTCTCTCTCTACTTAATTAACTCTCCCCTCTCTATCTTTTTTAGCCTTTCATTCTCTCTCAACCCTTTATCTGTTTCTCTTTCAAACTCCTTCATTCACTCTCTCCCCTTCTTTCTCTCTCTCTATCCCGCTCCACTCTTTATTCTATGTACACCCTTTCTCTCTCTTTCTCTCTCACCACCCTCTCTAATTGGGCATTATATCTTCACTCTATCTCTCACTCGGCAACACCACAGCATCACTCCGCATCACCACAGCATCAATCAGAGCCAGCACAGCATCACTCAGCACCAACACATCTCTCAACGCCATCACAGAATCACTCAACGCCATCACAGCATCACTCAGCGCCGCCACAGCATCACTCAGCGCCGCCACAGCATCACTCAGCGCCGCCACAGCATCACTCAGCGCAACCACAGCATCACTCAGCGCAACCACAGCATCACTCAGCGCAACCACAGCATCACTCAGCGCAACCACAGCATCACTCAGCGCAACCACAGCATCACTCAGCGCAACCACAGCATCACTCAGCGCAACCACAGCATCACTCAGCGCAACCACAGCATCACTCAGCGCAACCACAGCATCACTCAGCGCAACCACAGCATCACTCAGCGCAACCACAGCATCACTCAGCGCAACCACAGCATCGCTCAGCGCAACCACAGCATCGCTCAGCGCAACCACAGCATCGCTCAGCGCAACCACAGCACCGCTCAGCGCCGCCTCAGCGCCGCCACAGCACCGCTCAGCGCCGCCACAGCGCCGCTCAGCGCCGCCACAGCATCACTCAGCGCCGCCACAGCACCGCTCAGCGCCGCCACAGCACCGCTCAGCGCCGCCACAGCATCGCTCAGCAGCGCCACAGCATCGCTCAGCAGCGCCACAGCATCGCTCAGCAGCGGCCACAGCATCGCTCAGCAGCGCCACAGCATCGCTCAGCCGCGCCACAGCATCGCTCAGCCGCGCCACAGCATTGCTCCGTGCCACCACAGCATCGCTCCGCACCACCACAGCATCGCTCCGCGCCACCACAGCATCATTCAGCACCACCACAGCATCATTCAGCGCCACCACAGCATCATTCAGGGCCACCACAGCATCATTCAGGGCTACCACAGCATCACTCAGGGCCACCACAGCATCACTCAGGGCCACCACAGCATCACTCAGGGCCACCACAGCATCACTCAGGGCCACCACAGCATCACTCAGGGCCACCACAGCATCACTCAGGGCCACCACAGCATCACTCAGGGCCACCACAGCAACACTCAGGGCCACCACAGCAACACTCAGGGCCACCACAGCAACACTCAGGGCCACCACAGCAACACTCAGGGCCACCACAGCAACACTCAGGGCCACCACAGCAACACTCAGGGCCACCACAGCAACACTCAGGGCCACCACAGCAACACTCAGGGCCACCACAGCAACACTCAGGGCCACCACAGCAACACTCAGGGCCACCACAGCAACACTCAGGGCCACCACAGCAACACTCAGGGCCACCACAGCAACACTCAGGGCCACCACAGCAACACTCAGCGCCACCACAGCATCACTCAGCGCCACCACAATATCACTCAGCACCACCACAGCATCACTCAGCGCCAAGACAAAATCACTCAGCACCACCACAGCATCACTCAGCAAGACCTGAGTATCATTCAGCATCACCTCAGCATCGTCTCCGCAACAGTCACCACCACCACCATTACCACCTCAGCATCACTCAGCACCACCTCAGCCTGCTCTCGGAATCTGGCATCTGTTAATTCTCCTCAGCGTCTGGCCGCTGCTAGTGTTATAATACAGGTACTAGTTCCCAACCTTCACCCTCCGATTGTTTATGCCCCCAAAAAAAAAGCTTTAACAAACAACCATTGCAATAGGCAGAAACAAGTTGCCAGCATTGCAAGAACAAAAGAAAACTGAGGAAATTTTTTATTGTAAATACTTTTTTAATATGGTCGTTCAGTTTTACATAATGCCTTCTTGGTCATATATAAAGTAACAAAAATGCTTCTGACACTTTTTATTACAACTTTTCAGCATGCTGCACAGCAGCCACACTTCTCTACAGCACAGCTTGAAGACATTGGCAAAGTCAATAGCTCTGGCTAAACACTTATAAGGCCCCAAAGGCGAGACCTATTGGCTATGCCAATGCTTGTTAAATTGTGTGTTTGAAAAGGCCACTTTTAGAAAGTGAGCATTTTCTACCTCAGCCATCCTATGTGCCTCTACTGGGCTGTGTATTGACTGCCTGGTTTTGGAGTGGCTGGGGATGGGATTCCCTGCAGACCGCCACTGGGGGGGTTGAGGTGTGTCCGGCCTTTCCTGGATGAGTCAGGGCTGAGCTCAATAGACCTGGGCTGCATTTAGAGTAGAGGGAGGAGATTGCCTTGCAACTGAATAGGCCTAGCCTTGACAATGCTGTCTCCACCTCCCACCAAGAAGCTGGACTAGAGAGGACAGAACTGGTTTGGACTGAGCTAAGAGACTTTCTACCACAAGAGAACAAAGGAAAATGTGGTATAAATATTTGGGCCCAGACCCCAGATATTTAGATGATTTCTGGACTCAAGAGGAACCTCTGCCAAGGAGAAGAGCTGGGAAAGCTGAAGGCGGAGTACTGCCCCATTGCTGTGTGGATGCTTTGCTTGGTTGGCCTGCAGTGGCTGCTTCAGCCAAGGAGAGGACAAAGACTGAACCGTGCTACGTATCCTCCTTGAAGAAGATCTCCAAGGGCTTGGTGTAGAGCTTGCCTCCTGTTCTGAAGTCTCAGGGACACAGAGACTTCACCCCTTCTGTTCTCCTGCACCTGCAGTTTCAGCTGCCACAGAGGGAAAAAGCAACACTGACTCTGGCGAGCAATGCCGCGACCTGCAACAACGCCGAGGGCACGGCTCATGGGGTGCACAACACACCGTCCCGACTTGCACCGCAGCCCCTACGCCGCACCGGATTGACTCTGACGCCGTCACCGAGGCTGCTTCCTCATCACGGAGCCGAGGGCACCACTCGCGACGCTCATGATGCACCGACCCGACTCGCACCGCAGCCCCAACCTCACCGACGCCGGTGCTTCCTCATCACGGAGCCGATACCCAACGTGGGTGACCTCCCGAACCAATCGACACCGCACCGTTGTAAGGAACAGACGCCTCGCCGTGACGTCACCTCCCGGACAACAATAAGGAACCAACGCTTAACCTTCCCTGTATCGCAGTAAGGAACCGACGCTTCACCTCCCCTGGGGTCGGAAGTAACAGACGGCGCCCGGCGCCAACGAAGCATCACCTTTCCAAGTCTGTGCAACATCTTTGGTTACATAGTTTGTCAAGGTACTGTTCTTTGGGGGTCCGTGTGACTCCAGACGCCGCAGTCTGCGCTGTTCTTTGGGATTTTTCATCTGTCATGACGTCATAATACCCCCAGGTGGAGCTATTTGTTGCTACATGCTTTATTTTTGTGAATAACCTATTTTTGGTGATTATGTGTATGGTGGATTTTTGTCATTTTGGTCTTGTTTTGTTTAGATAAAGATTTCCTATTTTTCTAAACTGGTGTGGTGTCCATTTGTAGGGTTTTTCACTGTGTTACTGTATGTGTGCACAAATGCTTTGCACATTGCCTCCGAGATAAGCCTTTCTGCTCGAGCCAAGCTACCAAGTGGGTGAGCAGGGGTTGTGTAAGGGCATAACTCCCTTACCCTTACTAGAAGCAAGGGTCCCTACTTAGACAAAGGTGCAAACCACTGCCAACTAGAGACCCCCATTTCTAACAGGAAGGTATAACAAGAACAACTGGTGAAAAAAAAGACAAAATGTGTTAAAAACAATTAAGTATCAGTCTGCCATTAGTGGCAGATAGCATCTTCTCATACCTAAATAACATCAGAGTTGGAAGGATCTGCTCTGCTGAAGAAGTACATCTATAGTTGTTTCTGGAACAAGATGTTTGGTGCTAATATTAGATTAAGAGGAAGAGGATGCCAATAACTTGATCTCCCAGCTGTGAAAGATTGTTTAGAGGATTGAGAAGATTTGAATTTGGGTGTTTCCTGTGTGAGAATCCTTACTCCTCGACTGATTTTATTCACCTGATATTGACAGGAGAACAGCAAGGTGACTGGGTCTGCCCAAATGTGAGGCAGCAAACTTGAATGACTATATGTGTACAGTCAATGTGTGCAGTGCCAGAAGATAAAACTTCCCTGCCAATTGCTTCACTTCTTTTAGACTCACTATCTGGAGGACTTGCAGGAAAGGTGTTGGGGTTGACCTTGCAAGTGAAGGTCTGCAATACAAGGCTCTCTGGAGTGGGATGCTGCAACAAGAACTCAGGGTCACCAGTCCCTGTCTATGGTCTGTGGCACCTAGCAATAAGATGATTTACAGCTGGTAGGAAATGGTTTTGAAGAAGCTGCCATATTCGCATCAACCAGATTTTTGTTATATGGCAAAATAGGCTCTGAAGTACAAAGTTAGGGTTGCCAAATATTAGCTTTCGACCCTTCTGTTGGTGAGGGCAGTTCCAACACTTCTGCCATAATGCATACTACAGCTGCGAAAGAGGCGCTTTCCTTGATCAGGGGCCCCAAAGGAGAATTAAAGAGAATCTGAGAAGGTATCGACGCAACTGGCATTCTGTAGGTCAAGAAATAGGCCTGAATCAGCATACTGAGGTGGTAGCAAGTTATCTCTCCCTACATCGTCATCCTGTTGGGCAGGATGAAAAACTTTTATGGCATAGGTGTAAGACCCAAAACTAGTCTCTATCCTCCTAATGTATTGATGCCGATTCAGTGAAACAGGAGGGTAACCATCCTCAAAAGCCTGTGCCTTTGTTAAGGTATAGCATGACATAGGTCAAACACTAACTGAAGAGAACACTAAAACCAGAGAAGAGAGAGAAAACCAGATCCTGACCAGACACCACTGGAGCAGATGGAGGAACGACCGTCAAGGCCTGCAGTAGATGAGTAAACGCACAGCCCAACACTAGAGGCAGACCAGATTGACTTTGTCCAGTGCAAATCAGTGCCGATGAACGGCCTGCAGGCACATTTTAATGGGGAGCCCTGCCAGGTCTGTTGGGCAAGAAGGCATGCCAGAGAAAACCAGAGTGAATATGAAGATATGCAGCATGGCCTTCTTCAATGTCTCAAACTGTTGCAGAGTCAATGAAGACCTTGGAAACTCAACATAAATTGGCTCCTAATTTGGCATCAGATCCAAAGATTAAGGCAAAGCCAGTGCCTGGTTTCTGGAATGTTGACTGTGAGATTTCTATCCAGAAATAATGCATCTGGGCATCGAAGAGCCTCATTGATTCCTATGTTTCTTTTTCAGCTTCTCCTTCAACTAAGCCTTAGTTTAAGATGGAGACCTGGAGTAGGACCGATCTGAATGAGGAAAGGTCCTCTCCTTGTGAGTGGTGACAATGTTTGGCATTATGCACCTTGATTGCTTTGGGATGCATCAGTGAACATTTGTCACAGGGGTTAGTGCCATGTTTGGTGCCAAGACACAACAGGCAGCAGATGTGCAGGTCCATACCCAACATAAGTTTCTGCATAACATGATTTATAGCCTGTCGCCTTCAGAGGCCATATCCCTACATACTGCGAAAATAATTTGAACCAAAAGGGCACCTTATAAGAGCCAAAACGTATAGTTTCTTACCCGTCGGTGTAGTTTTGCAGCTTGAAGACTTTTCTGGATTCACTATGCTGTGCATTATTCCGCCATCTAGTGGTTGGGTCCGGAATCGTAGTATTTCTTCTTTTTTTTTCGTGGCCTGGTGGGCATCGACATACCACCATTTGGTGTCCTTCTGTGACGTCTACGTGCTTCCTCCGGAAGCTCCCACCTTTGGTCGCCATCTTCGGATTCTTTTTTTTTGTTTAGTTCTTGTTCCCCTTTATTTATTCCTCCTGTGTCATCTTCCTGGCGGAGGCGGGTGGGTTCGCTAGTGAATCCAGAAAAGTCTTCAAGCTGCAAAACTACACCGACAGGTAAGAAACTATACGTTTTGCAGCGTGAATCTTTTCTGGATTCACTATGCTGTGCATCGACTTTGTAGCGGTTTGCTAGTCTTGTGGTGGCTGGGTGGAAGATGAACGCTGGTTTGTGAATATATGTTGTAAGACCTTCTGTCCTACTTGTGCTTCTTTGTTCATCTGAATGTCCATGCAGTAGTGCTATGTGAACGTGTGCACTGAGGACCATGTTGCCGCTTGGCAAATGTCCTGAATAGGTGTGTTTGGTAGGAAAGCCACCTTTGCTCCTTTCTTCCTTGTTGAGTGAGCGTGCGGTGCTCCGTGCAAGGTTTGACCTGACTGTTTGTGGCACAACTGTATGACTTGTGCGATCCATCTTGCAATGGTATTCTTTGTGACTGGTCGTCCCAGAAAACGGTTCGCAAATGAAACAAAGAACTGCTTTGTTTTCCTGCATCCCTTTGTTCTCTCTATGTAGTACATGACTGCCCTTCTGGCGATCAGGGTGTGCAATGTTCTTTCTGCTTGTGTCTTTGGAAAAAGCTTGGTATTTGTATTGTTTGATTAATGTGGAACTTAGATACCACCTTTGGCATAAAATGTGGATCTGTTCTCATGACGATTCTGTCGTTATGTATTTGGAAGTAGAGCTCTTGTAGTGTTAGAGCCTGCAATTCACTTACTCTACGTAGTGATGTAATTGCCACTAAAAACGCTGTCTTTAGTGTGAGCATCTGTAAAGTTGCTTTGTGGATCGGCTCGAATGGAGCCTTCATCATTTGTGCGAGTACCACATTGAGGTTCCATGTAGGTGGTGGCCCCTCTTTGGCGGTGCTTTCCTCTTTGCTCCTTCTAGGAATCTTTTGACCACTTGGGATGTGAAGAAACTCTTCCCTGATTCTCCCCTTGTGTAAGCTACGATTGCTGCCAAGTGTACCTTTATAGAAGCGTAGCTTAGTTTCTCCTGTAGTAAATATGTTAAATATTTTAGTACTGTTGACTCCCTTGTGATTTTCCTTGAATCTTTTCCATTTTGCTGTGTAACACTTTCTTGTTGTCGGTCTTCTTGCTTCTCTGAGTACTGCCATTGTGCTCTCTGGTAGTCTGAGGTGAGAAAATTCTAAGTCCTCAGGAGCCATGCTGCCAGGCTGAGGCTCTCTGGTTCTGGGTGCAGCACTTTTCCGTTTTGCAGAGTTAGGAGGTCCTTCCTGTTGGGGAACTCGTGCATTGTCCCCTGCGACATCTCCATTATCTGTGAGAACCAGGTTTACCTGGCCCACTGTGGTGCTATGAGGATCAGTGTCATATGGCTGATCCTGCACTAGTTGAGTACCCTGTGTAGCAGTGGTATCGGGGGAAAAGCGTAAGCAAATGTCCCTGACCAGTCTATCCAAAGCGCATTCCCTAGGGATTCCCTAGGGATTGTGCGCACGGTTGTCTGGATGCGAAGTGTTGGCATTTAGCATTTTGGGGAATTGCAAATAGGTCGATTTGCAAGGTCCCCCATTTTTTGAAGACCTTCACAATCTCGGATTGATTCATCTCCCATTTGTGGGATGCTGATGTTTGTCTGTTCAGTCTGTCTGCTTCTATATTGTCCTTCCCTGGAAGATGAATTGCTAGTAAGTCTATGTTCCTTGGGATAGCACATCTCCATAGCTCCCGGGCTAGGGTTGATAGTGTCAATGATTGTGTTCCTCCTTGTTTGTTGATGTAAAACATTGTGGTTGTATTGTCTGTTTGAATCAACACCCTTTTTCAGTAAAGCTCCTTCTGAAAGGCTTTTAAGGCTAGGAATACTGTTTTTAACTCCAGGAAGTTGAAGTGCTATATCGCATCCTGCTGTGTCCATAAACCCCTCACCTTGAGGTTGTTCATGTTTGCTCCCCACCCTAGTTGGGAAGCGGCTGTTGTAATGGTCACTGTAGGAGTTGGTTGTGTGAAAGGTCTCCCCTGTGTTATGTTCTTCCTGTTCCACCATGTCATCTCCTGAAGAACTGTTTGTGTGACAACCACTAGATCCTCCCTGTTGCCTGTGACCATTGTTGTTGAATCCATTCCTGGAATGGTCTCATGTGTAGTCGAATGTTTGGGACTAGATGAATGCATGAAGCCATCATTCCTAGCAGTTTGCCCACCGTCCTCAGTGTCAGAGCTTGCCCCTTGTGGTATAGCTGTGTCTCCTTCAGTATTGATACTGTTCTCTTTGTGCTTGGAAACACCTTCCCTAATGTTGTGTCGATTTCTGCCCCTAAGAATATCTTTACCTGCTCTGGTGGTGTTGATGATTTTTCCCAATGTATTGAGAAACCGAGCTGGACCAAAGTCTCTATGACCCTTTGTATGTGCTGTTTGCAAAGGTTGTGTGTGCTTGCTCTTACTAACCAGTCTTCTAGGTATGGATAAACGTGGATTCCCTGCCTTCTTAGGTGGGCTGCTACTGCTGCTAGGCATTTTGTGAAGACTCTTGGTGCTGACTTGAATCCGAACTCTAGCACCGTGAATTGGTAGTGCGTCTTGTTGATTACAAATCTGAGTAGATTTTTGTGTCTGCTGTTCATGGGAATGTGCAAGTAAGCGTCCTTTCGATCTATAGTTGCCATGTAGTCCCCTACCTGTATCTGAGGTATTACTTCTTGTAAGGATGTCATTTTGAATCTTTGAGTCTTTATGAACTTGTTTAGGAACCTTAAGTCTAGTATAGGTCTTAATGTTCCGTCCACCTTTTGTATGAGGAAGTACGCTGAATACATCCCCTTGTTCTTTTCCTTGTAAGGCACCCTTTCTATGGCCCTTTTGTTTAGAAGCTCTTGTGCTTCCTTGAGCAAATGAGACAGTTCTCTTTTTGAATGAACCTTGTTCCTTGGTGTTCTGCATGGCGGTTGTTTTGCCAGTTCTATGCAGTATCCGTGTCATGTTTAATATCCACTTGTCGGATGTAATCCTCTTCCACTCCTGGAAGAAGTTTCCTATTCTGCCTCCCACTGGTGTTGCATGTTGAAGGGATTCTTTGTACTTTGGGACATGATGTTTTTGTAAGTTTACTTGTTGTTGCGCCCTCAGATCTTTTTAGAGTGTGCGCCAAGGTTGTAGTGCAGCCACTTGGAGGTGGGTTGCTGTCCCCCTCTTTGCTGTTGGCCTCTTCCTCGAGTGCGCCCTCGAAAGGATTGCCTCCCCTGTTGGTATTGCCAACCTTGTTGTTGTTGACCCTGCTGTTGGCCCTGGTTCCCTCCTTGGTAACCTTGTTGAAAGGTCTGGTGTGAGGCTACCGGCTGGTGGTTACCCCTGCCTGTTGGTCTCCGCGATGGTGTCCCCCTGCGCATACCTCTAAATTGCAGTGCCCCCATGGACCTTGCAGTTTCATTTTCTTTCTTCAACTGAGTTAACTTGTCGTCCACCGCTGTTCCGAACAGTTGATCCCCATTGAACGGGGTGTTTAAGATGTTACTCTGCACCTCCGGTTTGAACCCTGAGATTCTTAGCCAGGCGTGTCTTCTCTCTGTAACCCTGATCATCATTTGTCTGCTTGATGTCTCCGCAGCATCTAGGGCTGATTTTAAACATGCATTGGCCATGTTTTTTCCCTCTTCCACCAAGTGGCTTGCCCTTCTCTGAAACTAGTCTGGCAGGTGCTTTAGCAGTTCGCCTACTTCCTCCCAGTGCTGATATGCATGCCTATTGATTAATGCATTAGAATTTGCTATGCGCCACTGGATTGCGGTGCTTCGTTCCATCTTCCTTCCTGTGAGATCCATTCTCTTGCTCTCTGTGTCTGGCGGTGGGCCCACGTTAGTGGGCACATTAGCTCTTTTTCTGGCTGTGGAAGCTATTATAGAGTCAGCAGGCACTGAACCTCTGATGTACATTGGGTCCTTGGAGGAGTGCTTGTACTTTTTCTCACCCCTTGGTGGCACTGCCTTGCATGTGGCAGGCTCTTTAAAGGCTTCCTTTCCCTGGTCCAGCACACTTGGGAGCATGGGCAGGAATTGGCTTCTTGTCTGTGTGGGCAGCAAGGTTTCTAGGAGGAAGCAGGACTGTGGCTTTTCCTCCTCTAGCTGCACTCCATAGGTGTCTGCAGCCTTCTTTATCACCGGATTGTACATCCCGATGTCGTCGGGGGGGTGAGGGCCTCGAAGGGTATGAGTCTACTCCTTCTGGCGAGTCGGCGTCGAGATCTTGCCACTGCACGTCCTGTCTCTCCGAGGTCGCCGAACCGTGATAGGTTTGGTCCTCTTCTTCTCCCTCAGCTTCGAAGTAGTATTCTTCTCCCTCCTCTTCGTCAACTGGTTCTGGCGTCATAGGTACCTGCAGTTCCTCGAGGTCTCTTTCGGCTAGTGTCAAGGTTTTCGTCGGGATCTTGAATTGCCTCATTGTCTCGTCGAAATCTCTTTTGCGCTGCAAGATACTTGCCATTTCGGCTTCGAGCCTTTTCTTTTTCTTCTCGAGCTCCGACGCTTGTGCTTCGGCATCGAGGTCTTCGGGCTTTCTCTTGGCGCTTGTCGACGTTGAAGTCGAAGCTTGTTTCGCCCTCTCTTTTTTCGACGTCGAGGAGTCCTTCTCGTGACTGCTCTTCGACGACTTAGTCTTATCAAGGGTTTTCGCCGTCTGGGAGTCCTTGTCAAAGGAACCGACGGACTGTTTGTCCTTGGATGCGCTCGCGGTCGCCGAATGTTTCGACGCCAGGGCTGTTTTTGAGGACTTAGAGTCACTCTTTAGGGGCTCAATCGGTTTAGGGGTAGCTGTTTCCCTTACCTCCTTCGGAGTTCTCCTTTCGACGTCGACGACTTGGATGTGCTTGTCCTCCTCGCCCTCGGGCCCTTCGGTGACGTTGTCCTCTTCCTCGCTGGAGAGACCCAGGTCTCGAAGCGATGGTGCTGGTCCTTGCCCCTGCATGTTGTAATTCGCTCTTCTTTGCCTCTCCCTCAAAGTCTTCGGGGTGAACGCCGAGCACGCGTTGCAATCTTCGGAGCGGTGGTCGAGCGGCAGACAAAGGTTACAGACCGGGTGCTGGTCCTTCTGTGCGTACTTGTGGTGGCAATTGTCGCAAAACTTGAATGGTGTCTTGTCCATTACAGCGCCCAGGGAGCCCCCTGTGTGCGCATTCTCCGTAGGACGTTGAAGTCTGTGTTTTTCCCCCTTCTCTGCGTCCCGGTTCACCGCCTGGAAGGCCGGTGTGCCGATAAGCTGTTTTTCTTCTCTTCTAGATGATTTTCCTGGATTCTTCTCTCCAAATTTCTGGAGCTCCTTCCATCTCGATCCAGACCCAACGGCGGAAAAAAAGAATCTGAAGATGGCGACCAAAGGTGGGAGCTTCCGGAGGAAGCACGTCGACGTCACAGAAGGACACCAAATAAATGGTGGTACGTCGACGCCCACCAGGCCACGAAAAAAAAAAAAAAAGAGAAGAAATACTACAATTCCAGACCCAACCACTAGATGGCGGAATAATGCACAGCATAGTGAATCCAGAAAAGATTCACGCTGCAAAACTAGTAAACGCAAAGCTCTGAATCCACAAAGAAGGGGATGGAAAAAGAGGAACACAAGGCCTCAAGGATGGCACCTATATGCAGTTCAGTATCATGTCCGGAGGAGGGAAGTAGTCACAATTGAGGCCGATGGTGCCACATACTGGCAGGAAGGAGCTATTACAAGAGTTTCCAGATCCAGTCTGAAGCCTGATAAGATGACTAATCTATGGTTATAAGTATCCATCAGAATTTGTGTTGGACTATAGGATTGGAGGGTCAGCAGGTAAGTTACAAAATTTATTTGAAATTGCCTTTTATTTGCAATATGAATAAATGTCTCTTGGGCAGATCGTGAAAGAACAAGTCACAGCAACGTTTTAAATCTGCAATGAAGAAATAATCAAGGATACAAAAATTGCAATTAAAGTAGATTGTAAATAATTACATTTATAAACAGTTATCCTAAAAGGCAATCTATTTGATACAATATTCTGAAAAACTTGAAGCCAGTCATGGTCATCACATGGATGCCCAAGACAACTAGGAAAACGCATCTTACTTTGAAGTCTCGTAGCCTCGCCAAAAAGAAGACTCTCCAAATATTCTCAATTTTAGAGAAAACAAAATAAGAAAGTCTTGTGTAGGACTTGCTCTGGTGGATGTGCACTCCTGCAAATAAATATCACAGGTAGATTTCAATCTGCAGCAAGGACAGGTGACTGGGAGTAGCACTACGGGGTCCCAAACTACAAGAGCATTACAACAAAGCCAACTGCATTAAACACAGTAAAGACTAAAAGACATTCCAGCAATTGCTTTAGGGGAATGGAAGGAGAAAGGAAAAGCTGTGTGAAGCATTTGGTGTGGAGATGGCAAGTAGGTAAATTAGGTTATTTATTTACCTGCAAGTGTCGCCATATTTTAATTTCCAGTATCTTTCAAACAGCTCCCTTCCAAGTTCAGAATCTACCTTCCAAGTGGAACGGTCCAAAGACAAACTTCTCTGCCACCGTACATTTGCTGTAAAACAAGAGATAAAAATATTTTAGTGGTCACGTCGAAATGCGAATTGGTGTAGCACATACAGGTTTTAACAAAAGAGGGAAGAAAAGCAGTACCATGACCATTGTCATTGACCACTCCACTATCAGCAACAAGACACCTGATGCTTATCTGGGCTAGACATTTTTATCCCTAGTGCACCCTGTACTTCTTACTGTCTTTCAAGGACTTCCTTAGTGTGCAACGCCATAGCCATTGTACTCACCTATCCTTGCATACCTATTCCAGGGTGCTACTAGTGATCGCTCTGCGGCAGTCTCCACCACTACGGAAGCACTTTAAATATCTGTAACCTGATCCTGAAGATGATCTGAACTAACTACAGGTCAAAACGCTGTTGGCCGCCTAGCGCATTTCTTTGGCGCAACCTCTGTGGTTCAGCAAATTACCTATTGCCTATAAACTCTTGTAAATGAATTTGAACCATTAGAGAAGCAAAAAGTATTTGTATATATTGTTATTTATGTTCCCTTTGTGCCGTTTTTTCTGTCTTACTTGTCACCTGCGCCCGCTCACATTGCTTTTTCACGAGCACCCATGTGCGCAATTAGAAACAAGTTACATGTACATCTATTGTTATATAGTACCGTCATTGATTTTGTTTACCTTATTTCAAATATAGACTGCTCTGTGCCTTTGTTGCAATAACCATTATTGCCTCCCTGTCTCCTCCTTCTTGCAACTATTGTGCATACTTTCTGAATTTGTCTTTTATCATTATCACTGTGTTTAACACCACCCCTGAAAAGAGTTGCATCTGCTCCGGGCTGGGATTTAACTTCAGTGTGACTGTGAAAGCTAGTCTGTGAAGAAACACGCCTGACTACGTGTATGCGAGGCATTGTTGATGACTGCAGCTCTCTATCAGCCGGTTGTCTAGGCACAGGTGCTCATGAAGAGTGCTGCAACATAGATGTGCTGTGACCACTGCTAGATATTTTGTGAGTACCCTTGGTGCAGTTGTAACCCTGAAGGATAACACTTTGAACAGGGAGTGTTGGAATCTGAGGTAGGATGATGTGCCAGATGGATGGGGATACTAAAATAGGCACACTTGAGATCAATGGTCACTATATGATCCTCTGTGTAAAGCAGAAACAGGATAGCCTGTTGGGTGGTCATCTTAAAATGCTTCAACAATATGTAACAGTTTAGCAACTTCAAGTCGAGGATAGGCCACAGAGTGATGTTTTTTGGGGGGATGAGGAAGTATAGGAAGCATACCCTATGAAAGCTTTGGTGTGAAGAAACAAGTTCTATAGCACCCTTCCTGAAGAGTGTTTGCACCTCTTCTATCAGCTATCTTAGATGTTCCAGACTCATGGAGTAAGAGCGGAGTGTAATGTTTGTTGGTGGGGTGCGAAACTCCAAGCAGTATCCTTGATGGTAAGTCACTACTTAGAGGTGGAGGTGCACTTTCATTGGCCACCTCTACCTTTTCCTTTGCTGTTCCCTCTAAAACCTATTCTTGTGTAGTACTTTGGAGGTCTGTCCCTCCTAAAAAGTTTGAGGCTGCTGAAAGCCTGAGTGCTGCGATGCTGGTGCAGTTTTAGCACACGCTCTTGCCTGTTGGGGCCGGAACTAGTTTTACTAATTTGGGTCTGGAGTGCCCCCACAGCTTTCATTGTATCCATGTCCTTCTTTACTTTCTCCATCATCATGTGGGGTAAACAGATGTTCACCATCAAAGGGGGTATTCATGATATGTTACTGAACTTCAGGACAAATTTGTGATACCTGGATCCAGGTATGTCTTCTGAGGAGGACAATGGTGTTCATCTACCTAAAGGGTATGTCTGCACAGAAAACATGTGCTTTAGATACACTCTTTCCTCCTTGCAGCAGGTCTCCGACACCTTTGTGGTAAGCCTCAGGGACATGATTTACCATTTGCTCCACTTCCTCTAAATGGTATCTGTCACACCTTTACAGGAGGCCAACAGACTTTGCTATGAGCCAGTGTATTGCAGCTTCCACTGCAACTCTTTTCCCCGTTGCACTGATCTTGTGGCTCTCCTTGTCTGGAGGTGGCGCATCGCCAGTTCCCTGGACAAAGAGTCTCTTACTACTAGTGTGCACTACTAGGGTGGCCGGCAGTACATCAGGTGCTAGCTTGCATTTCTTTTCTACCACCGATTTTAAAATTTCCCCCACACATTTTGTCACGCTCTTAACAATGGGCAGAAACTGTATCGACCTCCCTCTATTAGATACAGTCTCTACTAGGAAGTCCTCTTCTTCAATGACGTGCAGCTTCACCTTGTGGTGATGTGCGGCTCTCCGAATAACCTAGTGATATGCTGTTGTGTCATCTGGAGGTGAAGCTTTCACTGGATCCGCCTCAAAAGCATTCTCATCTTTAGGGTCCACAATGCAATCTTGCCAAGTATCATGCCATCATCTGCCGAGATAGGTTCGTAACATGGGTTCTGTGGTTCAAACTCACATCCTGGTCTGAGGCAGTGTTAGTCTGTCTACGTTTCCTTGGTATAGGGAATGTGTGCAGCTACCCAGACATAGCTTCCTTGATGGAGAGCTTCCCTTCTTCAGAGGTGTTGGGTCTGCCTCTTGTTGTGGAGGTAAAGACAAAATCTTCACAGACTGAGGATGAATTTAGGTCTTCCTCTGCCTGACATAAGACTGTTCTGGCAGCTCAATGATCGTAGAAGGGTCACTAGACGTTGAGGCTGGTGTTGAAACTGTTCCCAGAGCCGACTTTGGCACTTGAAGAGTCAGACTGGTGCCTCGGGCTGAGAAAGCGTGGACTTACTTAGAGACTATGTGTCCTCGCTTTGGGGCAGTGGTTGGCTGTCGATTTCTGGTGGCCTAGGAGACAGTGGCCGAACAGGATTGTTTAGGCATCTTTGTCATAATCTTTGGCTTGAAGACTGGCTCTCTCAAGTTCCTGTGCGTGCCCTGGCTTCGAGACTCTTATCGAGGTTGAGTCCTGAAGGGTGATCCTCGCATCGCGTGGGAGATGTCACTATCTTTGATGAAGCCTGTATCCTGAAAGCAGTTTAGGACCCTTCATCCTCACTGTCTGATCTCTCTAAGAAGAGGGTTTCAGGACTCCAATTCAGTTGATCCCCTGAAATACCAAACTGGCCTTCCCATTCCGAGTAGGCTCTCTCGATGTCCTCAGCTCTGAAGGCCGGCGGTGGTTAAGTAGGGGCCTTGTGCTGTATTTATAATGCACCCAGAAAAGTTCTCATCTGTGCCTGTAAGTCTATTTTTTCTTGAAGGTCTGATAGCCGAACAGCTTGATTTCTTGTGGTCCCTGTGCAAGCAAAGCTTACTAATCCAGTGTTGGTCCGACTACAGGAGATTACCGTTGCACGTGGGGCAAATCTGTAAGGGCTTGCTCTTCATAACCCAGCTCATAAGTGGCATTCTAATACAACCTGATGCTGAGCTAAAACCCTCTGATCCAAGGCGCAGAGAGAAAAATTCGAGTAGTAGTGAGATGAAGGTGTTCTTCCGAAGCTGAAGAAGGTGATTTCAGTCACTGGAGTCAAAGGATTGCAGTCTTGTAGCTCGACGGTCCTGAAGCTCCAAATGCCCTTCTGAACTTGATGGCGGAAAATAAACAATTCAAGGTTGTATCTTTGCCCTACAGCATTTTAGGTTTTAGGAAAGGATCACAAGTAACCCTGGGCGTAGTTCGCGTAGTCGCGCTACGCGCAGCTACGCGAAGTGTACTTTGCACTACGCGCGCTACGCGTAGCTACGCGAACTGCATAGTGCGGTAGGGAAATGCTGTTCGCAATGATTGCACAGTGCCGGATGCTTGTCCGCACTGTGCAATCATTGCGACCGGCATCATGCACAGTGCAAGCGGTTGTTTCTGCCGCTCGAGTAGATTTGTACTCGAGCGGCAGCTTTCTCTACGCGGACTGGTAGTTTCTCATCGCGAGCGGTCGCGAGCATACGCGAGCACTCGCAATGAGAAATCTGACCTCCCCGCGTTGAGAATCTCGCCGGGAGGTTTATTTTCCACGCTCGCGATCTCGCCGGGATGTTGATTTTGCTCGCTCGCGGTCGCCAACTTGACGTTGAGGACCGCGAGCGAGTAAAAAATGCCCGCTACGCTACGCGATTTTGCACTGTGCTACGTGCGATTCGCATAGCGCGTAGTTGCGCAAACTACGCACACTCCGCGAGCGTAGCGTAGTTTTCCGCCCAGGCCTAATCACAAGTCCACCTTGAAATTTCTAAGAGAAAAAACGTGCAACATCCGCTCCTAACACTAGATGGCAGGATTGTGCTAAGAATGGATCCCCACTGGCACAGTAAACTCCATCTTTAACTTGGGTGAGATGCCTTGATTTCAGGGTCACGAAAACTTTCTGACTGTTTTGCTGGAAACAGGGTCACACATTCACAGAGCCAGAGTCACATGGGATATGTGGAAACAGATATAGAGTGGAATGTGTGTTTTTTTCTGTCTGGCGCCACTGCCTCACTGGCTGAGATCTGCTTATAAACAGGCAAATCCAAGAAGACCTGAAGCTTTTCTCCAAGAACACTGAAAATATTGCCCAACAGAATAACATGGCCACTAGGCTCAATGGTTTTTGAAAATCGAGCCCTATGCCCACTGGAGGGGGGGCGAGGGGGAGGGTGCGTTGGAGTGTTCAAACAAGGTATTAGATTGATCTAGGTGAGGCTATTACTATGTTAATAAAATTCATACATTTGTATCATGCCCTGCCGTGGGGGATTTTTGCTGCAAACAAATGATGGATGGAATGCTGAACAAATCAAACATTCATCCCAGTCGAGAGATCTGGGTTAAATCCATTGTACTTTTGCTCAGCATGTCAACCCAGTTTGGACCCAGCCACATGCAAATCAGTCTTAACCCTGCTCCTCATGGGAGCAGTCCAGCCCGAACTGCCAAGCCAGGTCCTCCCTGGATTGAGAACAAGCATCCTGGGAACTGTTTCAGGGGATCATCTCTCATCACCCAGGCTTGCTTAAATCCAGTGGCACATCGAGCAAGGGATTCACGTCTGGGCATACCCATCCCACTTACGGCAAAAAATGCTGTGCAAATAAATGATGGACAGAATGCTGAACAAATCAAACATTCACCTCTAGTCAAGAGAATTGGGTTAAATCCATCATTCTTTTGCTCCCCATGCCACCCCAGTTTGGACCCAGACATTTGCAAATCAGTCTTGACCCTTCTCATGGGAACAGTCCAGCCCGAACTGCCAAGCCGACGATGGATTAAACCTGTATCTGTGACTGGGAGTGCATGTTTGATTTGTTCAGCATTCCGTCCATTATTTGTTCTTTTTGCTTATGGCGCCCTAAGTGGGAAGGGTATATTCCCAGACGTGGGTTCCGTGCTCACTGTGCCACTGGATTCAAGCTAGCCTGGCTGATGAGGGGTGATACTCCGAAACCGGTGCCAGGATGTTTGTGTCTGGTTCAGTGATGACCTGTCCTGACAGTTCGGAATGGACTGTTCCCATGTGGAGCAGGGTCAAGACTGATTTGCATATGGCTGGGTCCAAACTGGGTTGGCGCGATGAGGAAAACAACTATGGATTAAACCCAGATCTGTGACTGGGGGTGAATGTTTGATTTGTTCAGCATTCCGTCCATCATTTGTTCTTTTTGCTTATGTCGCTTTAAGTGGAAATGGTATGCCCAGACGTGGGTTCCGTGCACACTGCGCCACTGGATCCAAGCTAGCCTGGCTGATGAGGGGTGATACCCCGAAAACGGTCCTAGAAATGCTTGTTTCCAGTCTAGGGAGGACTTGGCCTGGCAGTTCGGGCTGGACTGTTCCCATGGGGAGCAGAGTCAAGACTTATTTGCATACGGCTGGGTACAAACTGGGGTGGCATGGTGAGGAACAAAACTATGGATTAAACCCAGATCTATCACTGGGGGTGATTAATTGGTTTGTTCAGCATTCCATCCATCATTTGTTCTTTGTGCTTGTGAACGTTTTTTCGGCACATTTCTCTAGAAATTATTCTAAGGGCACTGTTGTTCTTTTTCATAATAAAACGATAATGCCCAGGCTATCTGAACAAGCAAGTCGCAGAGTGAATAATTTACATTTCTTGACACAATAGCAAAATCCAGTATAGCATAAAAATGGATCAACCAGGAAGCTCCGTCAATCCAGGACTCGAAGTAAGAATCTTTGAAACTTTTTACTGAAAATTATTATTTTGCTGTCAACTAGCAATGATCATGATTACCAGAAGTATGGAACCATTCAATGTATTTCCTTCTATTAAGGAATCGTTTATGTAATGAATGTTGTCTAGTTTGCATTTAGATAGATGTTTAACAGTATTTACGTACTTGCCAGTCGAAAATTAGTACTTCGTTAAGAAAGTAAGTATAACTAAACAATGTTTTCAAGCTTATGTATGAACACTACAGAGGCAATAAGACAAATATTGAAGCAAAATACCAAGAAAGCATTTATTGAAAGAATTCAATGGGGTCCTCAAAAACACTTTACATTTAAAAAAGATGTGGCCTGTCTTCACTTTTATATAACTGCACTACTTTCTTTGCAAGAGTAAACACCTATAGCACGCGTTTAATTCGACAACTACCACATCACACCAAAGCTGCAAACCCTCCAGTGGCTTTAAGTAAACGAAACAGCTTTGTACACAAGGCCCCTCTATGGCCACTATTCAAACTATCTCGCAAATCTGCCTGTCCATTCCCAATTGAAACAGCCCTTAAGTTCAACTACAGTTGACCTGATAAGTAACAGTCTTTTCTGCACAGGAACACCTTCCAACATCATCAGCCCCAAAGCAAGCTACAATTTAAGGCGAACACAAGTAATAAGTAACACTTATGTGCCTCAGTTAACACCAATTCTAAATCGACTGCCGAAAAGAAACCTATCCTGGTGGCTTTTGCATATATACACACAAAAGCACAAACAGTCTACTCCTGGCGGTACAACTCACCACTACTTCGTCTCTCATTGTTGCTTAACCTTCCACACTAGAACATCTAATGAAAGGCATAACAACTCATTTTAGGCATTATGTTGTCAGAAAAAAAAGCATGGATAGACAATCAGCACATTTGTATGATTCACCTAATCGCGTTCTATAGGTAAACCATATATTAATTTAACACCAGATGTTTTGGGCACCTCAAACCCCTCAATCAAAACTGGAATATTAATCGGGCACTGTTACAGAAACTGGGAGCGCCATTGATGTGCTGTATATTTATTTTGGGTGACACACTTTAAAAAGACAGATGCAGACAATCTTTATGCACACATTGCAGAGGACGTTTAACCATTTCCCAGGCCTTAACATTGTATTAAGAACATTTTATGAATAATTAGTGATCAGTGTTCCAGCAATGAAAAATACTGAAAGGAGCAGTAAGAGGGGTCATGCAACATTTACCAATAAACAATCTAACATAATTTGACTTTAAGACTGATAAAAATCTTCAAGCGAATACTACAAGCTTGCAGTTTCACCCTTTGAGGTGATGGACTGCCCAGTACTCGGTAGCAGGTCAGATTGTGAGGAACGACAAACAGCTCAACAATTAGAACCACGGTTTCATAACATGCATTCATTCACATGTTATTTCAATCCAACAGAGGTGTTTTAAGGCATGCAGATCATCACAAATAAAATAATCTTACCAGCATCTGACTTTTCAAAGTAGGAATGCCTTCCACACTGTGCTATGGCTTCAAAATGTCCTTTCTAAAGTGAGAAAAAACACAGTTCAGCCACATTGCAATATCCAGAAAGCAGAGCAAGCTAGGGTACAGGAGAGACCTAAATGACTGTTCCTCATAGCTTCTATTTCAAAATGGTACTGAAAGTATTTGCCATATTCAGAGAGCAGCCAAGAATGCAAATTCATCAATAAACTATTAGTAACATCATAATTACTTGTTTTCTAATTAAATAAGCATGACTTAAGAGCAGCTTTCATTTCTTCTGGATAGGAGTGCAGCTAGACTATCCAATTACAAAGCTCAAGAGTTTTAAGCAGAGGTGAAAGCTTTTCAACTGGTTTTGAGACAGAACACTGTCGTGTAGTTCCTATAGTACCCATGCAGGACCTGCGCGTTTGGATAACAAACTGTGGGCTTGTTGGCAGACTGATTCTGTACACCCCCACCGAAAAATGTTAGCCTGTTTGCAAAAGCTAGCTCACAGTGCCACTAGTGTCATCTTATCGGGGAGAGATTAGTTTCTGGCAACCTCAGAACATGACAACAACCCTGAGCCGTCAAGATCGTGGAAACAATGTACTACTTTTCGCTCAGTCACTCGTGCTCCTTTAGTTTATCTCAGAGGTACACAGAATAAACAGTCTGGGCGTTTCAATAAGGATTTATTGAACAGTTGTTATTCTCGTGTAAAGTATATGAGCTAAAACAACCATTAGACAGTAGCAGAGATATATGATTAGCAGTACTATGAATATAAAAGGATAGTACAGTTCTATCATCTTGCAATAAGCATGAATAAATACATGAATATAAAATGCATTGATAAAAGCGAGTGCGTACTCCTACGATGCCTATCTAGATGTACCTAAGTGTACCTAGCATGTGAGTAGGTGTGCAGCCAAGAATCCCTCTAGGATTTGGTCGAACCCCATTACCTGAAGTGAGAATGTAGGAGCCTCTCCTGGTCTCGAGCTGGACACCCCGCAAGGGATGTTCAGACCACTGTCAGCTCGAGTGTCTACATGCAGGAGCCTCAGCGTCTCTGGTCAGTGTGTCGGCCTGGAAGTCTCGGTTCCCTCTAACTACTGATAGCAAGAGGTGCTGTATTTATACAGAAAAGTATATAGAGTCCCTTTGTCCCTTGTTCTTGTGTTTAACCATTGTTGGGTATGAGGATGACGTATGGGATGAACCTTGTGCGTAGAGATTAGGAAGGTGGTGTGTAGCCCCTGCCTGGTTTCCAAGTAGCCTCTTGAATATATTATTCATGCAGTGTCAGTCTAAAGATGAAGTCATAGAACACTATTGTTCGGGAAAAACCCTCCTTCTGCACCCAGGCCTAGAACTAGGTAAAAGGCTCAGTCCAAAAAAGGGCGTTCAATCCTTAAAAGGCTCATTAGTGTGTAATGTAGGGGAGGTGATGTAGGTGAAAGGGTATGATGTTACCCGGGCCTATATTAGGGTACCTATATGAAACATAACACTGGATATAAGGATTGTAAATTTTAAAACGCTCGGGGGACAAGATTGACAAGAGGTAGTGTGTGCATTCTGTGGCTATAAGATTCTAAAAACTGGATTTATTTTTATGAATCAGTAGTCGCACACACAAGATAAAATGGGGTTTCTGAACAGTTAATAAGAAATGCTAACTTAATATATCTCGTTTCCATGGTAATTCAAGAGATACATTGCAAACAACCGTAACTGGACTCTGAGGAGCATAGGGGCACCCATATGTTACACTTTTGCCAGATAGATTGCAATTTGGTGGGAAAGGGCCCATTATGAATGTGACAGGACTGTTGTGAATGTTTTAGAAGAGTGGGCGTTGACAAGCCTGTTCATTCAAAAAAGAAACAGTGGTAAAGTTTCAGTTGCCATTGGCATCTTCAATCTTGGGGCATGATGACAACCCGTTTCAGTGACCATTGGTATCTTCACCTACAGCTAAGTGTACAAGAATAACAATGTTAAATGTGAAGAGTACTCTCCTCAAATGAAAGGGGCACTGGTTAGAAGAGAGCAAACTCTTCAGGAAGGTTTGACACTTGACCAACCAGGGAGGTGAGAGCTAAGAGAGCCAAGATTCTTGGCTGAATTTGCATTTGGGTCCCTAGAAAGTTGCAAACACTCTGCAAACTCTAAACTTTCTGGAAGCACTGCACAGCAGCCGGAGTTCCCTTTAAGGTTACAAATCACACCCTTGCTAGAAATCGCTTTGAGATGGTAGTGAAAGGTTGACATCAACTCGTCTGCAATTGCTGCTATAAACTGAAAAGGGCACTATCGCTAAATTCGTGCCAAGATGAGAAAAGGGTACTGGTGTCTACTTTCAATCTGAGAAGTCCTGCTGCAACAGAATAGTCTGTCAAAAACTCACCATGACACTAAGACAGCGAGTGGGATTATCTTATATTTGCAAAGATGGTCACCTGTCCAATACAGAAAGAACGTTTTATGGGAGTTGCAGGTGGATATACACAAATTTCTATCTTACAGATCCAATAAGTAAATCTGAACAAATACCGTAACTTAAGACTAGTGCCACAATCTACGGCTTTGTCTCCAAGCAAGCATGGATTTAGGAAGAACAGCTTCTGAATGGAATACCTCTTGCTCATAGTGAATTATCTAAAACTGAACCATCAGGCACGCTAAAGAACAAGTTACTTACCTTTGGTAACGATTTATCTGGTAGAGACATATATTCGTTGTAGATTCCTTACCTTAGAATTTCTCCGAGGCATCAAGTCTGGTTCATATATTTGTTGTAGATTCCTTACCTTAGAATTTATCCCAGGCGTCAAGTCTGGATCCACCGATTTTTTCTTCAGCAGTACCCCTGCGCGTCGTTGGGTGACATCGGTCTGCTCCGCGTCCGGCGTCAGCGTCGTGGGGGCTGGGATGGCGTTGCGGGACCTACATAGACGCCGCCCATGCACGCTGACGTCAGTTCTTAACACGACTTTCCACGCTCGAAGCGCATAGCCATGAAAGACACGGACCACTGCTGCGTCAAAACTAGGGCCCTTTAGGGGAGTCCCTATCTCGAGAAATCAGTTCGAAGAGCGTAAAGCATGGGTGGGGCTGTAAGGAATCTACAACTAACATAGGTCTCTACCAGATACATTGTTACCGAGAGACTGTTAGTAGTAGATTCCTTAACTTAGAATACATACCCCAAAAATACCATCCCCGGAGGAGGGTCTGCGAACCAAGGTCAAACCAGAAAGTCCTGGAGGAACGACCGGGCAAAGTAACCATCCCTCCGGACTTGGCTATCCAGGCAGTAGTGTCCGGTAAACGTGTGCAGGGATGCCCATGTTGCTGCCTGACAGTTGTCAAGGACTGGAACTCCACGTGCTAAAGACGTGGTTGCCGCCGTTGCTCTGGTGGAATGAGCACGCAACCCCACAGCAGGGTCCTCTTTCGCCAAAGCATAGCATATTTTGATGCAGAGGACAACCCATCGGGAGATGGTCCGTTTTTGAACAGCAGGAACTTTCTTGACACCCATACAGCCAATGAAGAGTCGATCATCCACCCGGAAGTCTTTTGTGCAATCAAGATAAAAAGACAACGCACATTTTGGGTCCAGACTGTGGAGTCTCTCCTACGCCTTGGAGGGATGCCGGGATGGATAAAATGTGGGCAGAGTGATAGATTATCCCACACAAAAAGGCGTGACGACCTTAGGAAGGAATGAAGGCTTGGTCCGAAGCACCACTTTATCCGGATAGACAGACAGAAAAGAGGGCTTAGAAGATAAAGCCTGCAGCTCGCTCACCTTGTGAGCAGAGGTGATAGCAACCAGAAAGGCGTTTTGAGAGTCAGCCAGAGAGGACAGTTATGAAGAGGCTCGAAGGGAGCACACAAAGGTGAGAACCAGATTTAATTCCTGTTGGGGCATTACAAAAGGAGATGGAGGGAACAAATGAGTAAGGCCCTTAAAGAATTTGTTAACGATAGGAGATTTGGGGAAAAAAAAGCCGATCTGGCACCCGAAGAAAAGCAGAGATGGCTGCAAGATATCCTTTAAGAGTGCCTAAGGCAGATCCGTGCTGGGCGAAAGAAAGTATATACAAGAGAACCTCTGAAAGAGGAGCAGAAAGGGGGATCAACAGCCTTTGCTGTGCACCATGCCACAAAATTGACCCATCTACAGGAGAACACCATTTTAGTGGAGGGAAACCTGGCTGCCAAAGTAACATCACAGACTTCGGGCGGAAGGTCGAAAGAGGTCAACTGCCGTCGCTCAATCTCCACACAAGGAGGTGGAGACTGGACAGGTTCGGGTGAAGAATCCTCCCCTGCTGCTGCGACAGAAGATCCTCCCGAAGGGGCAGTCTGATCGAAGGATTGATGGCCATGCTCAGACGGTCATGGTACCAGACTCTTCATGCCCAGTCCGGAGCTACAAGAATGACTTAAGCCTGGATGCGCTTGATCTTCTTGAGCATTCTGGGCAGAAGTGATACAGGCGGAAAGGCATACAGGAGACCGAAGCACCACTCGCGGCGAAAAGCGTAGCCGAGCGAGGGCCGCCTTGGAAACTTCAATGTGCAAAACTGCTGACATTGCGTGTTCTCTTGGCAGGCGAACAGATCTAGCCAAGGCTATCCCCACTGCTGAACGAGACCTTGTGCCCCCTCCAGATGGAGACTTCATTCGTGATCGTCTAGGCACCCATGGCTGAGTACGTCCGCCTTGGCATTCAGGGTGTCCGCCAGGTGTTGAACCACCAGGGTTATGTTCTGATGTTTCAGCCATGTCCAGAGGTGGAGAGTCTCTTGACAAAGGGTCCACAACCCCACCCTGTCTGTTGCAGTACCACATGGCGGTGGTGTTGTTGGTGAACACCTGCACCACTTTCCCCTGAGAGAGGGAAGGATTGCTTTCAGTGCCAGTCTGATCGCCCGGAGCTCCAAAAGATTGATATGGAGGCCGGACTCCGCCTAAGACCAGACGCCTCTGATCTCCGCCTCTCCCAGGTGGCCGCTCCATCCCAGAAGTGACCCATCCGTCACCAATGTTGGGTATGGTTGGGGAAAGAATAAGGACCTGCCTCTGACCCAATCTTGGTTCATGAGCCACCACTGCAGTTGGTGCACAGTTCCCTCCAAGATCTGGACGTAGTCGGAAAGATTACCTTGATGCTGCGCCCACTGGAACTTCAGGTGCCACTGCAGAGCCCAGATATGCCATCTGGCATGATCCACCAGCAGGATACAGGGGGCCATGGGGCCCAGCAGCCTCAGAGTCAGTCTCACCGAAATCTGGGATAGAGGCTGAAACATCGACGACATAGCCCAAATATCACGACTCGCTGCTCTGGAGGATAGCCCGAAACTGCACTGTGTCCAGAACAGCCCAGGTGAAAGGGAGCATCTGAGAGGGAGTCAGGTGTGACTTTGGCACATTGATAGTGAACCCCAGCAAATGCTGGAGGTCCACCGTAGTCTGGAGGTCAGAGACGACAGCCTAGGGCGAGACCGCCTTCAACAGCCAGTCGTCGAGATAGGAGAAGACTGTAACTCCTGATCTGCGCAGATGAGCTGCGACCACCGCCATCACCATTGTGAACACCCAAGTGGCACTGGTAAGGCCAAAGAGGAGCACAGTGAACTGAAAGTGCTTGTGGCCCACCGTGAACCAAAGGTAACGTCTGTGGGCTGGCAGGACGTAGATATGAAAATAAGCGTCCTGCAAGTCCAACGCCACCAGCCAGTCTCCTGGGTCGAGTGCAGACAGAACTTGGGCTAGGGTGAGCATTTTGAACTTCTCCTTCCGGAGAAAGAAGTTGAGGGCCCGGAGGACTAAGACAGGATGCAGGCCTTTGTCCTTCTTGGGTACCAGAAAGTAGCGGGAATAACAACCTCGACCTACTTCTGGCACAGGGACCCTCTCTATAGCTCTCTTGGCCAAGAGAGCCGATACTTTATGGCAGAGAAGTGCTAAATGATCCTCTGTCATGCGATCCTATGGTGGTGGCATGGAGGAGGGGGGGGGGTGTAGTCTCAAAATGGGGAGGGAGTAGCCCCTTTGGACTATTTGCAGAACCCACCTGTCCAACGTGATGGATTGCCAGCGGAGAAGGTGATGGCGGATCCTGCCTCTAACTGGCCATTGATGGACCTGAAACATCGGACTAAGAAGGTTTGGAGGCTGCAGCAAGGTGGGTCCCTGACACCCAAGTCCGCTGGGTCCCACGTCCGTAGCCACGCAGATGCTGGACAGTTTGCGTGACTCTGTGACTGGACCGGACGTGGTTGGGCGCCCTTTCCGTAGCCACACAAGGGACGAAAGACAGACTGAGATTGACGTGAGGTAGCTGCAAGGCCCAAGGATCTGGCTGTAGCTCGAGAATCCTTGAAAGGCTCAAGCGCAGTCTGCCTTGTCACCAAAAAGGTGAGTGCCATCGAAGGGTTTGTCCATCAAGAAAGATTGGACATCCCCTGAGAAGCCAGAAGTCCTCAACCAGGCATAGCGTCGAACAGTTACCGACGTGGCAATCGTTCTGCCACGTCTCTACGTCTCTCCCTTCTGTCACTGCTTGAGAGAGAACGTCCCGGGCCTCCTACGGGCACTGAGGCAGCACCTGTGCGACCGTATCCCAGATAGTATGCGAGTATCGGCCCAAGAGCATGTGGTACTCACCAACCGCAACGCCAAGCAGGAGGAAGAGAACATCTTCTTCTCAAGCTAGTCCAGTTTCTTGTTTTCCCTATCTGGGGGAGCAGAAGGGAAAGCGTCTTTTGATGAAGAGGCTTGGACTACCAAGCTCTCAGTGGAGGGGTGTTTGGTCAGGAACGCTGGGTCGCCCAGAGCGGGGCGGTGGCGGCAGGCAATTGTCCTATCCACAGGAGCCCCTGTGCTGGGCTTGGACCAAGTGCGCAAAAAGACGTCTGTGAGGGCTTCATCGAACGGCAAAAGGGGTTCAGAAGAGGAAGCAGCAGGTGGAAGCACCTCTTTCAGGAGGTTAGTCCTGACTGCCACCGTAGGGAGCTCGAGGCAGAGGACCTTAGCTGCCCTCTTCAACACCACAGCATAGGAAGCTCCCTCTTCCGTAGCCCGGTAGGGGGAGAAAGCAGGCCAGTGTGAGGGGAAGTGTCCAGACCACTGGCATCACCCAGGTTCATTCTCCAGTCTGGTTCCTCAAGCTGGTCAGCTAAAGAGACCAGCGGCTCCTCCCAGTCCTCTTCCTCACCTTCTAGCCCAAAAGGTACGCCAGGAATAAACACAGGGACGAAAGTCCCTTCTGGCACCGGAATCTACGTCAGTCTGGCTCCGTCCACTTCGGGGATGAAGATGGGGGTCGGAGCCAACCGGGGGCGCGGTCGACGCCAGAAGCGCTGTGGTCGGGATCAACGTCGGGGAGGGTCGGATGAGATCAGCCAGCGTTGATCTGCATCAAGGCCTGGATCCACGGGGACTCTCCAGAGCCGGGGCTGGGGCCGCCGGTGTCGAAGTCCCAGGACCCCCGACCGATTCCACGGGGCCCAAAGGCGCACCGGTGGGGCCGGGCTGCCCACATATGAGGTATAAGGCCTCATAGAACTTCTGGATTTGGACAGGAGGTGCTCCCGGAAAGGGAGAGAGGTGCGGAGCCATCTCAGAAGGAGGCTCCGGAGATGGAGCCTTCGAGCAACGACGCTAGGGATCCGGCGTTGCGTTGGCCGACCGACAGGGAGAAGTCGAAGAACGCCTGGGCTGCTTCAATTTCTTCTTGTGCTTCCCTGACTTACCAGAGGATCTCCTAGATGACTTGAAGTGTGGGCTTCGCAACCGTTCGAGACCTTCCCCTCGAACGGGAGCGATGCGAAGACGAGCGCCGGGCCTCCAGCAGCTTTCGGGACGGCTCCCGCAAAGCCTTCGGGTTCATGGCCCAGAACTAGGAGCACGACTTCAGGTCATGGTCGCGCTCCAGACACCAAAGGCACACGAGGTGCGGCTCCGTCATGGACATCATCTTGTGGCAGGAACCGCAAGACTTAAAGCCGGTCCTTCGCTGGGACATCCTCGACGCACCAGGAGTCTATGACTTAAAAAAGACAATCGACAAAAAGTTAGCCATTTATGACTATTTATAGACTATGTAGAACCTCCTGTGACAGATATGAGAAGTCCTTTTATAAAGACAGAGAAACACAAATCTGGAGAAGAAGCCCTACTTTAATGATCTAAGGAAACCATGACTAAGCCTATTTTTCACAACTAGACACAGGAAAGACTCATCGCTCAAAAGAATTTAGGCTCAAACGTTAGGCTCACAATGAACATATTTAGCTGGTTAATTGAAAGTGGCATGATTATAAGGAGCAACACCCTCTAAAATGTTACATACAAGATTTTCACATTAAAAACAGACTTCTGGACGATGATGCCCTTAGCAATAATGGACGGGCTAGCCATACAAAAAATGTTATGTTTCTTCAATTAATGTACACATTTTAGGTCTTCTGATATTGATAATACAATCATTGTTAAAAGTAAAGACAGATAGTGAAAGACCACTACAAGCTACAAAATCGCTTAGAATGAGATTAAAAACTCGACAGAGTGTTTGAGAAGCACTACTGCAATACTTAACCGACTGGTTCCAAATTAATACAGACAATAGAAAGGGAAATCTACTGCAAATTAGTCAAGATATCCTTACAAGTGCACAACTGGTTGCACACAAGTAACATTGATGGAACACCCCTCCTAGTCCTGTTGCAGGGCAAACAAGAAAACCAAAATGATGCTCCGTAGTTGTGAGATAGGAAAGTAAAACCTCTCCAGGGGAGAAGAATGAAAAGCAGGATGAAGAATGTAAAATGATTAGCGATTCATTCCTTAACGGGAAATATACAGATCAACAACTTTAAGACTTATACGAACTATCCACATTCTCCATCCATGTCCCTTTCTGACGTGCAGAAAAGGAAAATGCTACTTACCAGTATGCATCTGTTCTTGGCATGCAGAGCTGTAGATTCATATACTTGTGCATAGATCTCCATCTGGTGTTGGGCTCAGATGTTTGCACTTTGTTTTTGTCTTGGAAGAAGTCTTTGTAGTCACGAGGTAGGTGACTCCTCCTTAGGGTGATAGTGCGCATGGGCATCGACTCCATCTCCAGATTGTTTTCGCCATGAAGGGTTATGATGGAGTTAGTAAGAAATAGAAAGAGATGTCCATGTGTAATGTATCTAAGTAAGATAGTACTGGAACAGATAGAGGTATCCAGGGAGGCGGGTGGGCGTATACGAATCTACAGCTCTACATGCCAAGAACAGATGCATACTGGCGAGTAGCATTTTCCGTTCGAGGCATATGAGCTGTATATCATATACTTGTGCATAGACTATACAGCAGTTATCTCCTTAGAAGTGGTTACCTGTATCTGTTGCAGTGGTCTGAAAAAGTGTTCTTAATACAGCCTGGCCCACACTAGCTTGTTGTTTTGCTTGCACATCTACACAATAGTGTTTTGTGAAAGTGTGCGGTGTAGTCCAAGTTGCTGCTTTGCAGATTTCATCTAGGGGAATGTTCCCTAAGAATGCCATAGAAGCCCCTAGTTTACGTGTGGAATGAGCTCTAGGGGGAATGGTTAATGTGCGTTTGGCTTTAAGATAGCATATTTGGATGCATTTAACAATCCACCTTGCAATCCCCGCTTTTGAAATGGGCTTGCCCTTATGAGGTGGGGAGAAAGCCACAAAGAGTGGTTTAGTGTTTCTAAAGGATTTTGTCCTTTCAATGTAGTAAAGTATTGCTCTTTTAACGTCTAGCGTGTGAAGAGCCCATTCTGCCACTGAGTCTGGTAGAGAGAAAAAAACTGGGAGTTCAACAGACTGGTTAAGGTAGAAGGCAGAAACTACTTTAGGTAAAAAGTTGGGTTAGTTCTAAGAACCACTTTGTTATGATGTATTTGCAAAAATGGTTCTTGTATGGTTAATGCCTGGAGTTCACCAACTCTTCTAAGAGATGTGATAGCAACAAGGAAGGCTACTTTCCAAGTGAGGAACTGTAGTTCGCTTTTGTGTAGAGGTTCAAATGGGGGACCCATGAGTCTGGTAAGGACAATATTTAAATTCCATACTGGAGAGGGTGGAACTCTGGGTGGAATTATTCTTTTAAGTCCTTCCATAAATGCTTTGATAGCGGGTACTCTAAACAAAGACAAGTGTTGTCTGTTTTGGAGATAAGCTGCTATTACAGCGAGATGTAGTCTTATGGATGTATATGCTAGGTTACATTGTTGTAGGTGCAAGAGATAACAGAATGTTTTGAATAGAAGCATCTAGTGGATTGATTTTATTTGTACAGTAAATTACAAATCGTTTCCACTTTGCTGCGTAGCATGCTCTGGTGGTAGGACGTCTAGCCTCTTTAATGATGTTCATGCAGTCTGGCGGGAGATTGAGGTAGCCAAACTCTAGGACTTCAGGTGCCAGATCGCAAGGTTGAGTTGACTGGGATCTGGATGTCTTATCTCTCCATGGTTCTGAGTGAGAAGCTTGGGTGAAAGGCATAGCTTTTGATGAGGAACTACTGATAGTTCCAAGAGGGTTGTAAACCATGGTTGTCGGGCCCATGTTGGAGCAACCAGGATCATTGTGAGGGAATGCTATTTGAGCTTCCGAACCAGTAACGGAATTAGCGGGAGAGGCGGAAAAGCATAAGCAAATTTGCCTGACCAGTTCATCCATAGCGCATTGCCTTCGGACAATGGGTGTTGATACCTGGACGCGAAGGTTGGGCATTTTGCGTTCTGGTGTGTGGCGAACAGATCTATTTCTGGGTGGCCCCACATGTGAAAGAATGGAAGAAGAACTTGAGGATGAAGTTCCCATTCGTAGATCTGCTGTGTTTGACGACTGAGCAGATCTGTAATCTGATTGTGTACCCCTGGGAGGTGTTCTGCAAGGAGATATATGTTTTGCGGAATGGCCCATCTCAATATGCTTTGAGCTAGGTGTGAAAGCTGTAGAGAGTGTGTCCCCCCCTGTTTCTGTATGTAGTACATTGCTGTTATGTTGTCTGTACGGACCAGGACAGCGTTGCCTACCAGATGGAGTTGAAAGGATTTTAATGCCAGAAAAATTGCCAGTAATTCCAGGTAATTTATGTGGCGTTGTTTTTGCTGAGGGGTCCATATGCCCTGAATGGTATGGTTTTGAAGATGAGCTCCCCAGCCGGTGAGTGATGCGTCTGCTGTTAGCACGATCTGTGGAACCGGGTCGAGGAACAGCCGCCCTTTGGAAAGGTGTTGTGTGTTCCAACACTGCAGAGAGCGATGTGTGCGGCTGTCCACCAACACCAGATCTGTTAACTGACCTTGAGCCTGGTTCCATTGACGTGCCAAACACTCCTGTAAGGGACGCATTTGGAGTCTTGCATAAGGGACGATGAGAATGCAAGAGGCCATCATCCTGATTAACTGCATGAACACTCGAGCTGGTAATGAGTGTTGAGGCTGAAATTGTGATATTAGAGCTTGAATGTTGCATATCCTGACTGGGTTGGGGTATGCTAGAGCTTTTGAAGTGTTTATTGTAGCTCCTAGATATTGTTGTGTGTTGGATGGTTGGAGGTGGGACTTGGTGAGGTTCACCGTGAATCCCAATTGGTGAAGCAACTGGATTGTTTTGTGTGTGTGTTGCACACAGCTGTTGTGTGACTTGGCTTTTATGAGCCAGTCGTCCAGATAAGGGAACACGTGAATATGTTGTCTTTGTAAGTGAGCTGCTACTACTGCGAGGCACTTTATGAAGACTCTGGGTGCTGTGGTAACCCCGAACGGGAGGACTTTGAACTGATAGTGTTGACCGTCTACCGCGAACCTGATATATTTCCTGTGAGCGGGGTGAATGGGAATATGAAAGCAGGCATCCTTTAAATCCAGAGTGGAGAGAAAGTCGCCTTGTTGAAGCAGTGGCAGCACCTGTTGGAGTGACCATGTGGAAGTGGTCTGACTGAATGAAAAGGTTTAACGGTCTGCGGTCCAATATTGGCCTGAGAGCCATCCTTTTTTGGAATTAGAAAATATAGGGAGTAAACCCCTGTGCCTTGATGAGGCGAGGGGACTGGTTCTATTGCATGTTTTTGTAATAGAGAGAGAACCTCTTGTTTTAGAAGCGTCAGATGTTCAGAGGACATTGGACGTTGTCTGGGAGGAATGTTTGGGGGAGTGGAGGTGAGTTCCAGGCAACAACCATACTGGATAAGTTGTCTTACCCACTTGTCTGTTGTGATGGAGTTCCAGACAGGTAGGATCTGTGAGAGACATCCCCCGACAGGAGTGGAATGATCGGGGGGAAGTGGAGGGAAGTCACTGCTTGGTGGTAGGGGAGCTGCGGGTGTTGTTACCGCGGCCTCTTCCCTTATTGTTGTTACCCCTGGATCCTCCTCGGAAATATCCTCTGGAGGAGGTAGTTTGATTGGGACTTTTATATGATGAAGAGGGATGTTCTGAGCCAGTGGTTTTGGAGCCAGCCCTGTAAAAGGAGCGACCAAAAGAGCCTCTAGGGGAAGACAATTGCAAGGCCCCCATGGACTTGGCAGTCTCAGTATCTTTTTTCATCTTTTCTAAAGATGTGTCGACTGTGGGCCCAAAAAGATGCTCTTGGTCGAAAGGCTGATTAAGAATAGTGGATTGCACCTCTTGCTTGAATCCGGATACTCGGAGCCAAGCGTGCCTGCGTAGTAAAACACTGGTATTAATAGCACGAGATGCTGTATCAGCCGCATCGAGGGCACATTTTATAGATGTGTTGGTTATTAGTTTACCCTCCTGTAGAAGGTCATTAGCTTTGTTCTTATATTGGTCAGGCAGATGTTGCATAAGCTTTTCAAGCTCATCATAGTGAGCTCTGTCATATCTGGCTAACAAAGCTTGGGCGTTGGCAATCCGCTAGTGATTTGCAGCCTGTGACGCAATTCGTTTGCCAGATGCGTCTATGAGTTTTGATTCCTTACCAGGAGGAGGGGTGTCGCCTGTGCTCTGTGAATTAGCCCTCTTGCGTGCATTAGACACCACAAGAGAATCTAAAGGGACCTGACCTCTGATGTACACTGGGTCATTGGGAGCTGCCTTATATTTTTTGTCCACCCTGGTGTTCAGGACCCTGGCTCTGACAGGGTCTTTAAACACTTCTAGTGCATGTTTTAGCATGCCTTTTAGCATTGGTAGGGTGTGTGTGGACTTTTGTGAGGGTGCAAATGTCTCCAATAAAAAGTCTTCCTCTAAGGGATCAGAGTGTAATTGTACCCCGTGGTATTGAACAGCCCTATTAATTAGTTGCGCAAACCCAATATTATCATCTGGTGGTGATGGCCTAGAGGGATAGAGGTCCGGGTCATTGTGTGGATCGGGATCTGTATTGTAATCATCCCAAGGATCTACATCGTGTGGGATTGTATGTGCGTCATCATCCCTATCTGGATCTCCGTTCCCATCCCCATCATTATAATCATCTTCATCATCCTGTGGTTGAGGTGAAAATGTATGTTGTAGGGAGTGTGCTGGAGAAATTAACAAAATAGGATCAGCTGGAGAAGGAGAGGGAGGTGGAGAAGTATTAGTGCCCATTTCTCTCTGTTTAATGGGTATTTCAGAGTATGGTGAAGTGTCCAGTTTCCTCTTTTTAGGAGGCTTGGCGACAATGTGACCGGTTTGTGGGTCAATGTGTAATGTTTTTTGCTTTGGATCCGAAAAATCTGGCACAGACTGTTGTTTGGGTACAATGTCCTTTTTTCTGTCAGAATGTTCTTTTGCCTTTGTTTCTGAAGCTTTCTGCGGGGTCTTTGACTCTTTAGGTTTTGGTATAGGAGTTTGCGGCTCCGAGACCTTTTTCGGCTCTGAATGTTTTTTCAGGTGCGAAGGTTTTTTCGGCTCCGAATGTTTGTCCTTTGTTTGTTTCGACGCAGAGGGCTTCGGCGTCGAGGCTGTTTTCGGTGCCGAGGAAGAAGGGTGTGGTACATCTTTGGTTTTGGGCTTCAGTGCCGAAGGTGACTTGTCGGCACCGGAACGGGGTTGGCTCGAGCTCGAGCAGGAAGGCTTTTCTTTCGGTTTCATAGCCGGGCCCGAGGGCGGGGAGTCTGAAATGTGTTGCCGGTGTCAACCTGAACCAGAGGGCGATGGTGTTACCGGAGCCTTTTGTTTGGGGTTGGGCAGGAGAGGGGTCTCGGTACTCACGGACCGCTGAGCTGGTGTGACTGCCTAGTCTTCGATGTCGGAGTCGTCGGATTCGGAGACCTCTCCATCAGCCTGTTGTTCTGGCTGGACTTCGGGATCTGCTCCGAAGATGTCCGGAACCGAGCTGCTTTCGCAGGACATTTTGTGACGTCGAGCCCGACGGTCACGGATGGTTTTCTTCGACCTGAAAGATGCACAGGCCTCGCAGTTCTTGTCCTCATGCTCCGGGGAGAGGCAGAGATTACAGACCTGGTGTAAGTCCGTTTGTGGGAACTTAGCACCACACCCGGGGCATTTTTTAAAAGGAGTTCTTTCCATTGACTGCTGGCGTAATCGGCGCAGATAGGCCCAACGGCCCGCGTCGAAGATGTAGTTCGATGATTTTATATTTTTCGAAGATGCGCGTCGAAAGGAAACGCGATCGAGACAATACCGTCGAGTGGTGAAGGATTGCGCGTCGAAGGGGGTTCGAGAAACGACACCGACCCGGAGCGCAGCGAATCACATCCGAACCCGATGGCGGAAAAAGCAATCTGGAGATGGAGTCGATGCCCATGCACACTATCACCCTATGCACAAGTATATGATCTACAGCTCATATGTCTCGCACATAACGATACTCTTGAAAGGTAACCTACAATCCCAATGCAGTTAAAGTAAAAGACTGTACAAAAATACTGAAAGAGCTGCTTAGATGCTGCAAGTGAATAACTCCCTGCAGACTTGAGCATACTTCTGGGAGAGAAGAGGCTGACTTGTGCTGCCCCCCCCCCTCCTAGTACCGTACTGGCAGACTTAGCCTGCCGTCAGACAGCCACATATTAAGGTTCATTCACTAGGACTAACTCCTATACGCATCTCTGCATGTGCTGTCACAAATGTCTCTTCTTAAAGAAAGGGAGTGGGCAGAAATGGGTTGAAATAAATGATGCACAGCAAACATTCGATGATCGGTATATGATAACTGTAGGTAGTGCCGTGATGGATGCATTTCTAAATGACCTAATAACTAATATATTTACATATGTGCTTATTCAGTCTTTTCTGGTTACATTTGCATACCCAGTAAGTAAATAATATTTTGTAATTGAGAGGTTGCACCTTTTCAGGTTTTTCCATGGCATTAATTTCCCAAATCCGTTCAGCAATATGGGTTAAAAGCAATACTTATTTTTTTTGCTTCATGCAGTAAATCATCTTTTATTTGTGAATACTCCTTACATTAATTTTCCAGCATTATGCCTGGGCAATTCTCGTAGCAATACGAGTTCACCTATTGCAAGGAGTGCTGCTGGTTTTCTCAAAGCTGCAAGTTTAAAATAAATAAACTTATCTATACAGATCCTATTCCGCTGTTTGCATCTAACAGTGGATTATATACCCAACAACTTTGAATTTTTAGTGTAAGCCTAGAGAATAGCTATGTCTGTTATAGCAAACCTATTCAATGTCTTTGCTCTTCTAGAGAAGGTTGCCCATTTATCTCTATCAACACAAAAAGATGATTGACAGAATGCTGAACATTGTCAAACTTTTACCCCCAGTACAGAGATCTGGGCCTAAATCCATCGTTTTGTTGCTCACCATGCCACTCCAGTTTGAAACCAGCCATATGCAAATCAGTCTTGACCCAGGTCCTCATGTGATCAGCCAAACTGCCAGGCCAGGTCCTACGTGGACCCAGAAAACAAGCATCCTGGGACCGGTTTCTGGGTATCACCCCTCATCAGCCAGGCTAGCTTGAATGCCGCCATGTGACCATATTTTTAACTCGTACTACTATCATGCAAGTTTCATTCAGTAATGTTAATTACAGCAAAATGTTCGCCCTGATAAAAATCTACTAGTGCTACGTTGGTTATAGTCTGTTGAATGAGCTAAAGATATGCTAGCCATCTAGGACAATACAATTGAAAATCAATTTAAACCGAAAAATGTCATCTAGTTAGTGACAGAAATGTGCATGAATGAATTTAAACCTAATTATCCCTTGATACAACTCCGATGACCAAGACTTTTTGTATTGTACAGGGGAACAGAACAGATGGACTGAAGTTACCTAATTTCTATCTGGACAAACTGGCTAGAGTGACTTACATGTAAAGAACAAACAAATTACTTTTGTAACAATATTTCAGGTATATACAAATTTTTCCAGCAGGTACCTTATGAATTCATTTTCTCTCTTGCATTAATACTGGTTCATAAAACATTTCAAAAGTGCCATCTAGCTGCAACTCCACCACGAAGCATGACAGCATCGGAGAATATTAGATGCCAACTGCCGTGCTGGCCTCAGTTCCTTGACTTTTTCACACCAGAGTGAGGAATGAGGTGAGGAACCAAGACCGTAATGACAGCAACAAATACAGCATACATGCTTGCAAACGTTGAGATTTTATTCGTCACAGCACAAACTCCCTGTGCAGTCGGCAGTCAGTGAGGAGTCTGAGGGAAGGTTATGTATCCACAAAAAAATTCTTTACAGAAACTAAGTAACTTTTTCTTCTGATGGATAAATCTTCCTGCAGATGCCTCATCTTCTAGGTTAGTACTAAAGCAATTCCCCTCTGGATTCGAGATGGGCTGGTGTCTATTAACCAAGGAAGTCTGGCAACACAGCATGAGCAAAATGAATGTTGTTGCATGCATGAGACACAAGGAAGCAATCCTTGACATAAGTATGCACCTGCCAGAGGTCATCAACCGAAAGGACTACGGAGACGTCTGTGGAGTGGGTACAATGTTATCCGTAGGGTCTTCCTTGCCCTTCTAAGCTGCACCAAAGCTACGAAGAGCTGATAAACCACTGTTGCCTGATGATTGTAATGTATGTAGTAAGACACCACACGTCTGGAGTCTAGTTTATGAAGTCGCTCTTCTTCCTTGGTTGGATATGGAGGAGGGATGAGCGATGCAAGATTAACTGATATGAAATTCAGAAACCACAATGTTTAAGAAGGATGAGTAGCTGCAAAGAACCAACTTATCCAGAAAGAAAACTGTACAGGTGGGACAAACTGTCCTATACTGAAATTATCCAATCCTATTTGACACCAATAAAAGAGTCTTCAAGGTAAGAAGTCGTACAAAGCAACTGTGCATCGGCTAAAAAAGGGAGAACATTAAGAAAGTAAAAACAAGGTTCAAATCCCACTGAGGAACAATAAACTGAGTAGAAAGGAACAAACAGCGCAAACCTTTCTGAAAGTGTATCTCTAGTAGTTATCTGAGCAAGGAAGGATGACCAGGCAAGCATGCAAAGGCAGATAGGCCCACCAGATCGCTCTTAACTGTCACCATTGCTCAACCATTCTGTGGAAGGAATAATGCAAATGCACAAGTTACTAACTTGTGTAACGATATATCTGTAAGAGACAGTAGTTAGTGATAGATTCCTTACCTTAGAATATCCCCAGGCGTCAGGCTGGATCCGGAAAGTTTTGCGTAGCAGTACCCTTGCGCGTCGGTAGGTGGCGTCGTGCGGCTCCGCGTCCGTCGTCGGCGTCGTGATCGCCGGGATGACGTCGCGGGCAGTACTTAGACGCCGCCCCTGCGCGCTGACGTCAGTTCTGTACACGACTTTCCGCGCCAGGAACGCAGAGCCATGCAAGAAGCTGACACAGGTGTCTGAAAAATACTAGGGCCCTGAAAGGGATGTCCTTAACCCTAGAAATCAGTTCGCAGAACGGGGAGGATGGGTGGGGCGGTAGGAATCTATCACTAACTACTGTCTCTTACAGATATATCGTTACACAAGTTAGTAACTTGTGCATCTGAAAGAGACACGTTAGTGATAGATTCCTTACCTTAGAATAGATACCCCAGCAATACCAACCCCGGTGGTGGGTCTGCGAACAAAGATCAGACAAGGAAGTCCTGGAGGACAGAACGGCCAAAGAAGCCGTCCCTCCGGACCTGACTGTCAAGGCAGTAATGCTTAGTAAACGTGTGCAGCGAGGCCCACGTAGCTGCCTGACAGATAACCGGCAGCGGAACACCGCGGCCCAAGGCCGTGGTAGCAGCCGTTGCCCTGGTGGAATGGGCACGCAGCCCAACAGGAGGCTCCTTCTTGGCCAAAGAATAGCAGGTCTTGATGCACAAGGTAACCCAGCGGGAGATGGTCCTCTTGTGCACCGCCCGACCTTTTTGGCGCCCACGTAGCCAACAAAGAGCTGGTCACCCACCCGGAAGTGTTTTGTGCGGTCGATATAGAAGGAGAGCGCACGTTTTGGGTCCAGACGGTGGAGCCTCTCTTCCTCTCTGGAAGGATGCGGAGGCGGAAAGAAGGTGGGCAAAGTGATGGTCTGCCCAATGTGGAAAGCAGTAACCACCTTTGGCAAGAAGGACGGACGCGTCCGAAGAACAACCTTGTCTGGATGAACAGACAGAAAGGGAGGCTTGCAAGATAGAGCCTGGAGCTCACTCACCCGCCGAGCGGAGGTGATGGCCACCAGAAAGGCTGTCTTCAGAGTCAGAAGACGAAGAGGACAGTTATGCAGAGGCTCAAAGGGAGCGCACATTAAAAGGTAAGAACCAAGTTCAAGTCCCACTGAGGCATTACAAACGGAACAGGAGGGAAGAGGTGAGTAATGCCTTTTAAGAACCTGTTAACAACAGGGGACTTGAACAGGGAGGGCTGATCAGGGAGCCTGAGGAAGGCCGAGATAGCACAAAGATAACCCTTGATGGTACCCAGGGCAGAACCCTGTTGGGCCAGAGAGAGAAGGAACAGAAGGACCTCAGAAAGAGGGGCAGAAAGGGGATCCACAGCCTTTGCTGTGCACCATGCCACAAATTTGTTCCACCTGCAGGCGTATACCACCTTAGTGGAGGGACGCCTGGCTGCCAGAATCACATCACAAACTTCGGGAGGCAAGTCGAAAGGAATCAACTGCCGCCGCTCAATCTCCACGCAAGCAGGTGTAGACTGGACAGGTTCGGGTGGAGGACCGTCCCCTGCTGCTGCGACAGAAGATCCTCCCGAAGAGGCAGACGGATCGGGGGATCTATGCTCATATTGAGTAGCTCGGGATACCAAACTCTTCGAGCCCAGTCCGGAGCCACAAGAATGACTTGGGCCCGGTCGTGCCGAATCTTCTTCAACACTCTGGGTAGAAGTGGTATAGGCGGAAAGGCGTACAACAGACCGCAACTCCACTCGCGACGAAAAGCGTCGCCGAGCGAGTGCCGCCTTGGAAATTCCAACGCGCAGAACTGATGACATTGCGCGTTCTCTTCGGTGGCGAATAGATCTAACCAAGGCTCTCCCCACTGTAGAAAGAGTCCTTGCGCCACTTCCGAGTGAAGACGCCATTCGTGATCCATTATGCACCTGCGGCTGAGTTCGTCCGCCCTGGCGTTCAGAGAACCTGCCAGGTGTTGAACCATCAGGAACATGCCCTGATGTTCCAGCCATGTCCAGAGGCGCAGAGCCTCCTGACAAAGGGTCCAAGACCCCACCCCGCCCTGTTTGTTGCAGTACCACATGGCGGTGGTGTTGTCTGTGAACACCTGCACTACCTTCCCTTTGACAGAGGGAAGGAATGCCTTGAGTGCAAGCCGGATCGCCCGGAGCTCCAGAAAGTTGACATGGAGCCGGGACTCCGCCGGAGACCAGAGGCCTCTGATCTCCGCCTCTCCCATGTGACCGCCCCATCCCAGAAGGGACGCGTCCGTCACAACTGTATGCTCTGGCTGGGGAAGGGAGAGGGATCTGCCCATGACCCATTGCCGGTTCGAGAGCCACCACTGCAACTGTTTTGCAGTCCCCTCCGAGATCTGGACGTGATCGGACAGGTTGCCCTGGTGCTGCGCCCACTGGAACTTCAGGTCCCACTGCAGAGCCCGCATATGCCATCTGGCATGATTGACCAGCAGGATGCAGGAGGCCATGAGGCCCAGCAGCCTCAGGGTCATCCGTGCCGAAACCCAGGATAAAGGCCGAAAGATCGGAATCATAGCCTGAATATCCCGGACTCGCCGTTCGGGAGGATAGGCCCGAAACTGCGTCGTGTCCAGAACTGCTCCGATGAAAAGGAGCTGTGGAGAAGGAATCAGATGCGACTTCGGCACATTGATGGAGAACCCCAGCGAGTGCAGGAGTTCGGCCGTAGTCTGGAGGTGGGAGACGACTGCCTGGGACGAGCCCGCCTTCAGCAGCCAGTCGTCGAGGTAGGGGAAGACTGAGACCCCTGCCCGGCGCAGATGAGCTGCGACCACCGCCATCACTTTCGTGAACACCCGAGGGGCACTTGTAAGGCCAAAGGGGAGCACGGTGAACTGAAAATGCTCGGGGCCTACCGTGAACCGAAGGTAACGCCGGTGGGCCGGCAGGACGGGGATATGGAAATACGCGTCCTGCAAGTCCAACGCTACCAACCAGTCTCCTGGGTCGAGGGCAGTCAAGACCTGAGCTAGGGTGAGCATCTTGAACTTCTCCTTCCGGAGGAAGCGATTGACGTTCCGGAGGTCCAAGATAGGACGCATGTCCTCCTTGTCCCTTTTGGGCACCAGAAAGTAGTGGGAGTAGCAACCACGCCCTACTTCTGGGGTCGGAACATGCTCGATGGCCCTCTTGGCCAAGAGGGCCGTGACTTCCTTCCGTAGAAGCACCAAGTGATCCCCTGACATGCGGTGGAATTGAGGTGGCATGGCTGGGGGGTGGTCTCGAAGGGGAGGGAGTAGCCCCTTCGGACAATGTCCAAGACCCACCTGTCCGAGGTGATGGTGCGCCAGTGGGGAAGGTGATGGCGGACCCTGCCCCCTACTGGCGTGCCGTGCACCTGAAAGGAGGGACTAGGAGGGCTTGGAGGCCGCGGACGGGTTGGAGGTGGTGGCCTGACCCGCACGCTGGTTGCCCGATCCGCCACGGCGGAATCCACGTCCTCGGCCACGCGAAGACGCCTGCTGCGCGGGCCGGTGGCTGGGCTGCTGACGTGAAGGGCGCCCCTACCGTGGCCACGATAGGGGCGAAAAGCAGAAGGCAGCGGAGGGCGTGTAGCAGAAAGGCCCAGGGACTTTGCAGTAGCCCGTGAGTCCTTAAAGCGCTCCAACGCATGGTCTGCTTTGGACCCAAAAAGACCGACTCCATCAAAGGGCATGTCCATGAGAGTATTCTGGACATCCCCTGAAAAACCAGTGGTTCTCAGCCAGGCGTGGCGCCGGAGCGCCACCGTCGTTGCAATCGACCTGCCCAGCGAGTCGGCGGTGTCAAGGCCACAACGGATAGTGTATTTGGCCGCATCCCTTCCTTCCGCAATGGCGCGGGAAAGCAGTGCCTGGACCTCCTCAGGGCACTGGGGCAAAACATCCGCCACCGAATCCCACAGGGAGTGGGTATATCGGCCCAAAAGACAAGCGGTGTTAACGGACCGCAAGCCAGCACTGGAGGAAGAAAAACCTTTCTTCCCAAACTGATCCAGGCGTTTGGATTCCCTATCCGGAGGAGCGGTAGGGAAGGCGGTTTGGGAAGCGGAGGCTTGGACAACCAAGCTCTCAGGAGTGGGGTGGACAGAAAGAAACAGGGGTCGCCCGGAGCGGGGCGATGGCGTCGTGACACGTTCCGATCCACAGGAGCCCCTGTGTTGGGCTTGGACCAGGCGCCCAAAAGAACGTCCGTGAGGGCGTCGTTAAACGGCAGCACAGTCTCCGCAGAGGAGGCTGCCGGCTGAAGCACCTCTGTCAAGATGTTAGTCTTGACCGTCAAAGTAGGGAGCTGGAGACGTAAGGCCCCAGCAGCCCTACGCAACACCGTACCAAAATTGGCCCCCTCCTCCGTAGCCACGGGAGGAGACAGCATGCCAGTGTCAGGAGAAGTATCCAGACCACTGGCCTCCCCTAGACTCTCTGTCCAGTCCTCATCATACTGACAGTTGCGTGTTAGAGGGTCATCAGACCCCTCCCAGTCCTCCTGGTCCTCCTCTGGTTCAAAATAAGGAGGAGGAGGGACATTTGGGACCCAAGGTCCCATCGGCGCCGGAGCCGGCGTCGAGCGGCGTCGCTCCGGGACCATGTCCGGAGCCGGAAGGAACTGGGGGACGACGCCGCCCGGAGCCCAGGGCGGCGTCGAGAACGGCACCGGAGACATCGGCGCCGGCGGAGGTGTCGTGAGGTCGACCGGCGTCGATGGGAGTTGTGGAGCCGGGATCGAGGCCGGGGCCGGAGCCGGAGCCGGGATCGAGGCTGGAGGCTCGGGCGACGCCGGGGCCGGAGCCGCCGGTGGCGCCGGATCAGCCCCATCAGGGCCCGCGGGGCCCGAAGGCGCACCGGAGGGGCCTGAAGGCCCGAAGAGGCGGGCCATGGCCGACAGGAACTCCTGTACCTTGGCCGGATCCGCCCCCGAACCCGGGAAGGGCGGGTATGACGGGGCGACTCCACAGGCAAGTCCGGGGCCGCGGGGGCGGGGACGGTGCCGGGAGGGGCCTCAGCCGAGTCGCGAGACCGGCGAGGCGAAGTCCGAGAGCGACGATGCTTCTTGGACTTCTTGTGTCGAGACTTACCGGACGAAGAAGACTTCGACGCCGACGACCGGTGTGCACTCCGCGAGCGACCCCTGGACCTCTCACGCGACCGGGGCTTCCGCGGAGCCGAATGCCGGGCCTCGAGGAGCTTTCGAGACCGCTCTCGCAAAGCCTTCGGGTTGAGGGCCTGGCATTCGGGACAAGACTCGGTGTCGTGGCCTCGGCCGAGGCAGAAGAGACACTCCCAATGCGGGTCGGTGACGGACATCATCCGCGCACAGGCGCCGCATCGCTTGAAGCCGGGCATCCCTACGACACCTGAATGGTGGAAAAAGACAGTGAAAAAATCACCAAAAAGTATGGTCAAAAATTGACCAGGGCACTGCTCTTCCCGGATCTGCGCTTACTGGCGCGGAAAAAGAAGAACTGACGTCAGCGCGCAGGGGCGGCGTCTAAGTACTGCCCGCGACGTCATCCCGGCGATCACGACGCCGACGACGGACGCGGAGCCGCACGACGCCACCTACCGACGCGCAAGGGTACTGCTACGCAAAACTTTCCGGATCCAGCCTGACGCCTGGGGATATTCTAAGGTAAGGAATCTATCACTAACGTGTCTCTTTCAGATACAAGATGTCAGAAAGACCTGCTTTAAGAGATTGATGCCTTCCGACTCATACTACTGGACGAATTTAGCCCAGTGACCAACAAAGATGGTTTAAGTGTGGGCTTCCTGGCTGCCAAAATGACGTCTGTGACTTAAACCTGAAGACAAAAGGGACTCTAAAGGGCACCATTCAATCATGCACATGCAGCATTAGGGGTAGGGATGCTTGACTGGACCATACCACTTCAACAGCAGGTCTGCTCTGCATGGAAGCAGAAGGGACACCCAAGTGCAGAGTGCCAAGAATTTGACATAAAAGGACCTCGGAGTGCCAGTCTGGGGTGATCACAGCTGTGCTCGATCGTCCCACAGTACCTGTGACAGAAGCAGAATCTACAGAAACTGGCACAGCAGGCCTTTAGAGCAGTTACAGCTGAAAGCCTCTTGCAGGGAGTCATTGAGAGGGAAGTTTATATTGCAAAAGTGAAACTGAAAACACTCCTGGGTCTTGGGGAATAGATCCACAAAGTGAAACCCCAATCTGGAGAGTACCTCTATCACTTTGGGGTACAGCTCCCACTTGTGGATCTCCAGCACAAGGGGACTATGATCATCTGCCCTCACACTGAGGATGCCTGCTTGATAAACAGATACTAAGAAAATTCCCCATTGCAGAGCCTCCCTTCAGAGTCCATTACCCCCACTTCGCCCTACCTGTTGATGTAACGGATGGTGGTGATATTGTCTGAACAAATCTGAATTGCTCTCCCCAAGATGGAAGGGAGAGACACCTTCACCGCAAGATGGAACTTCTGCAGATCAAACACATTTCTGTGCAATAGCTGTACTGAGGCTCACCAAAGGCCTCGTGCTGTCAGGTCACCCCGATGGGAACGCAGCCCAGCGAGGAGTGCATGACATTGGTAGCCTGATCCAGCAGAGGGCTAAAGGGACAACCCACTAAATGTTTAAAGGGATCCCTCAAACTGTGCAGATCAGGATGAACGGAGTGGAAAATCTGCAACTGAGCTGTGTGACTCTGTTGATGCGGGAAGTACTCTGACTTCAGACACCACTGAAGGGGCCTCATCTGCCATTCTGGTGTGAGGCACCAACAGGATGCACAAGGCCTTGAGACCAGGCAGGCGCAAGACCTGCAGAACCAGGACCCGATGCAGAGCCAGAAATTTCAGAATAATCTCTGAAGATCCAGGATCAGTCTAAGGCCTCTATTCTTCTTGGGGTCCAAGAAGTAGAGGGAATAGAATACTGTTACCTTTTTTTTTTCTAGAGGCCCCAACTCGGTTTCACTTGCTCAACAGGGTAGGGACTTCTGAAAAGTAGGGCGGTCAGAAAAAGGAAATCAAAACCCTTGTGCATTATCTAGATAACCCAGCAATTTGTTCTGATTGCCTCCCAGGTAGTAGAAAAGAATGGAAGACCCTCACTCCGCTGGAAGGTAATGGACAAGGGTGAGGGTAGAGTCAGAGGGGATCATGAGGCCAAAAGGCTGCCAGAAGATGGTAGACTGCATTTGTTGTTGGTGTCATCTCCTTGATCCACTACTGCTCCAAAAGGAATAGTATAGCTATTGGGGGGGGGGTCTGGAAATGTTGAGAAGGATTGTTCAGCTGGAATTGAACTGGCCTGCAGTGGCCATGAAGCTTTCTATATTGCTGCTGGACTTGCTGTACTGCACAGTTGTAAGGCACAGCACACGAGCTGTATCTCAAAATATTTTGAAGCAGACCAGGGAGGAGTCCGCTTTCTCACCAAACAACCACTCACTATCAAAGTGCATTGTCCATGAGTATGGGATGGACATCTCTGGAGAAGCTGGACTACAGCTAACTGTTTCACTGGCACCTCCGGTACAGCAAGACAGCTGTGCCCATGTATCATGCCACAATGTCCACAGAATGTAGGCTGGACTTCTGTTTGGGTGCATCCAAGCCATCAATGACAAGATTTGAAAACTAGTTTTTATGTGGCCCATGCTCACTGTAGGTTTTGACAATGCCACAAGGTATGTACATATCCAACAAGGGAGAAGACCCCCTTAGCAATGCAGATTGCCAGAAACAAAGACTTGGCAACCCGGAGTCCATTTTTTTTTTTTTTTAACTCCAACAGGAAGCGCCATGTTGAAGACACTCGGGATCTACTTTGAGAATGAAGTTGGGGCGATGTGTGAGTGGAGTGCACAAAAAGTGGCGTCACCCAGAGAAGGCATCTGCAATCTGGTAATGTATCTGAACTTTTGAGCCAAAAAATGGTGGCTCTCATGCAGTCATGACATGGTTCAAGTGGGCATAATTGATGGAAGCAAGGAGTCCACCACTGACTGCACTTTGCCTCCACAGAGAACAAGGTCAATTACAAAGCTTCAGCTACTTTACTTACCACAGCAGTATATGAGGAGAATTCCTCTGAAACTGGCCATAAAGGTAATGGATGTACCCAGGCTACTCACATTTTGCAAGTCCAAATATAAGCCAGCAACGGTATTGTAAGTGTGAAGGAGTTCATCAGCCTCCAAATCATCATTCTTTTTAAGGCAATGATTTGTCAGGCAGTGCAAGGATATCAGAGTCAGAGCCAAAGATCTCCATCCAGGCAAACCTCTGAGCACTAAGGAGGTGCTTTGTCAAAGGAACACTGGTAAAGTTCTAGTAGTCGTCTGACATAAACAACCACGAAAGTGGCAAAGTATTCTGCTCTTTGGGAGACATCAGCATCGGCACCAAGGGAGGGCCTGACCGAAAGGAGGATGGCGTCTTGGCAGGCTTTGAGTTTTTATCAAGAATTGGGGCTGAGGAGCAGCAGCATTAGAATGGAGTGGGGTAGGGTAGGAGTTGCTGAATTCACCTAGTCTGCAGCAACCAGCTGGGTCGTGGTGGCTATCCTGAATGTATTCAGTATAGCAAGACAGAAGGTCTAAACCTGCGTGGGGGTCAGCCGATGGACCAAGAAATTCAGGTCTCAACTGGGTCAGGGCATACATTGATGACTAGGAGAAGTTTGGCATCAGTGAATGGCGTCAAGACTACTGAATGGTCACTGGAGCAGGACTGGTCTCCTTGAGAAAGAAGAGGACTTCTTCTGCTTCTTGTGTGCTTTGTTGGAAGAATCTTTTCGGAGGGCGCTCCTGTAAATATTACTTACCTGTGGGTGAAAAGAACACGTAGGCATCTCAAAGTAGGCCTTACCCAAAAACATTTTTTGGCCTCTCGCTCCCTGATGGCCTTTGGGAGCACTGAATAACCAGAATCACAGGCTATGGTGCGGTGCTCTGTCCTGAGACACAACAATCACTAGTCATGTGCATCCGCAAGTTTTGGATTTGAAAATAGACCATTTGATTATGGACCTATATTGATGAAATGCTGAGGAATTTTACTGGTGAGAGAAGAGAGAGCGTTCAGGATCTGTGTTTATTAAACACAGAATAACCGGAACCGACAGCAGCACTCAGGTTAGTGACTACTGTATTCCGGTGTTGCCATGTTAAAGGCAGAGTAACAGCTGGAGCAGCATGTAGACCCATGACTGAGGAAAAGATTTTCGGAACAACCTGAGGCCTGGAAAGAATTCACTCATAAGGGGAGGAATCTGTGTGAATATGTAGCCATCAGAAATAGAAAGTATTAAGCATATAATATAGCTTAGGTAAGGTGAGAGGCAAATGTATCTCTTTAGCCCAGATCCTAAACGAAAGGTTAGCAACTAACCACTTGACCAAGAGTAACACATTAATGTATCCTTTAAGTTTTTAAGTGGACAGCAATACACACACACACACAGGAGTCAACTGGTAAGATTTTGTGGATTATGAGTTAGTGAGCTTGTCCGTTTTACACAGCTATGTGACTGGAATGGAAGGAAAAAATATGCCTTGTTCTAGGAGAGTAGGCACATCACATCTATAAAACGGATAAATGTGTGTATAACCAACTGAAATAGTAGAGAACCAACTATTTTTAATAGTCTTTGCAACTGTATATAAATGGCACATGATTTGGGTTCAGAACATGAGTAAAAGATTAACACAACAGAGAAGTGGTGCAGGGACAGCAAAAATGAGGGGGAAGAACTTCCACAGTTTTGGTCCTGTATCTTTCTTGCAGGTATCAATAATACAAAACAATTCAGAGGAATTCAACAGTTAAAGAGAAAAACTCCAGTTCAGTGCTACAGCCAAGGAGGATGCCATATTAACCAGCAACAATGCAGTCAACTTTGGGGCTCTAAAGCAGAGTTCAATGCCCAAGGTACAGCACAAATCAAAGTACTGAAGTGAGCTTATTAAATGGGCTACATCTTTAAAATAAGCTATAACTGACTATTTCTGTTCATTGTTATGTGAGGTTAGAAATGTTATGTGATTTTATTTACTTGCTAATGGGAAACTCAATTCCAAAGACCTTGTAACACAGGTTGGAGTCTTCAAGCAGCTGGTGATTTGTAGCACAGTCTCCTCCTCAATGGAAGTATGTGCCACAGACCAACGTGACAGTCCAATAACGACGCAAAAGTTATATGTGGGCAGAATGGGCTTATTGGCATGTGGCTCCAAACCTTCTAAATGCTAGCCTGTGACAAGTGGGGAACCAAGTCCGTGTCTTCCTCAGCTCACTGTGATGTCTACTGCTGCCAATTCAAGAACCGACAGACACTTACTTAGAATCTTTGCTGACATTTTTTGTATAATGAAAGCCAGGGAAATGCAAAGTGAACAGCAGCTGATGCTACAATGATATACATCTGAAAATATCGGTTCGGCAGCAGACAGCCAATACTCACACAGCACATGATTCCAGGCACTGGGCACACATGCTGGCTTTAAGTAACTGAGATAGAATGCTGAGATTCAATTCCTTTGTGCATAAATTCAAATACTGGTCGAAGGCTAGAAATACAGATTTAATACCCACTCACCAATTTTTAAGCCGGGTTTCTCCAAAAAGTAGCTCGTGAGCTATTGCCACCTTTCCTGATACCTGTAAGTAGCTTTCCTACCTACAGCCCAGTCTACGAACTTCAAAGCTTCGGCTTGGCTGAATTCGTTTATTTACTCCAGAAATACAAAACATGTATTCACGACTAAGGATGTCTACTTTCCGAACTCAAATGCTTATATTTGAAGAAAAATAGTTGAATTTACAAACTATATTTAAACTGATATTTGAAATATATATTGTGCTGCGTTAGGGAGACTTATTACTAATATTATTAACTTGGTGTTAGGGAATTTCAGCTATGGCTGTTATGCATTACCTATGCAGAAGAAGAAAATTGATAATGCTGTATTGACATTACTGGTGGCAAGCCTACCTGAGGTGATCACAGCTGGTAATATTGCATATGGTGCCCACTAACAATCGTCATTACAACATGGATAATATTAGTTAGAAGCTCAGGATGATTTTCATGGAGCATAAGTTTGTCTTATTAATGAAAGGGTTGGAGTCACACTCAGAATGAACACAGAACAGGAAAAAGGAGGCTGCTGGTAAAGCAAGCGGAAGCCTACAACTTAAGTGATGGTTACTCTGCAGATCTTTTGCAAGCAACAGGCAACAACAGGAAAGCTAACCAACTGTTCGGAATGAATGGATCTTAGAACGAGCTACACAATTCATTTGCAGAAGACACTGTACAGTAGATGCTCCAAAGAGAAGAACAAGTCAGCAAAGCTGCATTTCCAACATAAGACTAGTAGAATAATACCTTGGATAGCGTAGAGTGAATCTGAAGAGGTATCTCAAATCTCACTCCCAAATTTGTGGCCAGGTAAATATTTGTAAATAAACTTGTTGGATGGTCTTTGGCATTGAATTTCAAAGAAAATACATTCCAGCAGCCTGGAGGGTGGCTCAAATGATTAGTAAAGTTCAGAATCTATGGAAAAAAGCAGCAACATTAATAACTTGAACACTAGAGTACAACATAACAATAAAAAACACACAATGTACAAAACCCTGAAAAATTCGTAATGAGTCCTCTTTAAACTTAAAAATGTTTAGCTTATTTAATTTTCATATATATCCACAGACTCAGCTGCATATACACAGTTACAGGTGAAATTTAGAAAAATTATATCAATGCTTGTAGACAGGGAGTTACATATATGAATAGGATCTGTTACACTTTTCATCTATAATGACATAGTACAACATTTAGCATGTAACATTATATAGAGCAGCAAGTATTTGACAAGTACCGTCCATAAACGTTATACCCTGCGACAAGCATTATAGCATTTAACTTTATAAGTACTTGGGGGCGCTAGGTGGCGCACATCCAAGATGGCCGCACACCTGTGAGGCTCTGGACGCCTGGCGATAAAAATCCTACTTTTATCCTGCTACCTGTCGCCCGTAACCTGTCTTGCTGCTGCCCACTGCTCTCCTGTATCGCCTGGAACGCTCCGGTCGAGGTTCCGTCTCCCGATGCGGTGCTGGTGTGCAGAGATTATCGGACGGCACTGCGGGGACCTCTGAGGGCGAACTGCTTGGTGCCCTGGGCGTCGAGCGCAGCCACTCGAGACTCGGGGCTCCCGCGAGGTGTGTGGGCCCCGTTAGCGGAATCCTTGCTGCCTGCTCCTGCCCTGGATAAAACGGCTGGCCTGCATCCTGTCCCGCTTTCGGCGGGTGACTGCTGCTTCCAACACTTACTGAACTCATCGCCCGTGTGGTGGAGGTGAGGTGCCCGGGCTCTGGGGAGACTCTGCTGTAGCACGCATCGCGCCATCTTATCCTGCTTCCAGCTGCCAGCAATTGGTCTCGCCGCTGCCCACTTGCCTCCCACGCCGCCTGGAAGGCTTCGATAGGGGGGCTGCCTTCCGCTGCGGTGCTGGTGTGCTGAGACTGTCTGGCGACGCTGCGGGGACCTCTGGGAGGGAACTGCTTGGTGCCCTGGGCGGCGAGCGCCGCCTCTCGAGACTCGGGGCTCCCACGTGGTGTGTGGGCCACGCTAGCGGAATCCTTGCTGCCTGCTCCTGCCCTGGATGACACGGCTGGCCTGCATCCTGTCCCGCTTTCCGCGGGTGACTGCTGCTTCGAGCACCTGCTGAACTCGTCACCCGAGTGGTGGAGGTGAGGTGCCCGGGCCCTGTGGAGGCTCCACTGCAGCGTGCATCGCGCCATCTTATCCTGCTTCCAGCTGCCAGCAATTGGTCTCGCCGCTGCCCACGTACCTCCCATGCCGCCTAGAACGCTCCGATAGGGGTCCTGTCTTCCGCTGTGGTGCTGGTGCGCTGGGATTGTCGTGTGGCGCTGCGGGGACCTCTGGGAACGAACTGCCTGGTGCCCTGGGCGGTGGGCGCCGTCACTTGAGTCCCGGGGATCCCACGTGGTGTGTGGGCCTCGGTTGTGGAATCCTCACTGCCTGCTCCTGCCCTGGGTGAAGTGGCTGGCCTGCATCCTGTCCCGCTTTCGGCGGGTGATCGCTGTACCACATACCTGCTGTGCTCGTCGCCTGGGAGGTAGAGGTGGGGTGCCCGGGCTCTGGGGATGACTCTGCTGCAGCGCGTATTGCGCCATCTTCTCCTGGGATCTGTCGCCAGCAATTGGTCTAGCTACTGCCCACTTACCTCACACACCTCCTTGAACGCTCCGATAGAGGTCCTGTCTCCCGTTGCGGTACTGGTGCGCTGAGACTGTGGGACGGCGCTGCGGGGACCTCTGAGGGCGGACTTGGTGCCCTGGGCGACGTGTGCCATCACTCGAGGCTCGGAGATCCCCCGTGGTGTGTGGGCCCCGCTTGCGGAACTCTTACTGCCTGCTCCTGCCCTGGGCGAAGTGACTGGCCTGCACTCCGTCCCACGTTCGGCGGGTGACTGCTGCTCCAGATACCTACTGTGGTCGTCGCCTGGGAGGTGGAAGTGAGGTGCCCGGGCTCCGTGGTGACTCTGCTGCGGCGCGCCTTTCGCCATTATCTCCTAGCACAGGGCAGCGTTCATGGCGCCCTCTCCATCTGTGCCTCTCCTCTGCTAGGGATATTTCAGCACTATTGTCCTGGGATCGGCTTGGGCGCAGCCAGCTTACAGTGCCTTTCCCTGGATACGGAGCGACGTGCATGGCGCCGTCCCCACTTGGACCGGTCTCCTGCCACTGACATTTCGCACCAGCGCCTCGTACTCTGCTCGGCGCTACCACACTCCAGCGCTTCTCTCCCAACATAGCGCAACGTGTATGGTGCCATCCCTACTTTTGCTTAGCCCCTGCCAGTATCATTTTGTGTTCACACCAGAGCCCAGTGTCCTGCTCTGCGCAACCGATCTTCGGGGGCTCTCTGGGGAGGTAACTGTTATCTGCCTCCCTCACCGTGAGGCCTTGGATTGCTGCGCCATTTCGACGGACTCGTAGGCCCATCTCCTCTAGCGGGCGTGACAGGATCTACAATCCTATTCCGGAGCCTGAGACGCTCGGCCGTGGTCCCGGTGGTCCTTCCACGCTCGCCTACGCTAGCTCCTGGGCTGACGACTGCGACTACCCACGAGAGGCTGGGGGGCCTTCTTCCTCCATCAGTGGTCCACACTTACCAGTAAGCCGGCTGGGTTGCTCCTTAGTGCCTGTACTGCCCGCCCTTTCGCCGCTCAGCAGCGTCCTACTCACCTTGACGGGCTTAGGACGCATTGGTGGGATCTCGCTACAGGGTGGTACCACTTGGAAACTGGCCATTGTCGGGTGGGCAGACACGGCGTGGACTGCTTACCGCTCCTCTTCAACGCCTTGCTGTCTGGCTCCGCTTCACGTTGTCCAGCGCATTTCGAACCACTGTCACTGCGCCCCGGCCACTGAGCGTTGAGCAGCACCTGGCCTCCTGCACTGCTGGGGTCCCTCGCTATACCACAGGAGGCAATGGGGAAACCTGACAGACGGCAACCTCGTCTCACCTTCGACTCCAAAAAAGCTGCCACGCGATCCACCTCTGCGGACTCGGGGCAGGCCAACACTGACCGGGCATCTGCCCCCATGCCGGCCCCGGAGGACGACGTCAAGTCACTCTTAATGGCTGTCCAGCATAGACTCACGGACCTCTCCGGCAAAATGGATACTATGAACAGTCGCTTGGATTTCCTTGTCCAGAAAGTTGACAAACATGACGGGCAGCTGAAGGAAGCGGAGAGACGTATATCAGAAAATGAAGATGCCACCGCACAAATGCAACAGCATGTCTTGCAAATGGACAAACTGCTTAAAGTAATTGCGGCCAAAAACGAAGACATCGAAGCTAGGAGCCGCCGGAACAATATCCGCATCTTAGGCATCCCCGAAAGTACGAACACGGGGCGCATGGAGGATTATGTTGAACGGCTCCTGACGGGAACCTTCTGTGCGGACTCCTTCTCATCGCAGCTGGTGGTGGAGCGCGCTCTTCGCTCCCTGGGTCCCCGTCCTCCGCCGGGTGAGACCCCTAGACCCATCGTAGCCCGCCTCTTAAACTATCGCGACCGCGATGCGGCATTAAGGAAGGCCCGAGAGCAGAAGCCCTTGCAATTCGAGGGTACCACCTACACCATCTACCCCGACTTCACTATGGCGGTGCAGGAGGCGCGACGCAAATTCCTTCCTGTCAAACAGAAACTGCGCAAGGCGCAGATAGAATATGCCCTTTTATATCCTGCTAGACTTCGGATCACCAACCATGGCAAACACATCTTCTGTACAAACCCGCAACAAGTGGAAGATTTTCTGAAGACGACTCAACGGCGCTCGCCTCAATGGGATGGTGCTTCTAGATCCTCCTCTCCATCTTTAGACTGACCTAGGCGGTGTGACCGTGTACTACGCTGACCCGCTACTTGAACTCTTGCTTTCCCGGTTTGCTGTAATGCTGAACTGTTTTGCTGCACTGCTGAGTCCGGTTGCGCCATCTCCCCCCCTCCCCCGCGGGGGGCTGATCTTGGCGTTCCCTCAGGATGACGCTTCTCCTCTGAGTGATGGTCGCAGACAGATAAGTGCCCATTGGGCGTTGACCTATTTACTTTTTGTGTTGTGGGCTGCAATCCTCTACTAGATGTTTTTCCATTTTTCTCTGATGGTAGCTTTGCATCTTATCTCGCCAGGCACCCTTCCCCCCCATCGCTCCACCCCCCTTTGTCCCTGGGGGTATTGGAGACTGCATTGCAGACAGTAAATGGGTTTGGGAAGGTTTGTTTAGCCCACTGGCGCCCCCCCCATATGGGAGATCCCCCAACCTGCTTCTCCTATCATGTTGTCTTCTGTTTTTTTTGCTGTATGCTCCGTTGGCCACATTTGGCCCTGTTAAAGAGACCTTGTTTTGTCTGGGTCCTGGGAGGGAAACCTGATTCCGGCATGTTTGGGATGCCGTTGTGGGTGGGGGAGGTATGGGTGTTTGCCAAATATGGTACTCTTAGTTTTCTGGGATGGCTTTTCAAGGGAGAGGGTAGGGTAGGAATAATAGGGATTTTTGTTATATCTTCTGGACATCAGCGTATAGGCACAGCAAATACCTCTGACATAGGCACACTACTTACACATACAGGCAAAATCAGCATTATTACCTACCAACAGTATGATGGCAGCTCGTACTGAACCGCTTAGACTGCTAACATGGAATGTCAGAGGCCTGCGTGACCCTCGTAAGCGGAGGCAAATACTAGCTTACCTTGACCGCCACCAGATACATATTGCGAAGATTCAGGAGACCCACATGGACCCTCACCGTCCTGGCTGCTTCGGCTGCAGATGGGCCTCAGCCCGAGTCTTCTCCTCTTATTCGACTTATTCGCGTGGCACACTTATACTGGTAAAGAAAAATACACCGTTCCGGCTGGGGGGGCACGTTTAGCTACCCATCTGGTCGTAGCTGTATGCTCTGGGGCACCCTGGCCACGCAGTCGGTCACCCTAGTCTGCTGTTACTGCCCTAATACGGATGACCCCGACTACTTCACTTCCCTTTGGGGCCAGATACTAAAAGTGGGGTCTACTCATGTCATATGGGGTGGAGACTTCAATACTGCACTACGCCCATCCCTTGATCGCTCCAATCCCCTCCCACATCATTACACTAACACCCAAGTCACACTAGCCGTCCTATTCTGCGATCATAATCTCATCGATGCGTGGCGATACGTCCATCCGGATGACAGAGAGGGCACCTTTTATACAGCTGGCCTTTCGACCTGGTCCAGACTCGATTACTGGGTGTGTTCCCGAGGAGTGGGTCCTTGGATCCGCACAGTGGAGCATTTAGCCCACACCTATTCGGACCACGCGCCGGTCTGCTTAGAGGTAACCCCTCCAAACTCTATTGCTACCCCACGTTCCTGGAGATTAGTCCCGGAGGCCCTTTTGGACGCTGTTTTTCAAGCCGAGATAGGGGAGGAAATTACTGATTTTTTTGCCCGGAATAAGGGTTCTGTTACCCAGCTGAGCACGTTATGGGAGGCTTTTAAAGCCACTATACGCGGCTCCTGCATGGCCAAGAGTTTTGGGGTACTCAGAGATATTCGACGTAGCCTAGGTCGCTTGGAAACTGAGCTGAAACAATTGGAAGCGGACATGTGGAAAGCGGGCACGGGGGCTCAGAGAGCCGCACTCCGCGAAAAGCTTGCAGACTACACTTCCACTGCTGACCGGGAAGTCAAATTCCGGGGTAAATATTATACTGCCCGCCGGTACGGAGAGGGTGAGCGTCCTGGTAAAGCTCTAGCAGCTGATATCCGACAACCTCGCTTCGCCAATTATATTCTTGATATAGTCGATGGAGATGGGATACGACATAGGGACAGCTCGGCCATTCTCAATACCTTCACGGCCTTCTATACCGACCTTTATAGCTCACGGCCTTCTATACCGACCTTTATAGCTCACGCCACGACACCCCCCCTGATCTATCACACTATCTTAGTGATATTGCGTTGGGGTGGCTGGGGGATCACCATCGGCAATTTTTGGTGGCTCCATTTGAAGACGACGAGTATCGCGCGGCCATTATGCAGATGAAGTCGGGCAAGGCGCCCGTATCCGACGGCCTCCCCATCGATTTCTACAAGACCTTTATCGACCAACTCATCCCAGTCTTAAAAGAGGTATTTCTAGAGGCGCAGGAGACTCAGATTCTGCCCGACTCAATGCGAGAAGCTTTGATCACCTCACTTTTGAAGCCGGACAAGCCGTTGCGAGTCCTACCGGCCTCTCTCCTTAATAAACACAGATGCAAAAATCCTTGCTAAACTCATAGCGAATCGCCTTTCTCTACTTATGGAGAATCTAGTCCTGCCGGACCAAGCGGGATTCATCCCGGGGCGGGCGACCTCCCACAATCTGTGGACACTCTTCTCTATTATACAAAACGTTGACCCGCAGCTGGCGCTTGTGGCGGTCTTTCTCGACGCCACAAAGGTCTTCGACTCTGTCGAATGGGACTACCTGTTTACTATACTGCAATGTATGGGACTCCCCGTGGGTTTTTTAGCCTGGATTCGACTTTTTTATACCTCTCCGACGGCGAAGGTCTTGATAAATGGGCACACCTCTCACTCGATATTCCTTTCTCGTGGCACACGGCAGGGCTGTCCGCTGTCCCCATTGCTCTTCGCCCTTGCAATGGAACCCCTGGCAGCCAAAGTTAGGCAGCACCATGCTGAGAGGGGCCTCCGTTGTTTCCTCCGTCCTATTCTTATTTCTCTATATGCCGATGATGTCACCCTGTATGTCAAAGAACCGAGTCAAAACCTTAACCCGCTACTTCGTGAATTTGTCAAATTTGGTGGCCATTCTGGTATACACATCAACTGGGCCAAATCCCAGATTTTCCCTCTTACCGCTGCAGCCGCGCCATTCGACACAGATTTTCTCATCGAGTGGTGCTCTGACGAGGTGAGGTATTTGGGGATCCGCATCACTGCGAACCGGGAGGAACTGATGAGACTCAATTATGGGCGCGCGCTGGAATATGTTACTGGGTGCATCACCAGATGGATTGCACTCCCCCCAACCATGGCTGGCCGCATCTCTCTAATCAAAATGATAATTCTCCCGAAATTTTTATATTTTTTTCTTAATATACCGTATGATCCGGGTTGACATTTTTTTGCCTCTTTGCGCTCCGAACTGATCCGGCTGGTATGGGGTGGCAAGCAGCCTCGTATAAAATGGGACACACTCATGCGCCCATACTCGCAGGGTGGGTTCGACATCCCCAATTTAGAATTGTATTACGTCTGTGCCCAGGCGCATTATGCCCACTACTGGTTTCATCCTCCTCGGTACACACCACATGTTGCTTCTGAACACTGGCTTGCAGACCCTATCCCTCTGGAGGGTGTCATCTTGTCCAAAGTTGAGACTCGCGCGTCCCTCCGGTCCTCCGTAGAATGTTCCGTTGTAGCCTGGTCTCGCATTGCTGACCGCGTGCTAGCGCCTTGCCTATATTCTCCATTACTACCTCTCGTCTACCACCCAGGACTATCACTGCTCCATGAGGGTATTTTCAAGAAAGTGGCGGTCACTCAACGTATCCGCTGTTGGGTGACTTATTTCTCAATGGCAAATTTCGCACTCTCCAACAACTCTTTTCGGACCCCCCTCCTTCCACTATGGAAACCTTCCTCTACGCCCGTCACCGGCATGGGATCAGAGAATGTATGCCGTCCTACCCACATGAGCCTACAGTTGTAGCTCCTCTGCATCTTGTTCTCAACGCACTCACTGCGTCTCACCTTGTGTCCCTACTTTACCATAGCTTATACGTGGACGCAGAATATTCCTCTTGTGCGGCTCGAGACCGTTGGTCCTCTGAACTAGAGCACGACATTACCGATGTTCCGTGGTCCTACTGCTGCAAACAAACGGAACAGGTTTCCTCTAACAGCCGACTACGCATCATTCACTACAAATTTCTCCATCGCAGCTATCATACCCCTGTGAAACTACATAGATTTGGCTTACAAGATACCACCACTTGTGACAGATGCAAGACGGAAGCTGCTGATTTTCTTCATTGCCCGGCTGTTCACGCGTACTGGCAGCGGGTCTTCGAGGCTTTGGAATGCATGACCTCCTTGCCCATTGAGAGATCCCCTCTTGTGGCTCTATTAGGTTATACTGAACAGACCCCTACTTCGTATCGCAGATTTGTGTCCTTTAGTTTGGTGCTGGCTAAACGGCGCGTGGCTTGCCGATGGGGACGGGCCACAAAATTCAAAGACTGGCTGGGGGATATGATCCTGTGGCAGGACCAAACAAGTGCATATGCTGAGCTCCTCCCATCCACCTCTCGACCCCGGGACATCTGGGGCCCTCTACAGGCATATCTGCTGGACCATCCGGATCCTCTTGCACATGAGCCCTAATACTCACAGGTTAAAATACATGCTCACTCTACACCTTAGCACCCTGGAGCCCCCTTTTTTATTTTTTTCTCACAATCTCATGTGTTATGAAGTCCTCAGAGAGCCCTTTCGAGGATGCACCTGGAACCAACACACGCCTCCATGCGACGAGACGCCACCTGACCACTGTACTAGACGTGTATACTTCTCTCGAGTGCCTATGCCTCTGGGTATATGTCAACCTCTTTGCCTACTGATTTGCCGTAGTCATCTTGATTGTTATCTTCTGCTGAATGTCCACTGATACTGCTTCACTTTGTGACTATTCTTCCTTAATTTAACTGATCATTTCACACAGAAAAGTCTCAGCTGCCCTTGCCCCACCTGACGCGGCCGGCCCGATGTGGTTGTAGGCGGCTTGCTGTGTATCTTCCCCCCGTCTACATTGTTATGCCTTTCAGAACTTTGCGCTGCCGGCCCTTTCAGGGATGTAGGCACTATGCTGTGGTTAATGTTTATTACCTTCAATAAAGGTTTTTGAAACTTAAAAAAAACCAAAAACTTTATAAGTACTTCCAACCTGTTGCAGTGGCATCAGAGGTGATATCAAGAAAGAGTAAGTAATTTCCTGAACGCCCCAAAATGTCCCTTGGCTGAGCGGCTGAGGGACGCATTTCAGCATACAGTTCAAATTGCTCATTACAGTGAATAAGATTATGTAGCCCATTTTGAGAGTTGGTGCACAACCTTGACCCAGTGTATCACCATTTGTCTTTTTACTAATCGCACTGCCAGCGTAGACAATTTTCTGAGTGCGCTCAGGATATTCGTCACACAAAGAGTGATGGCACTCGGGGTTCTGGGTGGGCCATGAGATTAAACATCTTGGAAAGTGAGCTGATCAGCCCTTTCCAAAAATCACATACTCTGGGACATGGCCACACTAAACCCAAGAATCCGGCATCTATTACACTTCGGGTTTTCTCTGAGACCACATTCCACATGCTCAGTGGGGCTTGAAGCATTACACTTCTCAACTGTATTAGGGAGCAGCTCTGCCTACTTGGGGGAATTATTCATGTTTAAACAATTGTACCTGATGCTGACAGACTTTCCAAGTTTATTACCCACTATTTTTTGCTTTATTTTGTGGAAAACAAAGACAGTGCTCAGTGATTTCACATGGGACAATTAAGTGCCCCCCCCCTATTATTCTGAAGATCATGTCCCATGGAGTTCTCCTCATTATTACCTTTCTATTTTGCCTCTCTGCTTAGTCTATCGGCTCTTGTCCCCTTCCTCCATTTATGATTCTTCTCTCAGTTAGCCAAAAGCATCTTGCTTTCTCCTCTATGTTTTCTATGTTGCACTCTCCCCCTTTCCATTTCTTTCCTGGTCTACTATCCCTGCCCTTATTTTATTTAATGTTTTGATGGCATGCCTGTGACCTCCCCAGTTTTTGTAATGTTTTCACTTTTGTGGTTTACTTGGGGGTACATACAGGGACACCCCTATGGGAAAGTGGCATGGTGCTTGCCATATTTGCTTCTATTCCCTTTCTTCAGTGCAGACAAACTCCCCATTGCTTTACTGGTGTATGAAAGAGTTACGTCATATCTTGATTCGACAGCACCACATTTTGGCACTGAAGATTGCATAGTTATTAATTTCTATAGAGTCACTAGTGTATGTCACTCGATGCAATATACAGCAATATGTCAATGCTAATTTGACTCACTGTAATTTTAAATGTTCATTCTTTTTCTGTAGAGCTTATGGCATTCTAGGTTTAAATGTGTATACGTATTTATCTTTGAGTGACTTTCCATTGTGTTAAAGTGTGTGCGCTTACAATTTGAGGGTAGTACGAAACACTAGGAAAGTTACTTATCCGTCACAAGGAAAAATCTTAATCATAAATATTCCATTGGCAACTTACATAAATATCTCCCCAAACTGCATAATTCATTATTTTTTATAAAACTTGAAGCAAACCTTGCAGAAAGTGTCAAATGCAGAGCATAATATGCCTGTAGACACATTAATACATTACTTGTGCATGAGTATGCTACATTAGAGCTAGTTGGATGAAAATACTGGTCAGGTCAGAGGAAGATCTGGAACATGGATATTTTATTATTGTGGAGACTCAATGGTTTTCTGTGAATTAACACAGCTCATGTTGGAAAGAATCATGTCTATTTGAAAGGTGAGATGGCATTGACTGATTTAGTTGTCAGTGTGCCGCGAGGTTTTCCAGAACTTCATTTGTAAATGGAGACGGTAAAGACTTTCCACTTAAAAGTAAGTCTATTCCCTAGTCTCAAATGCATGAATGCAATCGAGAGTGCACCACCAAACATACATGCTTATGAAGATGGAAGCATTCACAGCTCTGGCAACTGTTATTCAATTATTTATTATCTGAATAGTCCAAGGACTATTTAGACTTTAGCAGATGTCCTGTCTGCCCTATTTAGCGTCCATAGGGGCCTTATACACTCCAAGTAGGACATATGGGACACTGGCTGCTTTCTGATTGATGTCCTTCATCCGGCAAGCACTGAATGACGCCTTATGTTTTCAATGGAAGAAAGAAATACAGCACTAAATTTGTTTAAACAAAAAACTAAGTTAACAAAAATGAATCAGTCAGCAGGTTAACTGCACTTCATTTCGAGAAGTAGAAAAAAAAATTCAAAAGAAATGTTTGAAAAGCATGCAATGTAATAGCTTGGAAAAGGCTTTAGGATTGGGTGCACACGTGTCTGAATTAAGAGCACACAAAAGATGCAGCTTACATTGCTGATGTTTAACTTTAGGTAACAAGTTGCTCATGTTTTTGTGATATACCACAAAGCATTCACAATAACTTACTGAAGAACAATGCCTACCTTTAAAACATTCCTGGCTTCTCGAGCGACAAACACATCATGTAACACAATGCTGAAGTCAAAGTTATTGGTCAACCAAATTGACCAGACTCCAGAGTCCATGTGATGATGTTGGATGTGAAATGATGCAGCAGAAGGATCAAGGCCAAACACCCTGCAATCAGATGACAAAACAAAGGAGGAGACAAGCAGATCAAAACAAAAGCGATCTCACAGAGCAATGGTGGGCTTTACCTGTGCAAAAACTTACAAGCTTTACTGTACTACAATGTTTCTAGTGTTCGACAGAGAACTTGCTAGCCCCCTGTGGCTGCAAAGGCATACTACCATGGTGAAAATTTGCCATTTATTAAAAAATGGAGCAAAAAAGGCCGGTCAAACAAAAAAATAAACCCACAAAGAAGCAGGTTGTGTGAAATATAAATTCCACTACTGAAAGGGAGATGGATCTGGAGTTATGCAATAGGGGAGCAATTCTGATTATAATCAAAGACTTAACTTTTAATGTTGTATCTTTTCTTACACCTGTCCGTGCTGAAATACCCTTACACACCAGTGTGAAAATATTACAAATCATGACAAGATGGGAGGATCCAAGCGTCTAAGATGAATGAATAGCAAATGCTTGGCATGGCACATAGAAACACATACTGGTAATTGTGCAATTGTGTGCCTGCCTCATAGGTTATACCTTGAGGCCCCAAAAAATCTCACTTACCCAAGTTCCTACAGGAAAAATTGAGCCACAATTAACCCAAGGCGATATTGTGTGATTATTTAAAGTTAAGGTCATATGGAGAGGGTTATTTCATTGTTTGCCAGTGAAGACAGCACCACCTGTCTGCAAACCATTAACTATCTAAAATGTGTGCATACGTGGAAAGCACATTTATATGTATCATGAATGGATTATAATGTAGGTTTCATTAGAAACTATTAAAACCCTGAACGTAAAAAGGGACAAACATGGGGGTGGAGAATGTGGTTGAAAGAATGAAATGGAGAGGCCCTTTAAATTTATGTCAGAGGTGTAATTATCTAGCTACGAATTTATCAGAATCACACTAAATGGTCTCAAGCCTTCAACTGTGAACACTAAAGTACTTTTCCAGAGCAGTCTGAACTCTTCTTTGTGGCACCTTGATGTGTAGTTAATGACTTGGGATGGTAAATCTTTTTTCAATCCAAATCTTACATAAACAATTTTTTTGTTCGATTGTTGTTAGATAATGAGGATTATGAGGTTACTGGTCCCAGCCTCTGAAATCAGTAATACTTTTCCTTGTAAAATAATTTGAAATTCTCAAGTGATTTAAATATGCAAATAATAAATGGGATATCCCTTCAACAATGCAACAATGCAAATACCCTTTAACTCAAATTAACGAACCACACAAAGGGATGAAGTGCATTTGTGCAACCCAAACTAAAGCAATGAACATGTTTTTTCTTCCCTCTTTTCCCAATGCTGGTACGGTGTTTGGTTTGTGAGCTTATAATGCACGAGGTGCTTCTTAGAGAAAAGGTTTATAAAGGATGGTATACCTCAATTGCTTACCAATACCTGAATGGCTTAAACAACAATATTTGGCCCCTAAACAAACGAAGCTGCACATTAAAATTGGCAATACCCTATCTGTAAAAATAAACAAGCAACCCAAGCATGATTAAACTGGGCCATCCCTTTCCTTTATGTATGTTTCATAAAAATACTTTAGCAATTCTGCTGTGATACGTACCCTTCATTCACTTGAAAGGAAAAACAAGCCTGTAGTGTTGTAGATCCACTCAACAGATTCATCCTTACTTCTCCCAAGCAGTTAGCATCATGTTCGCGTGTTGCAGCTGGCAAAAGCAAACAATGTTAAGAGGAATATTTTAATAACATTTCTCCTTGGTACTTTCCCAATTTTCAAGCACAATACAATGATGTAAACTAATGCAGCCTTAGTGAAGATAAGCAGTCTCTTAGTTCTCATTCCTTTAACGCTATATAGGAGTTGCTGATCGCAATTATCAAAAGGCACAAGAGTGGTATATACAAAGGCAAAAATGAATAGAGTAAAGCAAATGGTTTGGAAATATTCCATGCACACTAGAAGAAAATGTTCTAATGCCATTTAAACAGCATTGAAAATTTCTCTTTTTATTACATGCAGCTTTGAAATATCCCACACCAATTTATCGAAAATGCTTCTCCTCTTGTCCCTGGTTGCCAGTATCTCCTGGCAAAGAGTTGACATTTTTGGTTTGTGTGAGTCGTAAAGGGATCAAAGCCAAACTGCAGGAAAACCATTCATAATTGCTCGGGATCTAGTTCCCAGTCTTGACAATTACTTTCAACATCCTGAGGGCTCTTCCAAGAGCATGTTGTCATTGTTGACTGCTCGTCCTCAAAGAATCTGTGTCATCTTACTTAAGAAACAGAATCTTTGTTCATCCCTACTCCTGCTTGCTCCAGTAGTAACTTGAACAATTGAGGTTTCTGGGAGAGTGCTGCTTTATCATTGTACATATAAGTGCACCTATGATAGTATTAAGCTAGGTGAGGCTTGCTCTTTGTAAACACTCTTTGTAAACACGTTGTACCCCAGTCTCTACAAACATCTTCAGCATTTGCGAGCTAAAGCCTGAGACGTAGTTGCAGCTCTGTGGCAACAAGAGCTCTATAGACTATGAATATAAAAACGGAATTACATACACATCATTGCCACCAGTGGCACATTAGTATAGAAAAACCCTTATAACAACTAAATATTGGTACACATCAAAAATACTTCGAGCTGGTAAACGATGCAAGGCAAACCACCACTGAAATGTGTGAATGGGCCAGAAACACATAAGTGTGCATTAGGCTACATACAATCCAATAGCGTGGGCCTTGGTCTTTACAAGCAACTGCAGCCAATGTTATTGGAAAACTGAAATAAAAGTACTGGAGTATGTTAACCCAATAGTAATTGCAAAATTATGAATGGAACTCTACACTTCATTTTGTTACACAGTGGAATTAATTTAAATTTTTCAACTTTACATTTTGATTTATTAGTTAATAACTACAATCTGCAATAAACCAGACTTGATCCAAAAATGTATTATTGCAATGGGCCACACAAGACTATACATAACAAGATGTTAGCGTATATTACTTTACCGAGTTGCAAAGTGTTTTTTGACCTTGTAAAAGGGGGAGGGCGACTAGGAAACTGTGAAAGAAAACGGTCTCAAACAGTGAGCACAGAGCACCATTATTACACCTTTGCTGGCCCTCCTCCAAGATGCTTTATTAATCAGCTAATTGTATGTGACTGAAAAGGCCACTATCTGACTAGAAAGAGAATGTACTGTAACATATCTGCACAAGCCGTTCCCTCGCTTTCCATTCAATACTGATAGCAAATTTTCCAAATCAAGCATCATTGCCACCAATTACTTTAATGTACAAGTTGGTAAAAAAAAAAAAATAGTATGAGGGGTATCATACAAACTCAATTTCACTTTGCAACTGTGATTATTTATCCAGCAAAGAGGTCCCCATTCTCCACTCAAAAAGGTAAAATGCACATACCTCCACATGTAATTGAAGCAACCTTTGTGAAGTTGGATGCTGAACTAAGTAGCAGTACTGGTTCAGACTGGACAGACAGAAATTCACTTTGTAAAACACTGCGTATGTCCTGCAACCAAGAGGATGAAAAACACAATTATCCTTGTTGAGCACTAAAGCCAACTTATAACAGAAATAAACTAAGTAAGAGCAACAAGGCTCTTAAAATGTTCTTATTACATCATAAATCTTTATCAGATGTTTCCACTATAAAAGAAACCTCACTGTACAATAAAAATAATTTACAAAATTCAAATCCAAAAAACATTTTAAAATATGCTTTCAAATCTCAGCACACTGATATTTCATAATTTTATTTAAAAAAATGCAAATAGGTACGAGTCTGAATCAAGGTGTCCTAGGTTGCTACCAACAGCTTTCATATTTCTTAAGATCTCCACTGCAAAACTGCACGGTGTATGCAAAATGTCCTACGTTACAGCCAGGCTCCCAATGTAGGTTCTAGCCCTAATCGCAGCAATTACAACCTGACTTTACACACAGGCAACTTTTTCCTTTAGGGGTGTAACATGGTATCTTTATCTACTTTTTTCAAAATGTTTTTACGCAGGTCAGATAAAGATACAAAAGCAAGTGTTAATCTGCACTGAATGAAGGTAAAATGCTATGTTCTCGTTAGTGTATTTACATAGCCGACTCAATGCCTTGGGATACTCTATACAGAAGTCACTATCAAAGGTGTATTGCGTTCCCAGCCAGGTGTACTTACTTTGACCCCACCAGCTTTGTAACACCAGCTTTATGCTTTGTATATTTTTATTACCATACCACTTATAATTAATGAACTGAATATTGGTGTGGCCTTGACCTAGGATACCACTGATGCTGATAGAGCGCGATGGTGCTCTTTCATTTGTAGGGGTGTATTATAATCAGGAGTAGTTTGCACCTACATTTATTTTGTCGTATTAACCTGGAACATTAGAAGTGTACTGTAATAATGTGAAAAGTGATGTGTTAAGTATATTTTCCATATAAACGTGAAGAAATTAACGTTGCAGTACATGTGTATTTAACTGAAAATATTAACGTGTATGGAATGTGCTAGATGCTTGCACTTATTCACGCATTTGATGTGCCCATGTAACGTGTTGATTTAGAGATGTTCAGAAGAAGAGTTCATTTATATATAAATTTGTGAGGCCTATGTGCTATTCTCTTATGTAGGCCTGAAATGCCTTCTCCCTGCTGCTCTCAAGTTGTGGAGTTAACGGCTGAATTTCATGTGCATGTTGGATTTGTTCTTTTCTCACGTTTCTGTAGCAGGTGGAGAAACTTGTCTTTGTTAGTTAGAATAACGCTTTTGTTTTAGGAGTTAGGCTTAGGGGAGAAAAGAATGCATTCACACTTGGAATTCTGATAATGGAAGACAGTGTTCTTTCTCACTGGAGAAGGCCTGGGAATCAAGGTCACCGAGTAAGGAGCTGGGAGGTATCGAAACGGATTGGAAAATCACCTATGAGGAGTGTCCAGTGGTATGAGGTGATCGGAAGACGAACAGTGGGCGTGATCTGAAATTTTGGTGTTTGAATTAGGGACAGTGCCCCGGGGGTTGAGTCATGAGAGGAGATCGATGGTTGAGGAAGGAGCATCTTAGAACGAGCTCAGTAGCCTTTGGCTACTTGACCCATACAACGTGAGTGTACTTCTTAGGACGTCTTCACTCGCTGACAGCATTTCCCCGGCAAGTCAGGAAAAAGGTAAGTAAGGATGTCACTTTAGTGGTAGTGTAGGGACAGACTAATGCTTTTTACTTACGAACCCCCAATGAAGTCTGACCTTGATGTGGGGGCATTTATTGCCTGTGTTCTTGTGCTGGAATTCATCATTGTTTACATGCTCCAACACTTACACGTCGCACATAGATTTGGTTTTGTATTAGTCCCAATGTACTTCTACAACCTCATCTTGAGGTGCTTGTATGTCCAGTTATTTTTGGCTTTGTAATAAACCCACTAACTTAGAACCTGGAGTCTGTGATTCCTTCAGAGTACTAAAAACATTGTGTTCTGAACCTGATGAAAAAGTATATTCTCCCCTCTACACTTCCTAGCGGGCACCAACGGTCCCTTGACCGAGAGTTCCAGGGCGGATTGGACACAGGGAACTCAGCCCCTTCAGTTGGTAGCACTATCGGATGGTTGCCTCTCGGAGTGAGGGGAGAACCGAGAAAGTTAGGGAAAGTTTAGTCAGAGCCCCAAAGAGCCCAAAGGATGAGAGCCCAAAAGATCGAGAACAGAGAGCGATGGAACCTAGTGGAGACCAACGGAAAGTGACGGTGTGGCAGGAACAGCGGTTCACGGAGTAGTAAGTATGAATAGGAATGTGTGTGTTAGATTGCGGTGATGATTTGATTGTGTGATGTCTGGAGGACTTGGGATGAGAGTCGAGTGAATGTGGTTTCGGGCCGAACGCGCGCGGTCCATGTGATACAATTTTATTATTTTGATGTCAGGCTCAAGGAGTAGCCTAAGATCCTGGGATAGATTTGAGGTGTAGAACACAGAGTGATGTAATTGTCTGACCAGTTATTGTGGGAGTTGTGAAGCGCTATCGACGACCCATTGGAGATAGGGAACAGGTGTGAGAGAGCTTGTTAGAATCGTGTGGGAAGCTAGTGCACAAGGGCGGACCACAGCGTTTCGAGTGGCCAACAGGTCGTGGGTCACTGTGTGTGAATGGTCTTGAGAGAGTGGATCCTATTGATTTTATTTAAATGACTGCCCGGTCGTTTCGTGGACAGACCGTCTGATATATAGCTGCCAGGTCGTTTCATGGACAGGTAGTTATTAGAGGAGCGGCAGACAATTACTCGAGACTGTCCGCTCGTTTTCCCTTTTTGCCCTGCCCTCGTTACAGATGATATTTCTCTGTTGTATTTGTGAATCAAAATTGAATTAATGAATTGTACACTAATCTATACTGGACATGCCTAATTGGACTGATTTTTGTTATCAGTCATACTCAGAACAATTTTAGTGATGTCTGTTTTCTGATTCCGCTTGGATTCTTTTCCTTTCCTTATTTTCACTCACCTGCCACTTGAGCACTTTTTTCATGCACTTTCCATTGGAGCAACCTTCCTCTCCTTAAGTATAGATATGGTAGAGTGTCTACCGTCTGTTGAAATAAGTTTGTGAATAATAAATACATGTCTTTTTTTTTTTAAATCAGGTTGTTGCACATCAAAGAAAATTCTTAGTTTAGAATTACTTAACCTTGTGCTGACTGTATGCATGCACCAAGTCATTTCTAAGAGATAACTTTTTCCAGAAAGTGTTTTTTGTAAAAAGAAAGGTCCAGGACCAATAGTTCTCTGTACTACTCGATACCCAGGTCCAAGGACTTTGATTGGGTTACCCCATTTTCTATAATGGCTACGTGGTACCAGTCACCATTGGACCCATAGTGTAAGTATACGACCCAAAGGAAGGGGAAACAAGTAGCCAGTCACAGTCCGGAGTAGGAGGAAGAATCGATCCGGAAGGGAATGGTACTGTAAACGGGAATGGCCCATTTTTGGTGCCTATAGAAGCTAGCACTTCATTGCCTGCTACTGCCGACTCTTCAAGAGGGCGCGTTGGTTCGAGTGCTGTAAGATCAGTCTCATTGGCGGACTCGCGTTCCGATTGAAGGATGTGGGAACCTCCAGTTAGGGGACCCACGGGGAGGATGTCAGAAATGGGAAATGATCAGGGAACTTCTGGGAGCCAGAATGTTCCACGGAACCTGACACAAGGGAATCCTCGCAGGAATCAGAGTAGCGTAAGTGAAGAACTGAGTAGTGCATCAAGTCAAGGAACAATCAAGGCCAAGGTGCTAGATGTGGTAAGGTTAAAAGTAGAAGTAGATGAGATAATAAGCGGAAATTTGCCTCTGGAAAAGATGGAACTCTACAATCAAGATGAGCTCTTGTTTGTGGCGAAAGATGTCACCCGTAAGGCAAGGAAGGCGCATGAGAAGCTGACAGAATTGGCACAAAGGTGTTATGTGGATTTGTCTAAAACCAAAATGTTACAGGCAGGTCATAGGTTAAATTACATTGATCAAGAATTGGAAGAGAAAAGAGTCATAGGATAGAAAACCCATATTCGAGAACTGATTGTAGGGATACGTGCATGGAGAATGCTTGATAAGTGGGAGGAAAAGCGGTCCAAGAAAAAGAATGTCAAGAAGGGAATAGGAGATACACCACCTCCAAGAGTGGGGACAGCAGGAGTAGAGGCTTACCCATTGCGAGAGGTACCGAGTGGAGGGTATGTGCATGTGCCTTGGAGCAGGGGTGATTTGGCAGCTTTTACAAATGATTTTCCTTGGCTGAGGGAAAAACCTGTTGAGTGGTACAAGCAGGTTGATCGCTTTGTCAGAATTTTAAAAGTACTGTGGATTGATTTGAATACCTTGTTTGACATTGTGGTCCCGAGTGATTTGTGGTCTGCTTGTAAAATTGCGGTCGAATGGCCAACGTCTTAACCCGACCGAGACCCTGTAACGCAAGCTTCCTCACCCAAAGTTATGAAAGAATTTGAGCAAGTAATCACGTGGTTGCAGTCCAGAATTTCACCGCAGGATATTAATTGGGTTAAAATAGATCAGACTACCCAAAGCCCAAGGAATCGGTACATGCTTATTATGAGCGGCTCCTACAAGCCTTTAAGCAGTACAGTGGGCTAGACACGTTAGATTCAAAGGACATGGGACAGTTTGTTTTCAAATTTGTTTTAGGATTGCGACCCGAAATTAGTTTCATGATCCAGCAGCGTCTGATCTGTTGGCAAAACAAATCTGTGGATGAGAATCTACAGTATGCCAGATATTGTAGTGATGAAGTGGATTCGAAGCATAGGAAATTAAAGGATAAGCTAATGCTGGTCCAGATGAAAAATGCAGATAGGGTAGAGCAAGTGCAGTCGAGTGGAGGAACACTGGGACGGAAGCAGGAAAATAACCACGGAGGAGCCCAGAATGCGCCGGGTCACGGGGGTCAGGGAAGAGGGAAACCTGTAGATGCCAAGACAGGGATAGACGTAGGTACCCTAAAGAAAACTACTGCATGTCATTTTTGTCACAAGGTGGGGCATTGGAAGCGCGAGTGTTCATTAATTCCAGCAAACCAGATTCAGGATAAGGAGATAGTGCAGGACCTGAAGTCGTAAATACGGTGACGAGACCTAGGTCTGTGCACGGAGGGGGTTTGAGCTTGCAAGTTCCCCAACCTCTGAGAATCTCACAAGGAAATAAAGTATACCAGTAGATGCCCTTTATCGAAACGCTAGATGAGTTCGATCTAGAACCATTACAATTACGGTGCCTGAGGGCGGAGGAAGATTGTACCCTTGGAGCAGTCTTACAGGCACATGCATCAAGGTATGATTTTGCGAGTCCTTAATTGCGATTATTAAGGACTCGCAATTAAGGACTCGCAAAAGCCTGTGCATGTAGGAAGCGCTATAAAAATAGCGATTCCTAAACATTTCTTAATTGCGTCTCGCAAATTGCGAGTCGCAATTAAGGAATGGCTTCCCATTCATTCCTATGGGCCTAAAGGCCCATAGGAATGAATGGGAAATTGCATGCGCAAATTGCGAGTCCCAATTGGTACTCGCACATTGCGCTTGCAATTCCAAGGGTGTCAAAAGGACACCCTGTTGCACCCCTGAAATTGTACTGTGCACCCATGTTGCACACACACATGCCCCAAGGGCATGTGTGTGTGTGACATGAAACTTTGAAAAATGCACTTTAGTGCATTTTTCAACGTTTTTGCAAAATACCGCTTTGTTTTATTTCACGGTAAATTGCGGCCCCAAATAGCCAAATCGTCATTTGAAACTGCTTCTTGCATTGCATTTAATGAACCGCAAATTGCGATTCCTTAAATGCAATCGCAATTTGGGAAATCGCAAAATATTCCGATTACCGAAATTGCGCATGCCAAATTGTTTGATGCATCGCAAAAGCCCATTTTGCGATCGCAAACGGACGATTTTTGCGAATCGCACCGTTTGCAATCGCAAAAAGCTTTGATGCATGTGCCCCATAGAGGTAGACCAGAGAGGGCCGTATGTGGAGGCAGATGTAGACGGTCATCCCATCAGTTTCTTGATTGATACTAGTGCTATCCGGTCTACTGTGAGATCCGCAGTAGCCCCAAACCTACCCCTCTTGGGACAATTGATCCAAGTTGTAGGAGTTGCTAACAAGAGAATGACCAATCCCTTGACAGATGAAGTACCTGTGAGAATAGGAACCTTTCAGGACCAACACCAATTTCTGGTGTGCAATTCGAGTCCAGTCTGTTTGTTGGGACATGACCTTTTGTTCAACTAAATTTTACCATGTATTGCACACCCAAGGGAGTGGAGTTGCAGACTAAGGATGATGATATTGCATTCAAATTGGCAAATCAGATTCTCTGCATAGAGATGTTTCCCGTATTGACAATTGAAGATCTGCCATACGATGTGAGGGACTCAGTCTCTCCGGAAATGGGGGTTTCACAGAAAAAGAGATGGGACTGATCAGAGGGGTTGAGCCAGTCAAGATCCAGATCAAACCAAATGCTGAATTTCCAAGAACACCTCAGTACAACCTGACGCCGGAAACGGTGGCAGGAATCAAGCCTGTGATTGAGTCTATGATCGAACAGGGCATTCTGAAAGAGATAATGGGGAGCCCATGCAATCCCCCTATCATGGGATTGCAGAAGCCGAGTGGAAAGTTCAGAATCGTGCAAGACCGGCAAAAGGTCAGCACAATTGTAGTTCCATGTTGTCCTGTGGTACCGAATCCATCAGTGATCTTGTTTCAAATTCCTTGTGAGGCTGAGTGGTTTACTGTGATTGATCTATGTCAAGCATTCTTTTCGATACCCTTGCACGAGGAAAGCCAATTTTTATTCGCTTTCCGTCTAGAAAATCGTGTGAAAGTGGTGTCGTATTCCACATGGGTATACTGAGAGTCCATCGATTTTCAATCAGATCTTGAAGAAGAACCTTAAGAGTCTGGTACTGCCGCAAAATTCAGTTCTCGTGCAATACATTGACGACGACCTGAACGCATCACAAACGGAGGACGCTTGCAGGATTGATACTGGTGCACTGTTGAATCATCAGGCAGAGAATGGACACAAAGTGTCCCAGAGCAAACTACAGTACGGTTTGTCTGAAGTCCAATATTTGGGTCATCGCATTGAGAAAGGCAAGAGGAAGGTGTCACCAGACCGTATTGAGGCGATCATGAAAATGAATGCGCCTATCACGCAGAAGGAAGTCAGAATGTTTCTGGGAATGGTTGGGTGCTGTCGTCAGTGGATTCCCAACTTCTCATTGAAAGCTAAACCTCTGCAAAGGTTGACACACAAAGATGTGAGTGAACCGGAACCATGGGATAATGACTGTTTTGCTGCCTTTCTGGAGCTGAGAGAGAGCTTGTTTCGCGCTCCATCTATAGGAATGCCTGATTACAATAAAGCATTCTCGCTGTTTTGTTGCGAGAGGGAAGATTGCGCACTGTCAGTACTCACAGAGACTTATGGAGGTGTCCGTAGACCAGTTGCCTACTTTTCAGCTACCTTAGATCCGGAAGCTTCAGCGTTGCCCAGATGTCTCAAATCCGTTGCTGCAACAGGTGTCAGCATTGAAAGATGTGAGAGTTTTGTGATGGGTCATCCTCTTACTGTATATGTTCCACATTCAGTTGAGCTTCTGATGACGAGAACCAAAACACAGCATTTGACAAATAATAGACTCACACGCTATGAGCAAGTCATACTTGCCTCAGAGAATGTGACTCTGAAGAGATGTTCTGTATTGAATCCTGCTACTTTGATGCCTATTCCAAATGTTGGTGATGAAGATTGTTAAGATCATAACTGTCTCGATGCGACTGAACTTTGCACCAAACCGAGATCCGACATGGTTGATGAACCTCTGCCCGAATCAGATGAAATCCTTTTTGTGGATGGTTCATGCTTAAGAGACAATGAGGGTTATTTGAGAGCAGCGGTGCGGTCTGTACCATTTGTGGAGACGTGGAAGCTGCTTGTTTACAAGGAGTACTCTCTGCACAGGTAGCTGAAATCATTGCCTTGACAGGTGCATGCCTGGTCTCTGATCAGATCCGAGTTACCATCTACACCGATAGCCAATAAGGGTTCAGTGTGGTTCATGACTTCAGACAGCTATGGTCTCAGAGGGGGTTCTTAACGTCATCAGAATCTCCCATCAGAAACGGGGAATATGTAAGACAATTGCTGGAAGCTTTGCAACGACCAAGAGAAATAGCTGTGGTAAAGTGCGGTGCTCATGGGAGGGGGAACGACTTTGTGACCCTCTACAATAGATATGCCGATGAAGTTGCACGTTTCTGTGCTGAACAGGGGTGTATCTTTGCTGGAGAATATACTGGAGAGAGCACAGAGAGAACTGAACTCAGCATGATGCTAGCCATAGCAGACACTTGGGATGAGGTCAAGCGTCTGCAGGGAGAAGTGTCAGAACAGGAAGAAGCTGGTTGAATTAAAGCAGGTTGTGAGAAAAGAGATGATGGCATTTGGGTTTCAACTGATGGTCGAGCAGTGTTGCCAGATGATTTATTGAGCCCTCTGGCGAGGCAGATTCATGGAGCAGTTCACCTTGGAAGGGATGCCATGGTGCGAGTGTTCAGACAGACGCGGTTCAAACCACGGTTTTGTGCGTTTGCTGAAGCAGTATGTCACAGATGTATTACGTGTCAACAGATGAATGAAGGGAAAAAGACTGTGGTTGCATTGAGTCACACTGGGAGATCTGGAGGTCCCTTCAATAGGATCCAACTTGACTTCATAGAGATGCCCAGGTGCAATGGGTTGAGGTACATTCTAGTGCTGGTGTGTGTTTTCTCACAGTGGGTGGAAGCATATCCAAAGAGAAGGTGTGATAGTCTCACAGTGGCAAAGTTGCTACTTAGAGAACTTATACCACGCTATGGATTTCCAACCTCATTGGAGTCGGATAAAGGAACTCACTTTTATAGTGAGATTATGAAGCTGCTATGTACTGCCTTACAAGTTGATCAGAGATTGCACTGTAGCTACAGACCTGAGGCATCTGGCCTCGTGGAACAAATAAATGGAACTTGCAAGATGCGAATAGCAAAGGTCTGTTCATCCACGTCCCTGAAATGGCCTGATGCATTGCCCTTAGTGCTGATGAGTGTGCGTAGCATCCCCGATAGTAGGACAGGACTCTTGCGACACAAGATCCTGAAGGGGAGGTCGATGCGTTTGCCTGCAGTGCCATCTACAGCGTTGATAAACATCACAGATGATTTGATCCTTGATTATTGCAAAGGACTGGCTGACGTGGTCTGTTCTGTGTCGGACCAGGTTGAAGCTGCGACTGCCCCGACTTCGAAAGACCTCTGCCACGCCCTGTCTCCAGGCAACTGGATATTTGTTCGGAAACACGTGAGAAAGCGCTGCCTTGACGGTCATTGGAGAGGTCCCTACCAAGTGATTCTGGTGACGAATACTGCTGTGAAGTGTGAAGGCTTGTCGAACTGGATCCACGCGTCACACACCTGCAGAGTTTCAGGACCCCTGGAAGAAACAGCTCCTCTCCCAGAAGTAAATCCAGCTGTGGTTGCGAGGCCACTGGAGAGGACAAGCCAAGCTGTGGGGGTTACTGGCGTGGCTGGTCACTCATCAGAGCAAACTGAGGGGGGTCACGCTACACAAGGCCCAGGTATTGACCCCAAGGGAGACGGTAACGTTACAAGTGGTACAGACTCAGCTGGAAAAACTGGTGTGCAAGGCGATCTGGTGCAGAGAAGGAGAGCAGACTTTGCAAGAGAATCGTGGCCAGTGAGACAGAAAAAGCAAATTTGAGATTGGCATCGGAGATAGATCTTGCCCCTGTGTCTGCAACATCTGAATCAGAGCAAAGTGACACAGAACCAACACGAGAGGGCTTGAGGAGATCAAGGCGAGCAAGGGCGCCTTGCCAGAGGTACGCTGCCCCAGAGTGGACCTATCTTGTTACAGATGCCAGGAGCAGTGGGGACCGGGAGACCGAGGTCTTCACGAGTGGTCAGCAGAGTTCCGAAACTGATCATTGAAATTGAACTCTTGGTTCCTGGAATAGAGGCCGTTGGAGTGTTGACGGTGGATGTACCAAGGCCTCCGATATTGAGCGGAGTGAGAGCTTTGGTTTTGCGAGAGTTGTCATTTCCCACTTTGGATATCAGCCGCCAGCTCAAGAAGTTGCAGCAATTCGTCTTGAAATCCTACAGCTTGTTATTGCTGAGATTGGCTCTGAGCTGGTGAGAGACTCTTAATTCAATTGTGGACTGTAAATAACTTTGGTTTAAAGATGCTAACCTAGGCCCGAGTGGAAGAAGAATAAAATTAGGGACTTTCCGTAGAAGAAGAAAGAGGGCTAAGGAAGTCTTTTTGAACTGTGTGAATAATTGTGCAACAAGCTGTGAATTGGTTTCCGGGACTCCTCATGAACTTTGCCGAACAGCAATCAGAGGCAGAGAGAGAGACTTTGTGTTGAATCCTCTTGCTGTGCGGAACCAAACTCAGTTAAAATGAAGTCTGGAAATCCGAACCGTAGAGCAAAGTGTGTAATAGGCACACTCATAGTAAGAGTGATAATAGTAATAGCACTAGTTATTATAGTGTCTGTAAAAATTTCACACGATGCAGAAACCGATGGGGTGGGAATGAAAGGGACGTCCACACCTACAACTTCTAGCACACAAGAGGTTATACTAGGAGCAGATAAAGCTCTGCTAGATCAAACTAGTCGCATCTTACACGTAGATTTGTCAAAGGGTGATTACACGCTTAATGCCTATGCAAAGCTGCTATACGAGTACGTGAACACGATGGATGTAAGAGATTGTTATGTGTGTATGCAGTTGCCTGCATCAGTGGAAGAGGGTATACGTTACCATCACCTGCCCTTGACTTATGGAATTTCGTGTAGTTTATTGCTGAGTATGTTTTATGGTAAGAGTCACTATGAATATTATTTTTCCAACTACGATGCAGTGCTTTCTTAAGTTCCAGCTTACAAGCACCTGAACAAGTATGATTATTACAAGCAGGAAGAGAGAGTAGGGAAGTATTTCATACCTATTGTTACCCTAAATACAGCTAATGCTCATCGTTATAACTGGGCATGTTTACTAACAGACATAGAAAAGAAATTCATAGATCAAGTAGAAGATAGACAGACAATTAGCTGTAAAACTCAATAGTAGAGAGGGAAAATTTGAGTGGACCAAGGAGGAGTTAGCGCACAAGGCAAAGGGAAGTTATGGCCCAATAGCTTTAGATTTTGAGCAGCGAGGAAAACTTTGCATTAGACAGGTACAAACCTATTATGATAAAATCTTTGTTCATTGGCGGCTGATATGGAACTCCCCAGAGGACAATTCCTTATGCATAGGCAACTGCTCGAAGATTGCCACAGAATGTGGTACACAATAGATACAGAACCCCCTACACATCCGGTAATTCACACACTACTGCAGATGGGCCCGGGACGACACCTGGTCACCTGGATATACAAATCGATACGGGCCCTCAACCCACTCACCCTTGTGCCCCTCCGGGAAAAATGGGAAACTGAGTTCCAAAGACAGCTCCATGACAAAGAATGGGCCCGCGCCCTAGAGTTCCCTAAAAAAGTGTCCTGCAATTACCACTTCAAAAACATACAATTGCATATACTGCACCGCGCCTACCTCACCCCCGAGAAGCTCCAGCAATATTACCCAGATGGGTCCTTCACGTGCCCCAGATGCCCAGAACCCAGCGCTTCCTTTAAACACATGTTCTGGGACTGCCCAGCACTCCGCATCTACTGGACCACAATCCACGCCGTCCTCCTTGCAGTCACGGGGCTCCCGAACATTCACACATGGGAGGCCTGCGCACTAGGCACTAACAAACGCCGCAAGAATATGAAAGTCGAGACGCGCTTTGCGTCCCTGGCGCTTCTTTTAGCTAAGCGGTGCATAGCAATGCATTGGAAGGCACCAGGGGGACCTCCGTTAGCGGCATGGATGGGGGCAGTCAAAAAATGGGGCGCGGCGGAGGAAGAGATACTTCGATCTGAAGAAGTCAAGGGAACCCGTAAGCATCCTATATTTATGCTGTGGGCTATGCTACTCCACTCCTTCACACAAGAAACATCAGATGAGTCGGGGTCCCAGGCTACCCACTCCCCCGTAGCGCATGCACGCCCCGTGGCAACTCAAGGCAGTCCCCCTGTGGAATAGACGTTGGGTGGGCCTAGGCTAGAGGCCAAGAATGGACAATACGCACATCACCCTTCACGCGACCTCCCATTCCCCCCTGCGCATGCACAACCCGAGACCTAGCCAGAAGGCAATAGTTAGATGGCCCCTACCACGTGGCATAACATGAGACACAGTGTACCCCAGTTATATCTCCCCAGTTTCTCCAGTTTACATCATTAGCTGGCACATAGCACTAACTACAGCATAGGGCTGGCAATGAGGGCGAACGCCCGACTCCCAGTACAGCTCATAGCCTACTTTACATGGACACAGAACTCGCCTCACCCATCTATCCGTATCAACACCGCCACTTCCAGAACTGTTCAGTGGGGCATATACTGTGATGTAATTCTACTCCATGACAAGATGAATAATTGATTAAATATATGTTCTAATCGAAATTGCTACTATTGTACTGTACTTACAAAAATGCCAATAAAAATGATTTAAATACATGATAAAATCTTTGTTGGACAGTGTGTGTATTTTGAGCATTAGACAGGTACAAACCTATTATGATAAAATCTTTGTTGGACAGTGTGTGTGAGATCACATCTTCACAATTGAGGCTACTGCAAAGAAGTTCTTGCAGGAAGCGGTGCAAGTGGTACCAAATGGGTATTTTGGGCGTGGGAAGAATGCATATGTGCAGTTGCCATTAAATTGGTATGGCACATGTTATGTGGCTGTTGTGTTTCCCAAGATTTATCATGTGGAGGATTCGGAACCATTGGAAGGTGGATTACATCATAGAGAGAAACGAGGTGCGAGTGCAGGAGAGATTGTTGGAGATGTAATTGGAGCAATGATACCAAGTTTGGGAGTGGTTTTAAATGTTATAAAGATTAGAAGGTTGTCAACTATTGTGGATAAGGTGTCAACGAATACAGCTCAGTCTTTGTTGCTTGTAGATAGAGAGATGGTGTCGATAAGAGCTATGGTGATGCACAACCGTCTTGCTCTAGACGCATTGTTAGCAAAAGAGGGCGGACTCTGTAAAATGTTGAAGGTCTAACAGTGCTGTACTTATATCCCGGACCATAGCAAGGATCTGAGGAAGTATATAAGTAACATTACTGAGATCCACCACGAGGTCCATGACTTGGCAACGGAAGGAGTTTGGGACAAGGTTGGAAAAGGACTTGGGGAAGTTGAATTGCAAACCTTGGTAAGGGAATTCTTGGTTATATCTTGAAACCAATCATCATAGTGGTGGTTTGCGTAATTCTCTTGCTTGGAGTGGTAAGAGCCTACAAATGGCATAAGGCAGGGCAGGCTGAGAGATCTCTTGTAGAGCGAGAGAGGATGATGGAGAGACTGCAGGACAGTCACTATGAGATTCTCAAAAGCCTGGAGAAGTTCTGGCAGGGAAAGTTGGATGCAACTTCTGTTTAGGTCGGTACTCTCTACAGGGAGTTATAGATGGTTGTGATGACACTTGTCATCAGAGGGGGGGACTGATAGAGCACGGCGGTGCTCTTTTACTTGTAGGGGTGCATTATAATCATGAGTAGTTTGCACCTACATTTATTCATTGTCGTATTAACCTGGAACATTAGAATTTACTGAAATAATGTGAAAAGTGATGTGTTCGGTATATTTTCCATATAAACGTGAAAAAATTAAGGTTGCAGCACATGTGCATTTAACTGAAAACATTAACGTGTATGGAATGTGCTGGATGCTTGCACTTATTCACGCATTTGATGTGCCCATGTAACTTGTTGATTTAGAGACGTTCAGTAGAAAAGTTCATTTATATATAAATCCGTGAGGCCTATGTGCTATTCTCTTATGTTGCCCGATTTTCTGTTGGCCTGAAATGCATTCTCCCTGCTGCTCTCACGTTGTGGAGTTAACGGCTGAATTTCATGTGCATGTTGGATTTGTTCTTTTCTCACGTTTCTGTTGCAGGTGGAGAAACTAGTCTTTGTTAGTTAGAATAACGCTTTTGTTTTAGGAGTTCGGCTTAGGGGAGGAAAAAATAGATTCAAACTTGGAATGCTGATAATGGAAGACAGTGTTCTTTCTCACTGGAGAAGGCCTGGGAATCAAGGTCCCCGAGTCAGGAACTGGGCGGTATCGAAGCTGAGTGGAAAATCACCTATGAGGAGTGTCCAGTGGGATGAGGTGATCGGAAGACAAACAGTGGGCGTGATCTGAAATTTTGGTGTTTGAATTAGTGACAGTGCCCCGGAGGTTGAGTCAGGAGAGGAGATCGATGGTGAGGAAGGAGCATCTTAGAAGGAGCTCTGTAGCCTTTGGCTACTTGACCCATACAACATGTGTACTTCTTAGGAAGTCTTCACGCGCTGACACGTTTTTCCTGACTTGCCGGGGTAATGCTAAGTAAGGATGTCACTTTAGTGGTAGTGTTGGGACAGACTAATGCTTTTTACTTACGAACCCGCAATGAAGTCTGACCTCGATGTGGGGGCACTTATTGCCTCTGTTCTTGTGCTGGAATTGGTCATTCTTTACATGTTCCAACGCTTAAAAGTCACACGTAGATTTGGTTTTGTATTCGTCCCAATGTACTTCTACAACCTCATTTTGAGGTGCTTGTATGCCCAGTTATTTTTGGCTTTGTAATAAACCCACTAACTTAGAACCTAGAGTCTGATTCTTTGGATTCCTAAAAACATTGTGTTCTGAATCTGGTGAAAAAGTATTTTCTCCCCTCTACACTTCCTAGCGGGCACCAACGGTCCATTGACCGAGTGTTCCAGGGCAGATTGGACACAGGGAACTCAGCCACTTCAATGCCATACCCAGCTGGTACTTAATGTACTACTTACTCACTAAAAGCCATGAAGCTTGTCTTCTTTGTCAGTTGCAATATATGTTCCAAGAGTATTTTTGCTCTGCTGTAGCTCTTGCCCTCACCAGTCATGATGCAATGCAATTCAAAGGATCCACCTGGCCAAATGATGAAGCAATGCATGCCTGTGTGATGCTTAACTTGCATCTTAGCCACTTTAGCCTACTATCACTCATACTTGTTCTCCATCTTTGACACTACACAATGAGGATCATGGATTGTTTTACCTATGTATGATGGGCTAAGAAGCCTGCTAAGGACAGCACTGGTTGCTGGGTTTCAGCTCAACTATGAAAAGATGGAAGAGGCCATAAGGCAAAAGCATTTGGAAATAAAAGTGGGTAAAGCAGGCAATAAATGGCTATCCTTCCTCCCTCAGGTGATAAAATCCTGAGGAGACACACTAATGCTCTTTTTTGTACAAAGGAAGCATTTCTCACTAATGCAGACCATAAAATAAGGTATTGCTATGACTTGTTGATAAAAACGAATGGGTTTTGCCATCGAGACAGACTACAACTGAATCGTTCTTTGGGTTTAAATGACATCAACCCAAAAAAAAAAAAAACTTTTAAACTGGGTACCATGGGCTAATACAACATAACTCTAGCTACACATATCTAAGATAAGGGGAAAGAGTCACTTCTCTAGCAAACACTGTGGTGGACTGAATGCTACAGCCACATACCACAAAAATCAACTTTAATACCTGGCAGGAAAATCGGGTAGCCTTCTCCAGGGTCCTACAATAAAATTCTGCTTACTCTTGCACTGAAAGGGAGTGCAGGTCAATACAGATGCTTTTATGATGACCAAAATGCTGAAAATGGTAAAATTCCCCTGACTCCCTCAATCATGATTTATATAGAGAATCGTTCTCCTTTGGCCACAGACTGAGATCCTGCATGGTAAACTTGCTTGGCTTACTAATGGGAAACCAGGATCTTTCTGTAAATTGTGCCCACCCCTTACAGATTGTCATATTTGGACTGCAGAATCAGATTTTGAAAAAGGCCCTGATGGCTGCTCTTCAGACTACTTTTGAGACATTTATTATGGGAGCCAAGGTTCTGGTGCACGAAACAGGGTGTCTTTCGGATACTCCACCCTCATCATCAGTTTACCATAACTGCCTGCAAGATTACAAAACCATCTGTGTTTCAGACTCTGTTTTCTCACCTAAAGAGGTGTGTTTTTTGTTTTTTTAACAAGGCTTTGATTCCCATCCGTGACAACAGCATAACCGGTAGACATAGGGCTGTCTGAAATATCTTTCTACTTCTTGCTGCTGTCCCTAGGCAGCCACAAAAATAAAACCTGTAGAACACAGCAAGTTTCAAGGGGAAGGCCTTCCCTTTTTACTGCTCTTGGATTACACTTCGGTTTTTAACCTCTGCCCTTATTCTTGTCACCTGGAACTGAAGCCCATACTTCTCAATCTCCCAGAATGGCTTTCATTCTACGCTTGGCTATATTCTGTATTAAGTAACACATTTATATTACAAATTAAATTCCAGGAGTAGATCACCTTTGCTAAAGGGAAAAAAAAATTGTAAATTCTGCGGCATGAACACAAGCATTGTGAGAGTCAGAGGCAAATGCCCTGCCCTTGAAGTAAAGGTGATTTACTGAAGAGAAAGCCAAAACAGACTTTACAATACAAGAGTGTGCACTTTTAACATCTACTGCAGAAGGCATAGCAGTATTTAAATTTTTTTTTTAAACTGAGGCGGGCATATCCCATTCATTTTACTACGAACTAGCTTGCTTCAGGTGCGTATGTAGGATAAAGAGCATGCCTCATCCCTCTCGTGCTGCTGTTTTGTTCGAACTGTATTATTAGCCATTAAAGTATCTCCCATGCTAAACAGAAGCACATTTGCTCAGATCTCAAAGGAACCTTATTTGCAGATTGTGACTCCAATTTATACCTCTGTTTTGAAATAGCAACATCTTTTCTGTAGCCCTATAAATTGTGTTGCTGGTCTAAAAGAAAATAAGTTACTTACCTGAACCTGCAGTTCTCCAGTATTGGTATCTTTCATAGATTCACATGCTTGAATCATTCCCGAAGTGCACTCTCACGGTACCATAATAAAGCAGTATGTATCACTATCATAAATATAAAAAATATTTCTCTTGGACATGTACAGAAATACACCTTCAATCCGGTACACAATCAACCAGATTCACAACCAGTTGCGCACTGCTATATCACATATACAAATTCCTCCATAAACACCATACAATTGAACCCAGAAAAACAACCATATATTACATAAGGATAAAATACTCAAGTGTATAACAAATTCAAGATTTATTAAAAATGAGTTAAAATCACATTGAAAATCATACAATAATAACCAAAAATACAATAATAATAAAAAAACATAAATTCACACATTAAGAACCTGAGACATCATGAGAGAAAAAATGTGAAACATGTAAATTCATCAAAAAGGTTATTCCCAACAGGAATCAAATATTATTGTATGATTTTCAATGTGATTTTAACTCATTTTTAATAAATCTTGAATTTGTTATACACTTGAGTATTTTATCCTTATGTAATATATGGTTGTTTTTCTGGGTTCAATTGTATGGTGTTTATGGAGGAATTTGTATATGTGATATAGCAGTGCGCAACTGGTTGTGAATCTGGTTGATTGTGTACCGGATTGAAGGTGTATTTCTGTACATGTCCAAGAGAAATATTTTTATATTTACCAGTGGTACCCTGTCTCTTGGTTAGTGGGGTCGCTCCCTATTCTTCTAATGTATCACTATCATAGCCTATAATGGCAATGAAAAAGTCAGTTTAATAGCCTATGTCCTTTTGTAAAAAAGGACCAAACTTGAACTATAACCAATCAGGCCACAGCACCCTCTATAACACTCCCAACAGAGGATGAGTCCCTCAGATTTGTAAGCACAAGTGGGAATAAACAATCCCGAGCTATAAGGAAAGCCTCTCCGGGGAGGAGGGTGGGTCGCATGTGAATCTATGAAAGATACCAATACTGGAGAACTGAAGTTACAGGTAAGTAACTTATTTTTTTCTCCAGTATTGGATCTTTCATAGATTCACATGCTTGAATCAAAATAGCAAGCAGTTACTGTATTTGTACATCTTATAGTATTAGGTCAAATAGCAGATGGTGGGTAAAAAAATATACCTATTTATCAAAAGAGAGGGGGGGACAGTGGGAGCTGATTGTTAGGTCCAGTGACCCTTGCTCCCGATTGGTAACTGGTATATAAATGGGGGTCACTGTTCCTTAAGAGGAGAATTCAAAGTTGAGAAAGAAAAAGGAAAAGGTGTCCTGTGCTACTCTATGTGTGGGGACAGTGTGTCCTCATCATGATGCCCTCACACACCCCGAAGGATGTCATGCTTCATCATTGGGCTTTTTGCTCCTCGTCGGGCCGGCGCTGCAATGCCCTATGGGTCCCCCGAAGGGTCTCATTTTCGGAGATCTTTTGATGAAACAAGCCGTTAGGTGCGTGCGTGTGAGTGGAAGTGAGGTCTCAACTAGTGTGTTAGTCCTTAGTGGGCGGAGACAGAGAGGCATGCAGGTGGAGCAGCACAGCTGAATGGGAGAACCTTCCCATCGGCCCTCACTGATCTCATGAGGCCATAATTATAGAAACAAGGGAGACGCTACTCCTTTCCATCAAACTGGCGGCACTGAAAAATTTAGGCCGCTAGTGATACTTTATTTAAACTCACCTTGGTCCTGAAGAAGCGCTTTGGATCTCCTCCAGAGGCCACAGATAACGCGAAACATGTTGACCACTAGAGACACCCACTAAGGACTCATATCTAGCTACTGAGGGACATAATATCCCACTAGCAGCACCACACACCTTTTACTAATGACAGAGGGACCACTTTAATAAATAATAGCCACTCTCCCTCCAGTCATTTTTTAACACACTAGTTGAGACCTCACTTCCACTCACATGCACGCACCTAACGGCTTGTTTCATCAAAAGATCTCCGAAAAAGAGACCCTTCGGGGGACCCGTAGGGCATTGCAGCGCCGGCCCGACGAGGAGCAAAAAGCCCAATGATGAAGCATGACATCCTTTGGGTTGTGTGAGGGCATCATGATGAGGACACACTGTCCCTACACATAGAGTAGCACAGGACACCTTTTCCTTTTTCTTTCTCCACTTTGAACTCTCCTCTTAAGGAACAGTGACCCCCCTTTATATACCGGGTAAAAAATATATACATAACATATGCAATTTAATAAATAATTAATATATATATATATATATATATATATCATATATTAAAATTTGCATTAATACATAAGCAAACAAGGAACCAAAAGAGGCTCCCCTTATTGAAGTGGTGTAGTAAAACCTGTCCAACCCGTTCCATCACTGCGCTGTGCCGATTCCAGGTGATAATGCTGCATGAATTATATGCCCATTCTTCCAAGCCGCAGCACAACATATCTTCTCCAGAGGCACTTCCGCAAACAAAGTAGTTGAGGTGGAAACTGCCCTAGTTGAGTGCACCCTGGTTTTTTCTGTGAGGGGCTTGCCAGCCTTTGAGTGGCAGAACTGGATTGCAGCTGAAATTCGAGCAATGGTTGCCATCGTCACTGGAGCACCCTTACGAGTGTGTCCCTCGGAGTCCAAAAGTTGGTCAGTTCTCATGAATTGTTTAGCGTGATGCAAGTGGAATTTTAAATATCAGATAGCGTATGAATAATCCTCTCAGCTGGTGATGTTGGGTTCTTGAAGAAAGTCCGAAATATAGGTTAATTGAGGCAAAATCTGAAGGAACCTTGGGAATAAATCTTTGGATTGGTTCTGAGAAGTACTAAATTGCCGAGGTTCAAGAAGGTTCTTTAGTTGAGAAAGCTTGTGTCTCCTCTACCCTCCTGGTCCGAGTGAGCGCTAGTAACAAAGCGACCTTCCATTTGAGGAGCCCTTCTGGAGGAAAAAACTCTAAACTTTCATGTACTGTTTGATAAATCTGCAAGAGCAGAAAGAGAGAAAATGTGATGAACATCTAAATCTTGATAATGCTGCAAGCCGTACCATAGAAGACACATGTACCAACCGTAAATGAGCTAACAAGGGGAGATAGGGTAGTTATCTGCCAGGTTATGCTAGTAGAGGATGTAGGTTTCATTTCTGGCACCATAGGCATAAATGTTTTCATTACAGTTTACATGTCTTTATCGTGGCTTCTGCCTTGACTTGGAGAGAATACACCTGCAGTTCTGAGAAACATTGAGATCTTTGAATTCATGGAATTTAGGAGCCATGCGCATCAGAGGAGAGAAGTCTGGTCAGAATGAAGGACCTGGCCTTAGTTCATCGTCAGTGAATATGGTTGTATAGCGATAGCAGGAGAAACTCTGTGAACCAATGCTGCATGGGCTATCAGGATGAGACAACACCTCTCCGCTTTCCGGTTGCTGAGAACCTTTGGTATTAAAGGTATCGGGGGAAAAGTTAATCATCGATCACAGGCCATGTGTTGAAATGTATTCCCTCATGATCCTGGATGTGGATGACAACTTGCATAGAATTGGCATTTGCGGGTTTCGTTTGTTGCAAAGAAATCTAGAGCCAGTTTGCCCCAGAACGAGAAGATCATATTTAACGCCAACTGATCAAACTTCTATTCGTGGAGGCTGCTTCATTGCCTGCTGGAGATATTGCCCGTGCCAGCTAACACCGAAGACTCTGCTATCATTGGCAGGAAAGCTTGGAGACTGAGTTAGATGCATTTGGGCTCCAGGCGATTAATATGCATGCTCTTTTGGAGCGGAGGCCACTTTCCTTGAATTTGCAGGTTCTGTAGATGACTGACCCATCTCTCCAGGGAGGCATGCGTAGTCATTACGAAGTGAGGTATTTGAGGTAAGAGCGTGAGGTCCTGTGATAGGTGGGAGGTCTGGGACCACCAAGCTAGGGCTCTCATCATACCTGTGTGAAAATCACCAGGCCCTTGAACGATTCTTTTGTTTGAATGTATTGTTTTTGTAGCTGTTCCTGTAAGAGTCTAATTTTCAGGTGCGCAAGAGGGATTATATTGATCACCAAGGACATGATGTCCAGAAGCTTACTGAACAGACGCACTGATTTTTTCTTTTTTAGATTGAGAGCCAGTTCTTAGAGCGTTCGTTGTTTGGCTTGGAATTGAAAGTTGTTTCCTTGGACAGTATCTATTGTTGCAGCATAGGAACAGAATCTTCTTGGATGGATGAGTTGATGATCTTTGATAATTCACAAGGAGACCTAGTTTGTGAAACAACTTTAGGCAAGCCTCTGTGGCCTAGGAAGCTTGAAATGCATTGGTGCTTTTATCAAACGCTAGAGAATAGCTGATGACCCTCTGTCCTGAAAAAAGCTGCCACAGGTCTATGCAGTAGGTAAAAATGCAGGAAGTTAATCTGAAGCCAAATGGGAGAACTTTGATGCGTGGGAGGAAATGTGGAAGTATGAATCCTGTAAATTCAGAGCCGTCATGTGGTGTCGCAGAGGGTAACCACATAACAGTATTGGTTTCGAAAATACTTGTTTAATTTCCGGAGGTCTATGATGGATCACCAATCTTTTGTTTTCATGTCTATGAAGGAAAAAAACGAGAATAGAAGCCTGTTCCTTGCTGAGAATGTAAGACTTTCTCTATAGAACCTTTGGTTAGCGTAGCTAGCACTCCCTTCCGAAGCAGATGCAGATAAGGGGGGCGCTCTCGTTTTGGTGGAGTGGTGGGCAGAATGTGGGTGAACTCTAACGTCTGACAATAGGTTTTGAGATCCAGAACTTATTTGTGCAAATCTATTTTCCGCCATAGATGACAACATTTTGGAACTGTTTCTCCCACAAGATGGCGTAAGCAGCACCAGAACGTTGTCACTGTAGGTAAGGTAGCCTAAGGGCTACTGATAGCTTTGCTAAGTCTGATACCTCTGGTATCCTCCTTGATACAGATAAGTATCTCTTTCACGGGTCCCTCTAAAGGGTGCTTCTTTCGAAATTGAATGTGACAAAAGATCTTGCGGTATCAGAGTCAGCCTTCACTGCTTGCAAGGCGTCTTCGACGTGCTTGCCAAACAGAGTATTGCCATGGTAAGGTAAAAATATTAGAAATATTTTCACCTCAGGTTCTAAATGTAGTGGCCTTGAACCAACCTTGACGTCTAAGGACCACTGACCCTGCCAGTTGTAAGATAACTATTGAAGCTATATCTATAGCGCAATCTATGTTTACTGATGAGTACGTTTCGACCCCTGCAGATTCTTTTTTGTTTCTGCCCTTTCTGCCTTCTGGAAAATATTCTATGGATGTGGCAATGTCTGACTAGATCTCCTGCTTATACCTGCCTCATATTGACAGTAAATTGGCAGCCCGTACAGTAGTGTCGGGAATAGTTGAGAAAGTCCCCTTGCTGGTTAGGCAGGATTATGAGTGACAGGGTTTTTCATGATTGCAATTCTTCCCGGATATATCAACAATTAGAGTAGGTCTTGTTGCTTTTCTATTTAAAATCAGCAAGAGAACAAACCATTGCTTATTTGCTTTTGGAAGTTTGAAGCGTTTGGCAGCTTGTTCCTTAAGGGTCTGGAAACCATCAAAAATCATCTGGTGGGGAATCCAGCGGTTGTGGGGCTTCTCTCTATCATCACCAGATGTGAACAGGTCGTTCCTGGGAAGAATGGTAAAATTTGACACTGGGATCACTTCTTCAGTGGCAGGAGCATTGGAGGATGTGGACATATCGGGCACGATGTGACTTTGCAGGCTCAGGAAAGTGTTAGTGCCAGGGCCAGAGAAATGAAACATGAAATATAATCTTGAATGATCCAAAAAGAAGTAATAGCTGAAGAAACTGAGCAGAGCTCAGGGAGACTCCCTTCACACGACGTGCGGTAGAAAATCTGAGGGACTCAGCCTCTGTTGGGAGTGTTCTAGAGGGTGCTATGGCCTGATTGGTTATAGTTCAAGTTTGGTCCTTTTTTAAAAAGGACAGACAGGCTATTAAACTGACTTTCATTACCATTACAGGCTATGATAGTGATATATACTGCTTTATTATGGTACAGTGGGACTCCCACTTCGACAACTGGGCATGATTCAAGAATGTGAATCTAAGAAAGATCCAATACTGGAGAACAATTATTCAAACACAAAACATGAAGGAGCTTTATTCTAATTACTATTACTGGAAAATAGTTGTAAAAACCTATAGTCCGATGCAAGGTGAAATCACTTATTATTAAAATGCACCACAGCCCCTATAAACATTTAAGATGTCACACAGGACCGCCTTACCTTGCTTTTTAATGCATTACTCTGCATAGGGGCCTCGATTTCATTGCTTGTTTACATGTGGGTAGCAAAGAGGGTGGTGTAAACGGTTTTGGTACTAAAAACTCAATTTACTACATAAAACAATGCAATTTTTAAAGCTTTCTAACATCTTTGATAAATGTAGCATACGCAATGTTTACACTGTTAAATAAACAATTATTTAACACGTTTTCTAGTGGCTGTATTTTGCTGGTTAACTCGCCAGAATAAATAGATTTTAAGAGGGACATAGATAATGGATTATGTCCTTGGAACAGGTACATAGTTTACATTACAATAGCCATGCCAAATGAATACATGTATCAATAATGTAAGAATTGGAAAAGTATTTATATTCCATATAGCAGGGGCCTTCGAACAGGCTGGGGTATCTTTTAGCCACTGTTAATTTTATTACAAGTGATTTTTCCTTAATGCATCAACGTGCGCTAAGCTCTCACTCTGTGGGTGAAAGGTACAATGTCAATCTCTGTGGAAGAGAATTTTACAATGAGAATGTCCTTAAACATATTAGAATTTTAAGATGCAACCTTTTCTATTAGTATATTTGGTAGAAATGAGAAACACTTAAAACCAGAAGCCCAGCTTACGAAGATGCAGATGTCAAATATGATCAAATATACTTTAATATCAAAGTGAAACGAGAATTAGGAGTTTAATATCAAGACATTGTTTGCTGCACTATTCCATTTATTTTATAGAGCATATTTCTTAAACTTATTGCCATATCACTAATTACTGCGCCTAAGAAACAAGTCTACAATTACCTGTACGTGAACTAGATAGTTCCCCGAATTCAATATGTAAATATTTACAGTAGAGCCATCTGTTCAAAAGAAAGATAAAATTAGATAAAATCAAAAGATGTAGGTCTTAACATTAGGAAAGGTATGCAACAGTCAAATGTGTAAATAACGAAGATGCCACTTTTCAAAGAAAACCTCAAAGTTAAAAGAAAACTGAACGCATAGGAACTTACAAGACAAGTGAATCTTTAACAGATCTCCACAGACAAATGTATAACCAGCATCACTACAAATGTAAATATATATGTATATTTAGAAACACACGCTTAAATGAGAACCACAACCAAGCCCTGCCCTCTGCAACACCATCTAATAATATCCAACAATTTATCTCACATTTTTGAGCTATCAAAAACTGGAGTAAGCATAAAACTGCTAATCTGTGAAAGACAATATGTATACTGGGCCTCTTTTATGAAGGCTGGCAAGCACATACTTTGAACAGTCTGTGGTACATTTACTCTCATATTCACTAGGGTGAACAAAATTTACACAATGAACTACAATGTAAAAAGTATTGCATAAAATGTTCCCTATAACACACAAAGTGGTACAAACTCAATCTAATGAAGCCATTTACCACTTTTTAGTAAACAAGACCCAACCATTGTCTGGATTATGCATAGCCTAAAAGCAAAAATATTCTTCATAATAGAAGTGTACGCTATTGGATAAACCACAGCAAGTTGTAGATAATCTATAAACAAATGGTGATAGTGGTCAAACAACAAGGCTCAAACATCACATATTCAGGAAAAATGTAAAAATGGAATTGAAAGAACTATGTAACGTGTTCTCAAATGGACACACACTATGTCACCAATCTAGTATTTAGCAAATATCAGAAAGCAACTTTCGAATATTCATAACATAATAAACATTTCCAGAGCACCACAAAATTAGATTCTCAGGGTCCATCAATCCGACAGATCCAATAATCGTCATCCAAGAAACAAAATAATGAGATGCAATGAATAAGAGTCCAAAGTATGAAGACACTGTGCAGATTTGAGAGTTCAAGAGCTTTTTATTTCTTTAAGCATTCAATTTGACTGAAATCCAAAACTAAGGCAGCAGACACGTGTTTCGTGGTTTGACGACTTTTTCAAGGCTCAAGAATTCATTTGGAGACAAGTAAGCTCCAGAATGTGTCTCGCAACGGAAATGCTATTTGCTCACGTATACCTCAGAGCCCTGAGGACAGGAATCAATTGAACTTGGACAGTTTTTAAATCAAATAATTTGTGGCAGGGATCCAGTAATATCAAAAAATTTATATAATGTACTGAGGTCAAAGAAAACCTAGTAGCTGAGACATTGTAACGGCAACAGCTATAATAAGCTGGTAAATCACAGGAGTTACAGTGGCAGCAGCATCGTCGATATGGACGCAAGTTCAATTGATTCCTGTCCTCGGGGCTCCGAGGTACACATGAACAAATAGCATTTACGTTGTGAGACGCATTCTGGAGTGTACTTGTCTCCAAATGAATTCTTGAGCCGTGAAAAAGTCCTCAAACGACGAAACACGTGTCGGCTGTCTCAGTTTTGGATTTCAGTCAAATTGAATGCTTAAAGAAATAAAAAGCTCTTGGACTTTCAGATCCACACTATGTCTTCATACTTTGGACTCATTTTTTTTTTTTTAATTATTTTATTTTAGTGTTTTCATCACAAGAGCATAATACATTCAACAACATGCACAGTAGTATCGCAATAGGCATCTAAATAAATTTCGGTGTAAATACACAATGATGTAAATTTAGCATTAAGGGCATATCTTAGGTGCAATAACATCATGGAAGTAACATCTGAAGTACTGTTAGTGAGCTAATGTATACTATTAACCATTTCCGTACAGAGGGCCCTTCTCTCACATCTCAGGGTGGTTGGTCATGCTATGCTTCTGTTTACAATATTTCTGTGTTTCTAGGTTCATGTTTCTTGTGCTAGTGCCCCAATGGTGGCAGCTTGCGTATCTGAGATTACATCCGCAGCTTTATTTAAAAGGTATGTTTGATAAGGACCCCAGTAATTCCTAGGCCAACTTCAGGGTGGGAGTAGCTCATTATATGCCTCAGATTGGGTATTACAGTACAGCATGTCAGCCTGCCAGTCTTTAATCTGTGGCAGTGGGCCACCCATCCAGCGCAATGCAATCTGACGTTTAGCTAGAAGGAATCCAATGGCCAGACTTTGGACTCTTATTCATTGAATTTCATTATTTTTTTTTTGGATGACGATTCTTGGACCTGTCGGATTGACGGACCCTGGGACTCTCATTTTGTGGTGCTCTGGAAATATTTAAGTTGTAGATAATGTTGATGTCTTACTATCTTGTCCAAAATAAAAACAAATCATTTACGAACCATTTCGAACAACATAAATCAATTATGTAGAATGCAATTTTGAACTGTGAGGTGAAAAATGCAAAGTGCTCCACTTACAAGAGAAATTTCTTGTGGCTGTTGCTACATAAACCACAAACACGTTGTCCAGTATGTACTGCTTGATGCCTTCAGATGTAATGCGGTCACTGTCCGTCCTCAACACCACATTCATCTCCAGCAACCTGGAGTGGTCAGTTGCAAAGCATGCATTCTAGCGAGAAAAAGAAGAGTCTGGTCATACCTCACAGTTCAAACCTCATTATGGACAGAACTCAATTGAAACATGTTATGTTAACAGGGTTTTATAATGCGCACAGCTTCTCAGAAAAGTGTCCCGGCGCGAGCCCAAAGCAAGACAGGAAAGGAAAACAGGAGAAACAGAGAGGAATTCAGTTAAAAAGAAAAGTTGTAAGTTTTTTTCTAAATTGAGTGGGATTCTGCAGGCTACGTAAATCGAACGGGAGAGAGTTCCAGGCCTCTGCGGCCAAATAGGCCAAAGAGCTGCCGCCTTTCCTTTTCAGGCGGTATCTAGGCATAGAGGCCCTTAACATGTTAGATGAGCGCAAATGTCTACCGGGGACGTAGAACTGAAAGCGCTTCCTCAGATAGGCAGGGCCATAATCATACAGGGCAGCATGGGCAGTTACCAGGGCCTTGAACTTAACCCTTGTTCTCACAGGAAGCCAATGAAGGCTACGCAAATGCTGCCTGACACTCGTTCGTTTAGGGAGACAGAGGAGCAGTCTGGCAGCGGCGTTCTGAACCACCTGGAGTCTGTCCAGGAGGAAACCAGGTAGACCTACATAAAGTGCATTCGCATAGTCGATACGGGAGGTGACAAGTGCACGGGCAACCGTTTCCTTGGCTGCTAGAGGGAGAAACTTTTTTAGAAGCTTCAGAATACCAAAGCAGGTACCGGTCAGCTTACTGATTTGGCTACTGAAGCCAAGCCTTTCGTCAAACCAGATCCCAAGGTTCTTGACTGGGAGACCCTGCGGCGAGGGCTTAGGAGACTCCTCTGGCCAATTAGAGTGCCAGAACAGAGGGGGAAACGCGCCAAAAAATAAAATCTCGGTTTTTTCTTCATTACACTTGAGCTGGGCGGAAGTGAGCCAATTAAACACAGCTGCAAGACAGGTTTTAACCTGATCAGTAGACGACTCATGCTTTTTCCAGGTAAACAGAAGCGAAGTATCGTCAGCATAAGCGACGACTTGGCGCCTAATTCCTCCGCCAGCTGAATGAGAGGAGACATATAAATGTTGAACAAAAGCGGGCTTAACACGGATCCTTGAGGTACCCCGGTCTGAAGTTCTTGAGTGGTGGACGTGAAAGGGGGGATCCAAACTCGCTGAGTTTTGCCTTCCAAAAAAGATTTAAGGCACTTACTAGCGGAGCCCATGATGCCCAGCTGTTGCAACCGGGCCAGGAGCAGTGAATGGGGAACCGTATCAAAAGCGGCAGACAGGTCCAGAAGGACCAGTACTGCCCTGCCACCCATATCCAAGGTTTCGCGAATGGCTTCAGCAATTTCCACCAGTGCGGATTCCGTACAATATGAGGCTCTAAAGTCCGATTGGGCCGGATGAAGGAGTCCGTGCTGTTCAACATAGGCTGTCAACTGCTTATTAACCATCTTCTCACAAACTTTAGCAATGGCAGGGAGAAGTGAAATCGGGCGGTAGCTGGCAGGGAGGTTAGGATCGAGGGACACCTTTTTTATAAGGGGAACAATCAAAGCCTACTTCCAGGCAGGAGGGACCGTGGCCGTTGCCAAGGAGGCGTTAATCAACCGATTCAGAGAAGGGTTGATTACAGTGGCAGCACTCGCCAAAAGTTTGGCCGGGCACGTATCACTAGGGGAGCCTGATTTGAGAGTGGACACAGCGGCCATGGAGTCCGCCAAAGGGATTACTTCAAAGGGGGAGAAAGTGACCTTGGAAGGAGACGAATCTTGTAGAGGGAGGGGGGTCGTATCCAAATTACAAAAGTGAGATTGAAGTGTTCCCACCTTATTAATAAAAAAGTTAGGAAGTTCTTCACACCACGAGAGCGATGGAGCATGAGCATTGGTCATGGCTTTAGGTGTCGTATAAGCTTTGTAAAATATTAAAAAGCTCTTTAGCATTATTGCCAGATAAGGCGATACGTTCAGCATGGTGCAAGCGTTTAGCTTGCACAATAGCAGCGTAATAGGATTTTTGAGCCGTTTTGAGGGCAGCTTTGGCCTCACTACAGTAATTCAATCTCCATTGCCTTTCTAACCTTTTACAATGCGGTTTTTGCACTTTAAGGGCGGGCGAGAACCATGGTTTAGAAAGAGACCCATTCAGGCGCCTAGGTTGGTTTGCGGGGTAAGATGCGACACCGCCTTCAGGAGCCAGTTATTGCAGTTCTCAAGGGCCCAATAAAAATCCTCCGGAAGCTGAGGCTGACATTCAGCCAGAGCTGGACTAAAGTCTACAGGATCTATTCTATGGATGGCCGCCCCCAGATTGTCCCTACAAGGTCTAGCCAAAAGGGCTTTGCTAGGAGGTTGCCATGAAAAGAACAACAAAGAGTGATTCGACCATGTTATTTGCAAAGGAGGAGCCACCACCAGTGAAAAGCTGGAGCAGATCACGTCCAAGGTGTGGCCACCGCAGTGTGTAGCTGAATTTACATATTGTTGAAGTTGAGCAGATTGTAACACCGATAAAAAATCTCGTGTATCTCCCTCCTCAGTGTTATCAATATATATATTAAAATCTCCTAGGAGCAAGAAGTGCATGTATCGAAGGGCTCTAGACATAATCCAGCCGTTAAGTAAGCTGGGAAAGAGTCCGACGGGGCCAGGGGGTCTATACAGCAAATTCCCTCCCAGAGAAAAGTGAGGTGAGATCTTAACACAAAAATCTATCGCTTCAATATCCAGTGAATCCACCAGCTCATAGCATAACATAACAAAAGTTGGTCTACCTTAGGTAACTCGTGCACTTCATCCGCAATGTCACATTTCAGATGAACCTGTAGAAGGCTGGAGTTTGTGGCATCACCCTAAAAAGGAAGATAAATCAGATGGCACATTTCCTTTAAATAATAAGCTTCTTCCCGGCTTTGTCTCAAATTAATCTGTTTAATTACGTGTACTTTGCAGAACAGGTCTCTGGCCAAAGACCTGCGGTCAATAGTGTAACAGAGATATGATAAGCAACAGGGTCTCGTGTATGCGTTTTTATAAATCATCCCACGGTTTGCGTCGTACTATATAGCACCTGTATGATGTGATGAGGATGCACAATACCCAGGAGTGTAACAAGTACCTGGGCCGCAGACATAATACAAGCCTATTTGACTTGTGTTTATCAAAAATGCACTTATCACTAACAAAATAAATGGTAAGAACCTACTGCTGGTTTATAGAATAGTGTAAATATTTCCCGAAAAAAAGCAAAGCTAAAATATTCATTTAACGCAAACAGAACTTTGTCTTTGAAAACAAAAATAATAGTTGCGCTGCTGACGCACAGTATCCTCTGGGAAGCTGATAACCTTTACAAAGACTTTAACACATCTGATATTCATTATATCACTCTCGAAAAGAAGGCCAAGTCATGCCTGCTGGTATTTCAACATTTCCACCACAGGTTGCATACCGATCCCGAAAGCAGATGCACTAAGTCACTGGCCTTTCTCACACCAATAAAGCTTTAACAATGATCTTCACAAGGCTAATTACGGCACAAAGCTCTGGTTCTGAAGAATGCCAGCCTTATAGCTATATTCTGGTCTTGGCAAAGATAATTCTGGCAGTGACAGCAGGTGCACTACAAATGAATGCAGCTGTCTGTTTTAACTGAAAGGAAACTGCAGATGGGTGAACTATCTACAAGATCTGTGGTTTCTTTTCTGCTCCAATGAATATGATCGAATAAAACACACTTCCTCACTTGCCACATAACACCATGCGTACAAAAGATTTTCTCTATGGAGTGCATTAATATGAAACAAATATTCGATAAATTAGACAGTGGTTTAAAAAATGGCATAGTAACAGGGGTGCCAGCACTAGGATGTTTTCCACTTCAGGATCACGATAGCTCCATGTATTGAATGCGTCCATCTGTAAACATCTATAACCCTGGCTCACAAGCATAAAAGAATGATAACCAACTCTGCACATAGCAGAACTTTAAAGGTGCTTTATACAGCCATCTGTACTGCCTAAGCAGATACATTTACAAATGTATTCTCTATAAAAAAAATCTTAAAGAAACTCAGCTCAAAGCTTCCTAATCTTTCTATGGCCAACAACAGTAGTGAAAACAATTGACATTGAAATTCCAGAAACAAATGACACATACACTGGCAAAGCCAGTATTGCCTGCTGTTGGCTGGCAGCCTTTTGACTTTGTCGATATTTGTTTGGTCATGTTTTTTCTGAACTTTTTTTCTGAGGAACTGGCTAGGAGCCCATCAATATAAAAAACATAAAAGTTGGCTAAAAGCAAAAATATCTTTGCCTCACAAAGCACACTTTGCTACGACGTCAGTCCATAATTACGAAGGGACTTTGTGTGGATGTGCTCTTCGAGAAAGAGCAGAATGCCGTCACTCAGTGTAAAGTAAGCCAGTGACTAAACAAGCATTGGCATAGCCAATAGGTCTCGCTTTTGGGACCTTCTAAGTATTTAGTTATGCAGCATAATACCCTTGGTGCAACAACATTAACTTTTGCATGGTTAAACACTTATAAGGTCCCAAAGGCGAGACCTATTGGCTATGCCAATGCTTGTTATTTATTGCTGGCGGGCCGGAGGGAGGGCGGTGTAGGAGAAAACACTGAGAGAAGGAGGACGAGTGTGGGGCAACACATACAAAGGCAAGTCTGTGAAAAAAAGTGCTATGATGCAGCTAGCACTGGCCGTGTCATATTTTCTTTGTATTGTAGGGCAGGAGGCAACATGGAGATGGTGGCAGAGGCAACGAGGAGGGAGGGGAGGCAACTTGGAGTGGGAAGAAGTACACAAGGAAGACACCTGAAAAACTTGCACTCTTGTAGAGTAACTAAACCAAAATTAAAAAAAAGTAGCGAGAGGGGTCAAGCAATCGCACGGACAGCAGGAGAGGGCTTGATTGGGCAAGGAACAAGGCAAACAAGTGCACAGGTGGGGGCAACCAACAACAGGTACAGCATGAGGCAAACACTAACATGGACAGCGGTTGGGGTAAGCAACAACATGGACAGAAAAAGGAGGCAACAAACAACACAGAAAACGGGTGAGAGCAAGCAATAACAGCAGGTGGAGGGCGAGAGGGGCAAAAAAACATTATGGAGAGCAGGTAAAGGCAAACAGCAACATGGACAGTGGGTGGAGACAAGCAACAACACAGACAGAAAGATGGGGCAAGAAACAACATGCACGGGGTAAGAAAGACTATAAGCACATGGGGAGCCAACTCTCAAACACAAACTTTCAAGGAGTGCCTCCAAAACACGAGCAGTGGAATGACACGTTCTTTGGCCATGCTCCAAAATGCGAACTCTGACCTCGCTCAGCATCTGTGATGACTCATTGCCCCTCACTCATCGCCATTGGGTCATTCCAGACCTATCAGGAGCCCGGTCTAGTTCACAATCATGGTTCAGTGTATTGATGTCAAAGTTGCAGTTATGTGAACAAAAGACGCCTTTCATTAACAACTAAACAAAAGAGGAATGGGCGTCAATTGAGGGTCACTAGGGGTAGCAGCTGCTACTCCTGAATGGATGGTTGCTACTCTCAAGTAGCTTGTGACCCCTGCCGGCAAGCCTGGCACATTCTAGGTGGATGTGTGTTTATGCACAGGGGAGAAGCATGTTCCCTGCTATTTACTGCTGTATGATGAGTGCTGAGGTTTGTGCCACCTAGAGTGTTTTTGAAATTCTTCCTGGACTGCCCCTGCAGTAGTTTGATTGTCTGAAACTATATGCATTTATTTACAGTGTTTTATCATCGCTGTTGCCATATTGTCTTTTATTTGTGTTGTTGTGGTTGGTGATAATAGTTTGTACAGCACTATATGTCGGCTGGAGTGCGCGCATGTGCTCAAAGTCCTCGGCCCAAGCTCTACAGACAGTTGTTGCTGCTGGCAGTGATCAAAGGTCAGCGGAAGTCAGATTTAAGGAGGGTGAGGGCAGCTGGTTGAGTTTAGCATGAGTGCAACATAAAAAGAAAGATGTATAAATATGACAGAGAAAGAAAGAGAAGACAGATCACCACAAAAGGAGGGCCTCCTGGTGGAGAGGCAGACCCACCGAAGGGTTGAACAGAAAAGAAAATGGCAATAAATGAGGAAAAACCCGCAGGACAAACTTGAGAAAGAGAGGACGTAAAGACGTAGGAGCAAACGAAGAAGCTAGAAACGACAACAGGAGAAAAGAGCGAAAGTAGAGGAAGAAAAACCACATGAGGGAGAGACAGGGAGGTCATCAGAAGACGTGGCAGGGAAGGATGTGGGCAGCAATAGGAGAGCGGGAATCAAAGGTCAGAGAAAGAGAAAAGATAGAGCAACACTTCGAGGGAGAGACCGCGCACGTGAAGGAGGAAAAACGTGTAGGATGAGAGCAGAATATGGGAGAGACATAAAAGTTGAGAGAAAGAAGAGAGAGGGAAAGACCGGAAACGAAGTAGAAACACAGGTGAGAGAAAGAGAGAAAAGCCGGAAATAAGAGAGGGAGAACATCAAATAGAGTGTGAAAAGTGAATGGAAGCAAGAAACCGAGAGTGAGCTCAGCGAGCAGGAAGAGTGACAGAGGAGACAAGCATTGGCCACGCGGCCGTGAAAGTGAAAGTGATCGCGATCAAGCGCGGCGAGCGATGCGCTTAATGAGCATGACGAGGAAAGCCATATGGCGCCTCTGCTCGTAAGCGTGCGCCCTCGCGCGTAACAGCAAGCTCTAGGCCACAGTGGTAGCATTTTCTGAAGCCCTTACTAAAAGTCTCGCCAGAGCAGCGCATGTGCTGGCTCAGGCGAGACCTAAAAAGGACCTACCCTATGCTGTAGTGGGTAGAAGAAATATGTGAAAGACCACAACAGACCAATGGATATAGAGTATGCAAAAAAGTGATAGAGGGAATGCTCAGCCACTGGTAATTGCTCTGGCTGCATCCAAATCCATAAGAATTTTGCACACCACTCCACCTCAGTTTGGACCCAGTGAGACTGTTCCCATTCGAGCAGGGTCAAGACTGATTTGCATATAGCTGGGTCTAAACTGAGGTGGCATATGTTGTGCAAAATAACGATGGACTGGGATGCGGCCCAGACTAATTACCAATGGCTGAAATTAATTTAAGCATTCCATCAATCACTTTTTTTGTATACTTTAGTTTGTTGCCCTAACTGGGACGGGTATGCCCAGACATGGGTAACATGCACAATGTCACTGAAACCAAGCTATACCTGGCTGATGAGCCCCAACTAGGGTGGACCTGGCTTATCAGTGTGGGTTGGACTGTTCACACTGGGGTAGGGTCAAGACTGATTTGCATATAGCTGGGTCCAAACTGAGGCGGCATGGTGGGTGAAATTATGATGGACTGGGATGCAGCCCTGAGTAATTACCATTACTTTTTTGTATACAATGGATGAAGAGGGCTGACTGAAAGCATCTATATGTAAGCATATAATACATATAATTTTAGTAAAATTGAAGGTCTTGGTGGCCAACGTCAGAACTCAAAACTATTACAGCATTAAAAACAAAAACAATGCAGAGAAGCCAATATAACTCATAGGACAAGATAGAAAATTGAACATTATGAGCAATATTATGGCACCCATCCATGCCACCTATAGAAATTGATGGACATTAAAGTATGTTGCTAGCCTTGGTAGCACATCAAGTCAATAGGCAAAGAGGCCCTAATAATGTACTTAAGAATCTCACTTTTGTTACCAGAACATTATCGTGGTCTATAAGGTTTTACTCCATTAGTTTAGTATGTAATAGCATGCAGAGTAAATATACTTTTAAATGAGCTCTGCAGTAAGTAAACATTGTGGTCTTAAAATTATGCTTCTAAAATAAGAAAAAAAATGTGGACACGTGAGGTCATTTGGGCAGGCCCATAAATCTTTGCCATAATCAATTAAAGTACAGTAAACCCAATTTAATTTGTACTGCACTCATAAATGCCGACTACAGACCAGGAAATGAGTTTTTGCAACTTGTTAAATCAATGTTGTTATTCCTTCCATTTCTGCATACTTGCTACCTTACAGGTCAAAGCAACAATCCTGTTAAAATGTTATTTTACATAAATAGAAAAGTCATGTTTTAAACACAAAAATTGCTCATACATGTCGTATCTGAATACTGCAACTGCTTGGAATCAAAAATCCAACAGCTTGTACTCTGTACACATAGCAGTGTAATATTCAGATTGGAAATTAAAAGACAAAACTAGTCATATGTGCACGAATATGCTTCTCCATCTGTGAGGTAAACCAGAGCAGCTGTCCTTAGCACGTACCAGGTTAAAACAAAGCTGTTTCAATATAGCTCACACAGCGGATTAAGATAAAAAAGTAAGATGGATGCAAACGGGTCCTCAGCCATATACTCGTACCCCGACTGCAAGTGCCAGAGCACACCCTGAATGCAAGAGTCTGCAGATTCAAATATTTCCAGATACACTTTTGTTTTGGACAAAGGCTTACCCCAAGCTGACCGCTGCTCCAAATTGTAACAACCTACAAGTCTAGTGGCCCTTCAGCGAAAAGTGTTGTCACCTAACCTAGGGCATGAAGAATCAGACAAGCTGGTTCCCTGTTAAAGTTAATTAATTAACCTTATAATTATCATGGGAAAAATAAATCGAAGGTCGCAGCAGTGTTCAGGACTGTGGTTTTGGGTCTACAAAATGAATGGCTGTGTATAGTCCTAGATAAAAATCAAACAAGTCGGCATGCACAAATCTGACTGTTAATGACTCATTTAGATTCCTTCCATGATTTACTGTTGAACTAAAATCCAACTTTAAAGAGGGTTCTCTTAAAACGACATGGCTCGGACACCCCCTTCAAAGGAAAGAAATGTTGATTACTTAATGAATGTAAGAAGCATGTTAGCGATAACGACATGCCCTGTACAGGCGTGCAAGCTTTGGCGCACACTCAAACTTAGAAACAGGATCATCATAAGCCATCATGAATTCTGAGTAGCAAGAAAGACTGGGACGCTCCCAAACTCTGGACACGGCTTACTGCAAGGCATGCATTTCTTTCCCTAAACGCTGCCTCTAAATCTAACGCTCACCCTCCCTTCTTCATACTTAAGACGCTGCCGCGCCAAGTCTCCGCATACTCTCTGGGCCTTAAGCACATCACCACCAAAACATACCACTAATAAATGACACTACAACCAAAGTATTTCCCTCATCCATGCACTGGTGTAAAGGCGACGACCAACCTGACCAGACGTAGAGCGCTCTGTGGCCTCAGCGAGACGCAGGAAAAACACTATATTAATGCAAGGCCAGGCCAATGCATTAAAGCAACGAGATATTAAGGTTGAGCCGTGAACATGTTTTGGAATAGGAGAAAATAGTATGACGGATAAATAACTGTTCCAAGTTCTCTGAAATCAGTATTTAATTAGTTCTGGGAGCAGTTCCAGTCTTCGCCTCCCGGTGGTGCTAGTCCTACAAACTGGGAATCGAAGAGGAGGGATATAATTTGCTGACGCAGATGTGTAGTGGCAGTGAAGAACAAGTTACTTACCTTCGGTAACGATATATCTGTAAGAGACATATATTAGTTATAGATTCCTTACCTTAGAATTACCCCCAGGCGTCAGACTGGATCTGGAGAATTTTTTCTCAGCAGTACCCCTGTGCGTCGGTAGGTGGCGTTGGTCGACTCCGCGCTCGTCGGCGGCGGCGTTGTCTCCATCGTGACGTTGCGGTATCTACTTAGACGCCGCCCCTGCGCGCTGATTTCAGTTCTTTTACACGACATTCCACGCCAGAAGCGCAGAGTCATGCAAGACACTGACCACTGGTGCACAAAACTAGGGCCCTGAAAGGGAGTACCTTACGCTAGAAGTCAGTTCGCAGAACGGGGAGGATGGGTGAGGCGGTAAGGAATCTATAACTAATATATGTCTCTTACAGATATATCGTTACCGAAGGTAAGTAACTTGTTCATCTGAAAGAGACTATTAGTTATAAATTCCTTACCTTAGAATAGATACCCCAGCAAAACCAAGCCCGGAGGTGGCTCTGAGAACTAAGTTCACACCAGAAAGACCTGGAGAACCGAACGGCCAAAGAAGCCGTCTCTCCGGACCGGACTGTCCAGGCAATGTTTAATGAACGTGTGCAGTGATGCCCACCCAGCTGCCTGGCAGATGTCATTGAGGGGGACTCCACGTCCCAAAGCTGTAGTGGCTGCCGTCGCCCTGGTGGAATGGGCGCATAGCCCTACCGGATGTTCCTTTTTCGCCAAGAAATAACAGATTTTGGTGCAAAGAACGACCCATCGAGAGATGGTCCGTTTTTGCACGGCCTGACCTTTCTTGGCGCCCACGTAGCCAACAAAGAGTTGATCGTCCACCCGGAATTTGTTTTGTGCGATCCAGATAGAAGGGTAACGCACGTTTTGGATCCAGACGGTGGAGTCTCTCCTCCTCCTTGGAAGGATGAGGGGGCGGAAAAAAGGTGGGCAAAGTGATGGTCTGTCCTATGTGGAAAGAGGCAACCACTTTGGGCAGGAAAGAAGGCCTAGTGCGGAGGACAACCTTGTCCGGATGGACAGCAAGAAAAGGAGGTTTAGAAGACAGAGCCTGAAGCTCACTCACCCTGCGAGCAAAGGTGATGACAAATAGAAAGCAGTTTTAAGCGTCAGAAGCCTTAGAGGACTATTATGTAGCGGCTCGAAGGGAGCGCACATAAGGTAAGTCAGAACAAGGTTCAAGTCCTACTGGGGCATTACGAAAGGAACAAGAGGAAACAAGTGAGTAATGCCCTGAAGAAAACCATTTACAATAGGGGACTTGAAAAGAGAAGGCTGATCAGGAAGGCGAAGAAAGGCCGAAATGGCCGAAAGATAGTCCTTAAGGGTGCCCAGAGCAGAGCCCTGATGGCCAAAGAAAGCAGGAAAAGGAGAACCTCAGAAAGGAGGGCAGAAAGGGGATCCACAACCTTTGCTGCGCACCATGCCACAAATTTGTCCCATCTACAGGCGTATACTGTTTTAGTAGAGGGACGCCTGACTGCCAAGATAACATTACAGACTTCAGGAGGAAGGTCGAAGGATGTCAACTCTCGCCGCTCAATCTCCATGCAAGGAGGTGGAGGCTGGACAGGTTTGGGTGAAGGACCGTCCCCTGCTGCTGCGACAGAAGATCCTCCCGAATGGGCCGTCTGATTGGAGGATCGATGGCCATGTTCAAGAGCTCGGGATACCAGATTCTCCGTGCCCAGTCCGGAGCCACAAGAATGACTTGGGCCCGGTCACGCTTTATCTTCTTCAGCACTCTGGGCAGAAGTGTTAAAGGCGGAAAGGCGTATAGAAGACCTCAACTCCACTCGCGACAAAAAGCGTCGCCTAGCGAGTGCCCCCTTGGAAATTCCAACGCGCAGAACTGCTGACATTGCACGTTCCCTTCGGTGGCGAATAGATCTAACCAAGGCTCTCCCCACTTCTGAAAGAGACCTTGCACCACCTCCGGGTGAAGACGCCATTCGTGATCCATCAAGCACCGGCGGCTGAATTTGTCCGCCCTGGCGTTCAGGGAACCTGCCAGGTGTTGAACCATCAGGGACATACCCTGATGTTTCAGCCACTTCGAGACGAAGGGCCTCCTGGCAGAGGGTCCACGACCCCACTCCGCCCTGTTTGTTGCAGTACTACATGGCGGAAGTGTTGTCTGTGAACACCTGCACTACTCTTCCTTTGACAGAAGGAAGGAATACCTTCAGTGCTAGACGAATCGCCCCAAGCTCCAGAAGATTGATGTGGAGCCTGGACTCCGCCGGAGACCAGAGGCCTCTGATCTCCACCTCTCCGATGTGGCCGCCCCATCCCAGGAGTGACGCATCTGTCACCACTGTGAACTCTGGTTGGGGAAGGGAGAGGGATCTGCCGTTGACCCAATCCTGGTTCGTGAGCCACTGCTGCAACTGATGTGCAGTCCCCGCCGAGATCTGGACGACATCGGAAAGATTCCCCTGATGCTGCGCGCACTGGAACTTCAGGTCCCACTGCAGAGCCCGCATATGCCAACTGGTAAGATCCACCAGCAGGAGGCCATGAGGCCCAGCAGCCTCAGGGTCATTCTCACCGAAATCCGAGACAGAGGCTGGAACATCGGTATCATGAATGAATGAATGAATGAATGAAAAAGTTTATATAGCGCTCAGCTACTCCAGAAGGAGTGTCCCGGCGCTGCAGAATCACATAGCTGCTTAGCCTAATGATGGTTTAGCTTCCAAGAGCCAGGTTTTCAACAGTTTTTTTAAACTCACCAAATCCTTAGAACATCTCAGGGGCAGAGGAAGTTTGTTCCATGCCTGTGCACCCAAGAGGCTGAAGGAATTGCCACCCTTGCGTGCCAGGCGAACCTTCGGGACGCAAACAAGCGCCCCCGAGGTGGATCTAAGTGCCCTAGTCGGAGTATACCAGCCGACACGTCTTCTAAGGTAGCTAGGCCCTTTACCATGAAGAGCCTTAAAAAACATTACTAAGGTCTTAAACTGTATCCGCTCCCTAACTGGGAGCCAATGTAGTGCTTTAAGGTGCGGTGCCATATGGGACCTTGGTTTTAGGCGAAGAATCGCCCTGGCAGCCGCATTCTGCACCACCTGGAGACGTTGGAGGAAGGAATCTGAGACACCCAAGTAGAGGACGTTCCCGTAGTCCAGCCTTGATGTAATCAGTGCCTGGATCACAGTCCTTCTACAGTCTAATGGAAGAAGTGGAAGAAACTTTCTCACCATCCGAAGCAATCCAATACAGGTAGGTCCCAACCAAAGCCTGAACTTGGGAACGCAAAGTAAGAGCATCATCAATGCGAATTCCCAAGTTTCTGACGATAGGTTGAACCACACTGGGAGGGGAAAATTCCTCCGGCCACCATTGGCCCCAGTCATGCACTGTAGGCAAGCCGAAGAGGACTATTTCTGACTTATCAGAGTTACACTTCAGCTGGTTTTCCTCCAACCACCCGAAGACGTCGGTGAGGCAGGATCTAATCATGCCCCCATCGAACTCATTACCTCTGTTGCAAGAGAAAACCAGCTGAGTGTCGTCAGCGTATGAAATTATCTTTACCCCATAAGACTCTACCAGCTTTGCTAAAGGGGACATATATAGATTAAAAAGCGTTGGGCTAAGACAAGAACCCTGAGGGACACCAACTTGTAGGCTAGGCAAGGAGGAAGAAAAAGGAGGAGTCCAAATCACCTGCTCTCTCTCCTCCAAATAAGAGGTAAGCCAGGCTAAAGCCTGTCCCCCAAAACCCATCATTTCCAGTCTATCGAGGAGCCTCCTGTGCGGCACCGTGTAGAACGCTGCCGACAGGTCCAACAATATAAGGATCGCTCTACCTCCCTGATCCAAGATCTCCTTAAGATATTCTGTCACCTCCAACAGTGCCGTTTCAGTGCTAAAACCAGCCCTGAAACCTGACTGAGTGGGGTGTAAGAGATCATGGGTTTCAGCGAACTCCATCATGGATTTATTTACGTGCTTCTCCAGCACTTTGGAGAAGGCAGGAAGGAGGGAGATAGGCCTGTAATTTGTGGGTATAAGTGGGTCAGCACTCGGTTTCTTTAAAAGGGGCAGGATTTTCGCCTGTTTCCAAAGAGGCGGCATAATACCTGCAGCCAATGAGGAATTCAGGACCTTATTAATATGTTGATTGATGGTGGGGGCCAGAACTGTTAAAGCTTCGCTGGACACGCATCTACTGGTGAGCCTGATTTCAGGCTCATCAGATACGAGAGCGAGTCCTCAATTTCGATGGCTGGAAACTTTAATAGCTGGGGGCCTTGTAAGGGTTCGCATAGCCCGAATATCCCGGACTCGTTGTTCGGGAGGATAGGCCCGCAACTGCGCAGTGTCCAGAACCGCTGTGATGTAAAGGAGCTTCTGAGAAGGGTTCAGATGCTACTTCAGGAAAGATGACCGTGATCCCCAGCGAATGCAGGAGGTCCGCCGTAGTCTGGAGGTGGGCGACAACAGCCTGGGGCGTCGAGATAGGGGAAGACTGGAAACCCTGATCTGTGCAGATGAGCTGCGACCACCGCCATCACTTTCGTGAACACCCGAGGGGCACTGGTAAGACCAAAGGGGAGCACGGTAAACTGAAAATGCTTGTGGCCTACCGTGAACCATAGGTACCACCAGTGGACAGGCAAGACTGGGATGTGAAAATACGCGTCCTGCAAGTCCAACAATACCATCCAGTCTCCAGGGTCGAGGGCAGACAGGACCTGAGCCAATGTCAACATATTGAACTTCTCCTTCCGGAGGAAGCGGTTGACGTCCCTGAGGTCTAAGATAGGACACAGGCCTTTGTCCTTCTTGGGAACCAGAAAGTAGTGAGAGTAGCAACCATGACCTACTTCTGGGACAGAGACGCGCTCAATAGCCCCCTTGGCCAAGAGAGCCGTAACTTCCTGACGGAGAAGGGCCAAGTGATCCTCCGACATGCGATGGAATGTAGGTGGCATGGATGGAGGGGTAGTCTCGAAGGGGAGGGAGTATCTCCCTCTGACTATCTGCAAAACCCACCTGTCCGACGTGATGTTGTGCCAGTGGGGTAGGTGATGGCGTATCCTGCCGCCCACTGGCAACTGATGGCCCTAAAAGGTCGGACTCGGAAGCTTTGGAGGCTGCTGCAGAGGGGGCACCAGTGGATTGGCGCGCCCGCTGGCCCACAGACCCACTGGGTCCCACGTCCCCGGCCGTGCAGAGGCTGAGCAGCTTGCGCTGGCCTGTGGACCTGAGTGGAACGTGGTGGGGCACCCCTTTCGTAGCCGCGAAAGGCAGACTGCACAGGGCGCAAGACGGTAGTGAGGGCCAAGGATCTGGCCGTAGCCTTAGAGTCCTTGAAGCGCTCGAGCGCGTTGTCTGCCTTGTCGCCAAACAGGCGACGGCCATCAAAGGGCATGTCCAAAAGGGTCGATAGGACATCCCAGGAGAAGCCAGTGGCCCTCAGCCAGGCGTAGCATCTCAGGGCTACCAACGTAGAAATCATCCTACCTAGCGGGTCGGCGGTGTCCAGCCCACAGCGGATGGCGAACTTTACTGTGTCTCTACCCTTGACAAGCACACAGGAGCGTACAGTCCGGGCCTCCTCCGGGCACTGTGGCAGCACTTGCGCGATTGTGTCTCACACGGGGTGGGAATAACGGCCCAAGAAACATGCAGTGTTCACCGACCGCAGTCCTAAGCTGGCGGAAGAAAACATCTTCCCAAGATAATCCAGCTTCTTGGATTCCCTATCTGGGGGAGCAGTAGGGAATACGCCTTTTGAGGTTGAGGATTGGACCACCAAGCTCTCAGGGGTAGGGTGTTGGGAGAGGAAAAGTGGGTCGCCAGGAGCCGGGCGGTGGCGTCGGGCAATCATCCTGTCCACAGGAGCCCCTGTGTGGGCTTGGACCAAGTGCCCAGTAGGCTGTCCTTGAGGGCTTCATCGAAAGGCAGCAGGGGCTCCGAAGAGGCTGCTGCTGGCTTAAGCACCTCAGTCAGGAGGTTAGTCCTAAAGGCCACCGTAGGAAGCTCAAGGCCCAAGGCCTCAGCTGCCCTACGCAACACCACAGCATAGAAGGCTCCCTCCTCCGTAGCCACGGTGGGGGAGAAAGCATACCAGGGTCTGGGAATGTATCCAGACCACTGGTGTCACCAAACTCCTCTCTCCAGTCTGGCTCCTCTAGCTGGTCTGCCAAATGATCAACAGACCCCTCCCAGTCCTCCTCATCCTCTCCTGGCTGCCACTCAGGGCGAAAAGGAACGCCAGGGACGAACAGCGGTTCAAAAGTACCCCCCCCGGCACCGGTGTCGATCAACGCAGGTCCGGCTCCGTGTCCAGGTTGGGGGGGGAGGCCGGGGTCGACGCCGGTCGGGGAGACAATCGGCATCGTAAGCGGCCGAGGTGTTGTCAAAGGAATTGGCGCCGGGGGAGGTGTTGTAAGGTCGACCGGCATTGATCCGGATCCAGGCCTGGATCCCTGGGGGCCCTGCAGGGCCGGGGCCGGAGCTGCCGGCATCGAAGTTCTAGAGCCCCCAGCCGAGTCCGCGGGGCCCGAAGGCACGCCGGCGAATTCGGGCTGCCCAAAGATGGAGTGGAGAGCTTCGTAAAATGCACGAAGCTGGGCAGGGGACGCTCCGGCTCCCGGGAAGGGAGGGAAGCTCGGAGCTGTCCAAGCTGGCTCCGCGGGCGGGGCCGAAGGACGACGACCTTCCACGTCCCGCGTCGGGTCAGCCGACGGACGGGGAGAAGGCGAAGAGCGACGGTGCTTCTTTGCCTTCTTCTTGAGCTTCGACTTACCCGATGACAAAGACTTGGACGATGAATGGTGGTGGTGACTCCACGACCGGTCCCGCGACCTCCCTCTCGTCGGGGACCTCGAGCGGCGCAGAGCCAACTGCCAGACCTCCAGAAGCTTTCGAGACCGCTCCCACAAAGACTTCGGGTTGAGGGTCCGACAGTCGGAGCACGACCTTGGGTCATGGTCGCGCTCCAGGCACCAAAGGCACACGAGGTGCGGGTCCATGACCGACATCAGCTTATGACAGGAGTCACAGGGCTTGAAGCCGGGTCGAGGACATCCCTGCGTGCACCAGGAGTCGGAAGACTCGGAAAAAGGATATCGACAAAAGTCAAACAATCGTTAGTCAAAAAGTGACTAAGGGTACCGCTCTCTCCGGATCTGCGCTGGCTGGTGCGGAAAAAGAAAGAACTGATGTCAGCGCGCAGGGGCGGGGTCTAAGTAGATACTGCGACGTCACTACTGCGACCACGACGCCGACGAACGTGGAGTCGACCGCCGCCACCTACCGACGCGCAGGGGTACTGCTGAGAAAATATTCTCCCGATCCAGTCTGAAGCCTGGGGGTAATTCTAAGGTAAGGAATCTATAACTAATAGTCTCTTTCAGATAGCTCGTGCCATTGGTAATTCTACTGTTGTGTTGATGTCAGTGGAGAACATGTGTTAGGACTCTATGTAAGGCTGACAAAGCTATACTCGAAGTGAAACGCGTTTAAATTATGACTTTCCCAGCACGTGATATTTGGCGTTAAGAGCAAAATGTTGGTATCCATCAGTGAGAATGAGCAACCCAGCAGCTTCTGAAGGAGCGTCGATTCTGTGGTCAGATACCTCAATAAAATACTGGAGGGTGCAGGGCCGTGCGGCCCCTGCTGCAGGTGTGTGGGGGAGGAGGCAATGCGCCAATGCATGCTGTCTTCAATATTCTCTACATTCCTTAAATCCAGCATGAAAAACTGTACCGTTTAATTAAAACTTGTTTGTCGCCTCTCCATTTTTTTCTCCCTTTCAAATGTCCCTCTCCTCTCTCTGGACACAACCTACTCTGACACATGCAGGTTTGCCTCATTCTCTGTTAGTTTTTCTGCAAATTGCTCACAACTCATTTACAATATCACAATCTCTCCTCCTTCCTCTAAAAGTCATACCTATGCAACTTAACAATACCTAATCTCCACTAATCCCACCAACCATGTGCCTGAGCTCACCTACCCCCCACCAACCACTATTAATTTAGTCCACCATAAAGAAACTGAAATACCTGCATGAAATGGTTTGCCATCAGCACACATACTAATCCCAATAACTAACATTAACCAGTAACACTGGACGTTAAACCACTTACCTTGGATCCTAGAGCAGTGTGCTGCCCACGGTCAAGCGATTCGACCCCTCGTCAGGGGTAGTAAGCGCTATAAAAATACAATTAATACCTGTGAGATATGCGAGCTCAGGTGCCCTCATCACATTCTGCAGGGAGGAGTGGGGCCATTTTGCATCAGGAAACTGGGAGGGTGTCGCAGGCGATTTGTACATTGTGATGGGAAATAACCATTCTTTATTGCATGGCAGTGTTTGTGGTCATTTCCTTTGTTCCCTAATTGGGTGAGCGGGACCAATCATTACAGATCTGGAACATGCTGTAAACAGCTTACTATAGTGGGATGGGGAGGTCGGCCAATAGGCTGAGGTTCGATAATGGGTAAGATGTAACCCTTTATTAAAGGTAGCTTTAAAATATTTAAAAATTCTGCAAGGACCATTGCCCACAAACGTGCAACGCCACCCAGTCTGAATGATGAATATGGAGTCCATTATTTAGTGTGAGTTTTGTAAAACACTACTGGTCTCCTATGAAGCACTACAGAACAGTTTGAGCGAGGGGACTGGAGGAAGATGACCAGTAGGCTGACTGGTTAAGTAGGCCCGCATTACTGCCTGGCTGATGCAGAGACTCCTGCTGGGCATGCCTCACCTCTATTCTGTGTGCCCGATAGACAACTGATGGATGCCAAACGTTTGCCCTTCTTGGTGGATGGCTGATCATGCAATGGGTGAGGGCAGTGTCATAGCACGCATCGCGATTTATGCATGTGATGTTAGCCTGTCTATGCTTGTCACAACTAATGGGGTCAGACATGGGCACATTTTTTGTAATGCGAAGGTAATCTCAAATAATTTCCGACTTTGCACATTTAAGTAGCTGTTTTTTGGTACAATTTTCTGAGCCGGAAGAAAATATAGTTCGAGCAGAAAAATGGGTTTCGGGAACAATAAACGAAATATGTGCTGCTCCCAGTGAAATGTTGTGCTCAAACGAGAATCTCTCGTAGTTTTGTGTGATTTTTGTACATGCCCTTGCATCAAACTGTCACTCAACATACCGTCTAAGTGCATTTCACATAATTGTAGCAATTCCGCATATTATGCAAAGGAAAAAAATCACAGGCCTAGTCTAGCGTTGAGCAGAGGCATTCTCTGGGCTTTGGACAGGCAACCATGAGAAGCCAGAGTTGCACAGTGGCAGTAGTTACCTGTGTTTTTTTATTAGAATATAAATTAATACATTCAAAATAATAAAGTATATACAAATAAAGAAGCAAAATTAAAATGCGAAAACTTTCTCTATATTTGATTATGAATTAAATGAAGTATTTCAATATTTTATCATTTATTTGCTGTATGCTTATTTTTGTAATTTTGTGCAATGTTTTCAAATTATAGAAATTGTTTAGGCCAGGGGTCCCAGCTTACAAAATGTACTCAGTGGGGTTCCCTGGAATCCAGTAATGATTCAGTGGGAGTCTACGGAAGTCAAAAAGTTAAGAACCGCTGTATTGCATTATTCATCTCACACAAGGGTACGCAGCAAGGACAGGCATTGGAGTGATGCATGTTTTCAGTAAAATTTTAAAATACTTCGCCGTTAACTAATCTGTAGGAAATGTGATCCAAGCACCTGTGCAAGTTCACACAACGCCTCTGCTTGGGAAGCGAGCGTTGCCAAGCTTGGAAGCTGCGCACACAACTAGTGAAGCGAGAACAATGCAACCAGCTATCAAAAATACCAGCACCAAAGGCAAAAAAAACAGAAGGAAAGCAGCCAAAGCAATGATTAACTATGGTTGAGTCTGTCAGGGACTTGGCAAGTTTAAGTAGAGGTCTTTTAAAAGTCGCAGAGCAGGGTCATGGATGAGGTGGGTGATTGGTGGAGCAACAATTCACTAGACAGATCGACCAGCTCTGCATACGATCTAATATTTTCACTAGTTCTACAAAAGATTCATCAGCTCAGGTCAGGTCATACTCAAAATCGCGTTAGTCAGGGTACAGTTCTGAAGTGTTTCATTAATTGTGCATCAAGGAGGTGTATGAGAAAAGAAAATGAAAGGGTGTAAAACAGTACCTGGATAAGCAACATGGAAGTAGTACAGTTCAGGAAAAGGAGTAAAACCCGATTACTTGACCTGTTTCATACCGGCAAAGAGAGTTCAAGAAGTCAGGCCACTGTGAGAAATAGGTTTGCTAAACTGCCATTTTGCAGGTAGTAGTAGATACCGTACTGAACTTATAAACAGCTGGTATGTACAATCTAAACGTGCCCTAGGTTTCACAAAGGTAAACAAAGTGTGGTATTAGTGAAAAGTAACCAGATGAGAGGGCTACTTCCCACTATCAACGCCTCCGTATTATCCAAGTTGATCATTAGCCAATAAGGGCCCCTCCAATTGGTGGAGGACTGCAATTTATGGGTGCATATCTTACGGGGAGAGGTAAGTACTTCAAGAGTGGATACAAGAGATGTAATATGCAGTATTATCTAGCAAGTCTATCAACATAGTAAATCTAAGGATATGATTTGACCAAGAACTTTGACAGTTTTTTGTAATTAGCATAAGTATGGCATCAACATGCCTCTCCGCTGTATGATTTTCCAACGTTTCAATCGCGTTAATACATTTGTGAACTATCTAGATCCTGGCCAAACCTGACACTTTAAAAGTGGAGCTTCTGTTTGCATTGCATTATGAATGCAGATTCACCTTTCCTATAAAAGAAAACTGATTGAAAATTCTTTTAAAGCCATCTCAAATTGTAGGGTATATAGATTCCCAGCAATGGCAGGACTTCTCCAAATGATTTTGTTGTGTGCACCACAAACTAAACTCCATTAGCAGGAAGCATTCACACAAACCTTGTTATATGCTTCCATAGCCTTTTCTCTGTGTCGTTTAAGGAATGTGGAACACAGTCTGTTCTGGTGTTCCAGGTTCCAGAGGCGGCAGTAATGTTCCAAGGAAGTCAGTTGGAGATCGGCTGGCGGAGGAACATCCACTCTTATGTTGCAGGGTGATATATTATTAAAAACCTGCATTGTTTCCTTATCTGGAGTCGAGTCAACTTTCTTCACGCTACGAGAATTTGGCAACGAGTTGGCCAGCAGACATCTACAACTAAGTAGCTGCAGATTCAACGTATGCAGATGTATGCAACGGTGCCAACTCGGCTGTACCCTGTGAGGAACAGTACCATTACAGCCAGAGTGCTCCGTTGGGAACTGTTGGCACCAGCCACTAGTATTTTGTGGAGAAAAAAGTGTTATATTGATTTGACTCGGTGAGTCTAGTGCGAGCCACTGGAGTGCTCTCTTCTCTTTACAGTGAGGTTACGCACATCTGCGCGTCCACACGTTCTTTGAACAAGCCCCATCTCCCTTGGAGATCAACATTGCGCTGCGTCAGAGTTCATCTTTGGTGCTTGGCCTCCTTTCTCAAAGTCGAGCGCTTGATTAATTATGCCTTCCATCATTGTTCCTTGGGATCTCCAGTATTTGTATTACAGTGACTTGCACACTTGCTTTTCTTCGTGAAGTTTTTGTCTCGAAGTTGCAAGAAATTTCTTTGAAGTGTAAATTTGGCACCATTACTGATGAATAGTTCACTGCAGATGCTAAAAAAACTCAGGAACGTCTATGGGCAGCCAAAAATCCATCTCTGAAGGATGCCTACCGAGATCAGATCAAATCCTTCCACTACCTCCTTTAAAAAACTGGTCAAAAGACTACTAATGAACGAACGCTAATGCGCTGATCATTCTCATATGTGCTGTTAATAACCTAAAACGTGAAATATTTTCACTGATGTTGTATGATGTGTTCTCACCATCTTTATGTTTTAGTCCTTGATAGCTCCTTTAACTGCATTAACTGCTGATTTTTGCTATTCCGGGATATACATCGCACATCTTGGTTCTCTCTATGTGTATGATGTTTTTACTCGGAGCGCTCTAGTGCACCTCTGTTACACCCTACTCCTTATTCGTGAATGTTTTCCCTCATATTGTAATCTCACTCACCTTCTTTATGTTTTGTATAATTGCTGACGACAACGCTGTACAGCACTCTGATACCCCTTTGGGGTCTTGTTCGCGCTCTATAAAACTTTTCAAATAAATAAATAAATAAAAATGCCATAGACACTGCTAAGGTTGTTGGGCAATCTCAATACTGCATAGGGCAGATGGACAAAAGAAGTAATAATGGTAGTACTATTTCTACAATTGTCAGGGAGGACCTTGTAGTGGCTGCAGTATTGAAATCTGGCCGCAATGTACCAAGGGTGAAGGAGTCCACCAAATCCTGTTATAGGTGTGGCAATAATTTCCACAGTCCAGATTTTCGGGAATGTGCTGCAATAGGTAAAGACTGTAGGAGATTTGGCCGAAGGGGACACTTTGCGATGGTGTGCAAGCAGATGGGTAGATGACGACATTACTACTGTGGGACAAGAAGATAGAATTCTAAGTGAAGGAGATGTTTAGGATAGACAGGGCAGGAGAAGCAGGCCAAAAGCGGAGTTCATTGTTAATAGGAAGGTAGGGCAACTTATGACGGACTCAGGCTCTATGTACACAATTGTTCCCAGGGTTGTGTTTGAAAAACTGTGGTCAGAGTTGAGTTTGTTACCCAAGGATATCAACCCCGGAGGGTATCAGGGAGAGGTCATTGTTCTGTTGGGGTACATGGAAGCAACTATGGAATTTGGTGGGAGAGTGATACAAGGAAAGGTTTATGTAGCAGTGGATGGGCCACCCAGATTAGGCTGGATGCATCCAACTGACCTTAACATTGTCGTAAATCTCAGAGCTCCTAGTCAGGTGATGGTGGTTGATGACATCAGTTTGAAGGACATACTAGAAGAAGCTAGTGACGTTTTCAAAGAGAAATTAGGCTGTTTGGAGGGGTATGTCCATAAAATTGTGTTTATGCCAGATGCTGTGCCTGTGCAGTATAAGGTGAGGGGATTCCTTTGGTGGCTCATGCAGTTGTCAAGGAAATGCTTAAAGAAATATTATCTGGTGTAATCGAACCTCTGGAGAGCTCCATGTGGATATCTCCTGTTATCACTGAAAAGTCAGATGGGAAGCTCAGATTCTGCATTGATTTGAGATCACTTAATCAGAATGTGATGGTGGACACATACCCGCTTGCCTAACATAAATGAGCTGATTTTAGCTTTCGGTGATGGAAAGTATTTTTCCAAACTAGACTTAAAGAATGCAGATCATCAAATCAAGTTGCATGAAGAGTCCAAACCATTCACAGCTTTCATTACTATGGAGGGGACTTTTCAATGTACAAGGATGCCGTTTGGTCTATATTCGGCAGCGAGCGTGTTCCAACGTATGACGAGTGAATTATTTAAGGACATGACTAACATTCTGTATTTTCAGGATGACATTCTTGTATTTGGGAATACTGTTGAACAACACAACTTGATCCTTAGGCAAGCCATACATAAGATAAAGGAAGCAGGCTTGTCACTTAGACGAGAGAAGTGTAAATTCTTGGCTGACCAGGTGGAGTATTTGGGGTACAACATTTCTGACGATGGAGTTTGGCCCAAAGATGCAATAAGGTTGGGTTCTTCACTGGGAGATAACGAAAAACTGAGGTCTTTCTTAGGCCTCATAGAATATTATTCCAAATGTGTGCAAAGGTTCTCAGAAAATAACTGAATGTCTAAGGTTAATCTTAAAAAAAGGTGCCGGTTTTGTATGGGGGAGCAATAACATAAGTGTTTTGACTTGATAAAGAGGGAAATTTGTGAGGTGGGAATTGTCACACCCTTTGAAACTAAATTAAGATCTATTCTTACCAGGGATGCTAGCGCCACAGGTTTTGGAGCTGTGCTGGCACAAGTTCATGGCAAAGGAGAGAACTGTGGCGTTTGTTTCTGGGACATTGACCACCTCTGAGAGAAATTTCTGTTATTGAGCGTGAGACTTTAGCGGCAGCTTGGGGTTGTGAGTATTTTAGAACCTACTTATGGAGCTCCTAGTTTTTTGTGCAGTCTGATCACTAAGCCCCTAGTGAAAGTGCTGGTGCTAGGTGGAGCTGGCAAGGGCTCAGAGAGACTTGCAAGATTAGCGGCACGTCTACAAGAGTACTGTTATACTGTGGAGCACATTCAGCGGTGGAGAAACACTCAGGCCAATTGTCTGTCGAGGTGGTCTTTAGAGTGGCAGAAAGTTGATGGTCTCGCTGTTTTAGCAAAGAAGGGCAAAGGGGGCTGTAGCTTCAGTCCAGGATGTATTGAGTTTGGAGGGGGCACATGCCATAACGAGACAAGAATGGATCAAGGAAATGGAATCCGAAGTTACACTGAAAGAAGTGAGGCGTTTGGTTTTGCAGGGGAGCAGAAGAGAGAGTACCTTGGCGCTCTCTGTCAGACCTTATCTTAAACTCCTATATGAGTTGTCGATGTGTGAGGATGTTGTGGTTATGAGAGGGGAACAATTCATTCTCCCTCAAGGTTTATGAGCTAAGCTTATTGAGATAGTGCAAGGGGGGCATTGAGGTAAGACCAAAACGAAGAAGAGATTGCGTACTGAGTGGTGGTGGCCCGGAACGGATGTTCAGGAGGATAAGTGGGTGGAGAATTGTGGTTTCTGAAAGAAAAGTAAAAAGCACTTGAAAGTGGGTACACAGACCGATTTGGGGCACATAACTGATACAGGACAACGTTGTCACACTATTTGCTTAGAATGTGTTGGGCCCATGAATGAACTAAGAGGGGATTTGAGATTTGTCATGGTAATTGTGAATGTGAATGTGCACACTAAATGGCTGGTGGTAAGGTTTATCAAGGAGATTACCATCAGAGCGATGGTTGCCTTATTGAAGCACCTTTTTTGCGAAGAAGGCATTCTGTCAGTGATTGTCAAGGAAAATGGCACGCAGTTGACCTCCCAAGAAATGTGGGGGGTTTTGGAGGCCTCTGGTATAAAGCACAACCGCAACTCGCTTTACAACCCCCCAGGGAAATGGTATTGCTGAGGGCCGACCAGAGGATTAGAGGTACCATTCAGATGGCGGTGGCGTGTGGGCGAGATGTTTGTGGTATGGTTTCGGAAATTATGTGGGCAAATCGCTCAAGTGCCCAAGGAGTGACAGGCAAGACGCCATTTGAGTTAATGCGTGGTAGGCTACCATGTAAAAAATTGGTTCGAGCCTGGATAAAAGAGATTTTAAGACAGGGAGGGAGTCGAGAGTTGGTCTTAGAGAGTGGGAAGTGGTCTCCCTCTGGGCGCATTCGTGAAGGTGATTGGGTAAACTATGGAATGGTGGGAGTGGTTGTGGTCTGTGTAAGTTCAGGGGGCCATTTAAAGTGATTCGTGCCCTACACAATGCAGTACTGCCGGAAAATTGTGAAAGGTGGAACATTAGGCGATGGCACTGTATGAAAGAGGTGGTCAATGTGAATTGGATGAAGGGCAGAGTGTGCAGCATCATAACAGTGCCCTTATGCTAATGTCGGATGCTGAATTGAGACTCCCTCCATAAATTGGTCCTGATGTAAGGATGTTGCCCCGAAATAGGGGTGAAGTGGGGGTAGAGGCCCTTAGCAATTTGGATCCCCCCCCCAATTGCTTTGTAGATGGGACAAGGGTCAGAAGAGTTCATCATCCACCAGGGCATCTCACTGACTATGTTCATAATTGAGGTTTCATTTATTGTTGTGTGTTGCGTTAACTAGTTTCTTTTTGTTTGAATGTAATGAGGGAAGGGAATGTGTTATATGCTTGCATAGCCATTTCTCTGTGCCATTAAGGAATGTGGAACACGGCCCGTTCTGGTGTCCTAGGTTCCAGCTGCAGCAGTAGTGTTCCAAGGAAGTCAGTTGGAAATCAGCTGGTGGAGGGACAGCTACTCTTATGTCACAGGGTGATATATCATTAAAGAAATTGTTTTGCATTGTTTCCTTACCTGTAGTTGAGTCAACTTTCTTCACGCTACAAGACCTTGCTTAAGAAGGCACACTGTGTTTACACAGTACTTTCCTGCAATCCAAGAGAGACTGGTTTGGTACCTTTTGTGAGGTGCATTTTTCAGTCAGCCTTCCACATGGACGTTAGCAAGAGTTGTCAAAGGGGCAACTAAAGCCAACACAAACATGAAAGTGGCAGAATAAATATTTATAGGGGAACCATTGTAAATCTCCTTTCCATTCATCCACTGTAAGCAAAAAACATTTTCCACTATATGGCTACAAAGTCTTCAATTCAAAATGCATCTCAAAGGAGCGTGATCATGGTTCTAGCGGGACTGCTCATAAAAGAGGTCACCTATTCCTTAAGGGCACAAGGAAACAGCTACAAGAATGAAGCTGCCAACAAAGAACTGTTCTTTTCTCTTCATTTCTTCTAAGCCTCTCAGATTTCCAAAGATCAGATAAAAGCAGGCCAACCTACGGTATTTACCACCACACTTTTAAAAATCTTCAAGGCTATCCTTGCAAAGAAGGAAAAATACACAGCGCACAGTCAGGAAGAAAAATGTGCTCTAGTATTAGCCCACTACTGAAAACTGCACTGGTTAAAGGCAGAAGGTATTCTTTCTAAGACAGTAAGATGGCAGATAGGAGAATATGTGCACCACAGAAGGGTCGCAAAAGGTTAGAAGAACAGGCAAGAGCTTGGTCTCCCTTTCAAGCTGCTTCTAAGTACCACTTGTCACAATCAGAAAGAAGTAACAGATTATTCCCACTGCATCGTCCTATTTCTTATCTGGTCTGTTCCTGTTGCACATTCATATTTCTTAGCCATAATGTATTTTTGTAATCTTTAGCATTTATCGAACCATTCCAGAAGTTTAATTTAAAGAATCAAATAGGAGCATTACAAGTCTGAGGCCATCCACGCTACAACATCCAGCCTCCAATAACTAACACACCCCTTACGCAGCTTGTGGGGAAGCAACAGTAATCAGGATCAGAATAGTCACACGCAAAGCAAGTCCAGTGTTAAAATAGTTCAAGCTGACTCAGGCGACAGGAAAACGCAGAATCAAGCTAACTGCCCTATGTCACAGAGCACAGGCAAGGTTAGCACGTAATCCGGGAGAATGCTTGTGCCATTGAAGAGAAAGCAAGTCCTAACTCCATGGAACCACCTCACCCGCTTCAAACCAGCCATTAAATGAGAAGCTAATGGAGAAGTCAATGGATTTTAGCCACGCTGCACAGCATAGTTGATGCTGTGCAGCATGGCTAAAGTAACAAGCATTGGCAAAGCCAATAGGTCTCATCTAATGGAGATCTACTGACTGTCAGCGTTTTTTTTTTTAGCTATGCTGTACACTGAGAGAACCAGTTTTTTTTTTTTTTTTTTACTTTTAACCATGCTACACAACATAGCAAAATAAGATGGACAAAACCGAACAGCTCTATTTTTTAGCTTTGTCAAAGTTTTATTAAGCCAAAAATGTAAATAAAGTTAAAAAAAGCACCATGACAGTGCCAGCATTAACTGCATCATAGCGATTTTTCTTGTGTTTTTTACTATCCACCATGGGTTGTAGGACTATAGTCTTTACCAAGGCATGTATGGTAAAGGCATATGTGTGATAAAGGCACATGCATGGTAAAGACGTGTGCTAAAGGCATTGCGTGTTAATGCCTGTGTTGTAAAGGCAGTTTCTCTCAGCCATGTTGCACAGCAGCCGCACTGATGTAAAACAAGTCAAAAACAATATTGAAAAAGCCAATATTGCATAGGCAAGTCCTATTGTCTTTGCCAACGCTTTTTACATAAGATACCACTGTTTGGACTGGGAGTAGGCCATACAGAGCCCCAGGGAAGTGGCCATAAGAGCGCGATTTCGCCTTATACAACTTCGTATTCTTCAGAGGTCCTACACAACCAGAACAAGACTATATTGAATGGGTAAATGCACCTCGAGCAACTGTCTGAGGGGATGTGGGGAAGAGGGTACCTTCTTCCACATGCTGTGGAGCTGCCCAGCGATACTTAGATATTGGACCAGGGTCACGCAGGTAATGACAGCAGTGGTGGGGCAGTTGGTTTCGATGGATGCAAGATGGCATATATTATGTGTCACTGGTGAGGCCAAGTGACCAAGATACACCAAGTTGTGGTTACTGTTAGCTGATGTTGTCGCAAAGAGGAAGGTAGCCAGGGCCTGGGGTGCAGTACAACCACCGAAAGTCTCCGACTGGGAGAATGACCTTGATTGGTGTTGTGCAGCTGAAAAAGTGGTGTATCAAAGCCGAGGATGTCCCGAGAAATGGGGTAAAGTATGGGATAAGTGGGTGGAGTACAGAGGGACCTGAGATGTAGTAGTGGGTTAGTAGATGTAAGCTGCGGGGAACTAGTGGAATGTAATCGTAACCAACTGTTATTGTATTGAATTGCCAACTAAGGTAGATGGTGGGTCAAGTGATAGGGTGAGCCAAGCGATATTCCGGCCTGGAAGATGGACACAATATATTGAATGTTATTAATCTAGGATGTTTTGCTATGCATCTGTAAGTTCGATAAAAAGATTTTATTTTTTATTTTTTTAAAAGATACCACTGTCTGGGCAAAGATTTCACATAGTTAGTGACAGTTTTACACCCAATTATAGCAAAAGGGAACTGAAAGGAGGTCAGCCAGCCTCTGCAAAGGGCCTTCTATTTTGTGCAGCATGTGTTGCTGCAGTTTTAGTAACTTTGATCAATTTGAGCCAGACACCTTTTGTTTGTTAAAATCTGCAAATTATGCATTAGATTATGGATTAGATTATGGATTATGTGGCAAATGCAGCAAATCCTTAATGCGGAAAACGCCACAGCTGCTAAATCGCATAATCCTGTGGCTCTGCTCTGATCCACCTGTCTAAAGATGGTAAGTACAAGCAAGAGGACTATTTCTCTTAGATTTCTCTGCTTTACTCCATGCTTAAGCGGAGCCCTAAACTTGCCATGTGATTTGCGCATCCTCTGAATTTATCGTACATCTCACCACGTTTTCTACATAGACCTCCCTATAAACCCACACTCTACCTACCTTGCATAACCAAAGCAGTCTCATGCCTGACCATGTCAAGGACATGAAGGGATATAGAAATTTTACAATAAAATTGCTGCCCCCTGTTGTATGGCATATTATGGTAATGTATGTATCGTTTGCTAAATCGGACAAGGTTCTGAAGCAGTTGTAGACGGTTAGCACGCTACTCCGCTAGTACCAAGTGTTACTGATTAGATCATTCATAATACTCACAATTTGTCATGCTTGGTACCAGATTCAACAAGTGAAGTCGCTTGCGGTGCCAAAGAAAACTGCACCACCTCTGCCGCTGGGTAGCCACAAGTTCTGTCACTATCAAGCAAACAACCACTGCCCTGGGATTCCTGGGTCAGTCAGGCCCCCAGTGCCTGGCCTGTTTACTGCCAGGACGCACCACTGGGTAACGGCAGCCTGTTTCAGCCGTACCCACACTATGGGGCATTGATACATTGTGAATAGGCCAAAGGCCGCGCGAAGCCAAAACAGCGGCGTTTGTGTTGTTGTATATAAATGACTAACTCAGGCAATAAAAAATGTTATGCCTTTACACCTCTTACCACAGCACGGTTTTGAGAAATGCCCTCTTTGTTCATCATGTGCTCTCGTACAGTATATTGAATCACAAGTGTATCCTTTGTGTAACTACTTCCCAACCTTGTGAAATGTCCCCCATAACCTTGCCCCTTCCCCACCTTCCATATCACACTCGCCATGGGACGAGTGTGTTTTTCATGATTCTGTTCACCATCTGTGTTTATAAAAAAAGAATTACATTGATCTAGAAGGGACTGTCTCTCGCCTGGTCAAACAATAGAACAATCCGAATTATGAGGCCGTTGGGCTCAAAGCAGTTCGTTTTGTTAATTGCTCCAGTTAAGCCACGAGCAGGGTGGAGCTGGGGTGGGGGGGGGGACGGAAAAGCTCACTTTAAGAGCAAACTTTTCCATCCTGGGAGCAATCTCGGTTGCATTTGATATGGCAAAGCGTGCGTGTGTGTGAAAGACAGGGCTCGCGCATGGACGGAGCACCCCAGGATGGGCAAGCTAGAGCCTGTGAGCCAGCTGGAGTGGACGTACCAGAGATAGGGAGGGCTGCCTCGATGGATTTGATGAGGGTATGTTAGTGTCTGGGGACGAACAGATGGATGAATGGATAGACCGAGTCAAAAAGGAGTGGGTGGGTGCCTGAGGATGAATGGACAGACTGAGTGTGGTGAATAATGAGTTTGCGTGTTTGGGTTTGGCTAGATGGATGCATGAATGGGTTGGTTAAGCTGGGATGGAGAAATAGATCTAGGCAGGGAGTGTAGAACAATAAATGGATAGGTAATGGTTAGTGGATAGATTGGGGTGGTTTTCAAGTGGGTGGAGGAAAGGAGGAATCGATGTGTGAATGGATGGACTAATGGATGACTAAAGTGAGGTGAACTGATGAGTTGGTTGGTTTGAATTTGGTTGGAAAATAGATGAATGTGGAGGGCGGCTGGGTGATGAATAGATGGTTAGTGGATGCATTTGAGTGGATTGGTGTGATGGGTCGGTGGATGGATTGGATGGACGTATGGATGAACTGATGGAATACTGGATTGACTGTTCAGACCAGACAAGCACGTTCTCCACCCTTTGATGCATGGCTATTTCTAAATGTACCAAGTTTCCTGGTACTTTTAATGAAATACTACTTGCAACGAGTTTATTGTAAAGTGTCTATTTCAACTTTGGCTAGTACAAACACATAGGTACATGGAGGTAAGAGGAGATGCGTGTACTCCATCTATCTTCCTCATACTAACAAGCATTGGAAATGCAATAGGTCTCGCATTTCCTTGAGTTAGAGCTATTGGCGTAAATGACGTCTTTTACCTATGTGTTATGGAGTGTATGTATGTGGTGTATAGTGGAATTATGTGGTTTGATTGGAATTATGTGGCATGGTGTGCAGTGGAAATATGTGAATAGTAATTATGTGGTATCGAGTTACTTGAATTTTGTGGAGTGGGATTGTGTGTTAAGGAGTGTAATTATGTGGAAGTGCATTTTCTGTTGTGGAGTGATATGTAGTGGAGTTTAGTTATGTGGTGTGCTGTTAATGTTTGTGCCATGATGTGGAATTTTGTGGTGTGCTGTGTGATTGTGTTGTTGAGTTGAATTATGTGGTTTGGTGTTGAAGTATGTGGTGTAGATTGGAAATGTGTTGAGTTGAATTGTGTGGCATGGAACTGTGTGGATAGCATTGCCTTTCTGGTGACTAAAAGAAAAACAGATGGGTAGGAGCTAAGCTGTAGATGGTGTATTTGGGTGTTAAAAAAAAAAAAGATGGTGTGGGAGCTTGGGGCACTACGTAAGCACATACACAAATACACACTAACAAGATAAAAAAAAATAAGAGAACAAAGCTGAGAAGTAATTAAAGCAAAGTAGCAAATTGATTTATCTGCACAATGCAGTTTGGAGTAGAGAAACAATGCAGAATTGGGCTGTTAAAGTGGACGAATGATGGTGCATGCTCGGCTTTCGCAACTACTGAGGAACGACAACTTTAGAAACCTATTTTAGTCGCTGGCAAGGAATGAAACACCGCTCCCATTGTGTGGTTTAAACTTCGCACTCTCTGGCCGTGTGGAGGGGGGAAGAGCATGTCCCAACTGTTGTGTGCGGGCAGTGGAACAATCCGACGCTGATACATGTAAAGTGAAAACGAGTAGACTGCTTGAAAGGAAGAGACAGATTGCCTGGTAAGTTCAATCTCTTTATTAGTAGAAAAAGAGATGTCCAGAGTAAACGACCGGCCAGAGCAACAGCAAAGTACAACTGCTGTTCTGACCATTCCACATGCCACCGTTCTAGTATAGAACCATGGTAATGGTGGCATGTGCACACATTCAGAGGAAAACATTCACTTAAGGATACATGAACTTCCTACTGCAAATGCTCAGAACCCAACACATCTTCCCCCTTAACCAAAACAAAATAAAAACACAAAAATGTAATATCACTAAAGCAAAATACACAAGAACATTATACAGCAAAGATGCAAGCAAAGAAACCCATAGTCAAGATATTACGATTTGACATAATCCTTTAACCAAATGGAAGGTTTCCGTTCTCTTGCCGAAATTCTGGAACTTGGTTCACCATGATCGGAACCAGGAATGTTGTGAGAAAATAGATCCACACAAGTATTCCCAGGTGAACTTTGTTTAGATAACTTTTCCATATTCCACCATTTACCATCACTTAATTTAACTGCTCCATTCCTTATGCAAGTAATTTGCATTGCACGTGAAAACTTAGAATGACCCTTGGTTATATGACCAGGAAGTCTCACCTTGACCGAATCACCTACTTTAAAAGCAAATTGTTTCCTTCCTTTAGTAGGTTCCTTGGTAACATACTTACTTTGAGCTTTGAGACAATCAGCATTCACCAAATCGCGATTAACCTTGGAAGTACTCAGATCTCGCATCCATGGTCTAACCAACTTGGACGAAACTGTTCTGCCTTTCAATAACATAAAGGGAAACTTTAGTTACAGCATTGGGTGTGGTTCGCAAAGCCCACAATAGATTAGAAAGCTCTGTCCTCCAGTCTAAACCATTTACCACGGACAGTTGAATGCTATCCTTAATAACCCTATTGCAGCGTTCCACTAAACCATTACTGCGGGGGTGATATAAGGAAGTGGTAATGTGTTTGATACCCCAATGCGACAAAAAGTCCTGGAACTCCTTGGACACAAATTGTACCCCATTGTCAGTGACAAGTTCCACTGGAGCACCTTCCTTTAAAAACAGAGATTGAAGAAAATTAACAACCTCCACAGTAGATGCCGACTTCACAAATTTTACTTCAGGCCATCTTGTACCGTAGTCTACCAACACCAGACCGTACCTGCTCCTTTCATCCAACACATACATAGGACCAATGATATCTAATGCTAATTTAACCCAAGGTTTGTCAGGAATAGGAATGGCTTCAATGGGACTAGGAAAAGTGATTTGCGATTTATCACTGGTGGCACATGAACATTTTGTAAGAGATTGTATTTCAACAGAACGATCCATGCCAGGCCACCAGAATACTTCTCCAAGTCTTCTCTTCATCGCTCTCATGCCTATATGACCCTCATGGGCAAGTAACAAAATCTTACTCTGAAGAGATACCGGTGCAACCAACAAATCCATTCTCTTGAGAATGCCAGATTGAAGATTCAACTTAGAGAAAACATGTTTAAATGACGCTACATCTTCCTGCTTAGGCAACAACCCTTTACCTAACATAGAAATTACTTCTTGTAACAAGAAATCTTGCTGAACAGCATTTTTCCACTCTTCTTCTGATATGCATGAAAAACTAGAATCCACTAATGAGGCTACTACACAAAATTCCTCCTCAGTTTGTTCACCATGTTGTTCATTTACTAGAGGCAGTCTGGACAAACAGTCCGCAAAAATGTTCTTAACACCAGGAATGTATTCCAAATGAAAATGAAATTCCATCAACCTATAATGCCACTTAGCAATACGGGGAGTGGCATTACCCGCTCCTTTGGTGGTGAGTAAATTAAGCAAAGGCTTGTGATCCATGCGAATGGTAAATTCAGAACCCCATAAGTACTGTCTGAAATGATCAACACCCCACCAACAAGCTAAAGCTTCACGTTCTATAACTGAATAAGTGGACTCCGCACCTCTCAACGTGCGCGAGGCGAAAGCCACAACCTCCTCTTTTCCCTCTCTGACTTGTAGAAGAACAGCGCCCAAACCATATTGGCTGGCATCAGTGACTACAATGGATCTATCATGTGTGTCAAATGGTTGTAAAGGAATGGCCTTACTTAATTCTAATTTGATAGCCTGAAATTCTTTCTCCAAATCAGATGACCAAAAAATTGTTGGTTCTTTTTCATTAGTAGTCTTAAATTGTGAGTTTTGCTACTACAATTGGGAATGAATCTGGCGTAGAATTCCAACATGCCAAAAAACGATCTAAGTTGATCTTTGTTCTGTGGAGAAGGAAAAGACTTGATAGCAATGACTAAATCTTCCTTAGGTTCCACACCTTTAGCTGAAAGCTTATAACCAAGGTAATTTACTTCTTTGACAGCAAATTTACATTTTCAGCCTTTAAGGTTGCACCACGATCAGTTAAAATGGATAATACAATAGCTAATGTCCTGTCATGAGACTCTAAGTCTTTACCATAAACCAAAATGTCATCCTGGAAACACTTTACATTAGGTACCTCAGCAAACATGGATTCCATTACCCTTTGGAATACCGCCGAGGCTGACGCCAATCCGAAAGGCATCCTTTTGAACCTATACGCACCAGCAAGAGTGACAAAAGAAGTGAGGTGACGACAGTTTTTTTTTTAGAGAAATTTGGTGATAAGCTGATGACATGTCTAAGGTGGTGAACACTTTGGCATCCTTGAGAGAAGTCAACATCTCTGTGATATTCGGCAGGGGATGTCTATCCACCCATATTTTGTCGTTTAAGTCCCTCAAATCAATGCACATCCTAAGAGTCCCATTGGGTTTCCTGGCTAAAACTACAGGAGAAAGCCATTCTGAGCTCTCTATGGGTTCAATGATGCCTTGATTGCAAAGAGATTCAAGTTCATTGGATAATTCCTTCCTCATTGCCAAGGGAACCCATCTGAATTTGTGCACAATGGGTTGGACACCTTGTTTAAGAATGATTTGATGAGAAAAACCTTTAATTTTCCCCAAAGTACCCTTGAACACTGATGGAAAGGAAGTTTTCCAATCATGGACATCTACAGAACACACAGAAGTAAATTGATCTCTAAGCAGAACCTGTTCAGGACTGTTAGGATCCAAAATGATTCCCCAATTTTTTTGTTCCAACCAACCAAGAAGAGAAGATCTATCTTCTGCTACATAGACGGTAGCAGTAGTGGCATGATCTTTAAACGATAAGGTACAATCAAATTCACCCAAAACTTGAACAGGTTTGCCACCATACGCTACGGGTTTAATAAGAGACTTCCTTAAAGGAATATCAGTTAATTTACACCATTCTTCTGGACCTATTAAAGTGAAAAAGGAACCTGAGTCAGCCATCATGGAAACATGTTTACCATTAACCCCAATTTGACAGTAGGGCCGTTTTATACTGGGAGGTTGAAGTTTTAATATTTGAGACACATTTTCAGGAATACTAGTATTGGGAAGAATACTACAACTGTTTTGAGGTGCTTTATCAAATGCATCCACACCAATGGATATTAGAGGCACACTTACAGAATTATGTGTTGCACTCAATATGTTATGGGAAACTTGGACAATATCTTCATCAGTACTGGACAACATCATGATTTCATTACCATCTTCACTATCGGAATCAGGATCTGCTTCAGATTTGGTTTCAATGGAAAGTACTTTTTTGTGATATATTTAAAATTGGAATTACTGGGTTTAGACTTACAAACCTTAGAGAAGTGACCTTTCTTTTTGCATTTAACACAAAATTTATCTAAGGCAGGACAAAACTGCGCATTTCCTAAATGACTTCTACTACCACATCTATAACATTCAAATGGTTTACGTTTGTCATACTTAGTCTCTTTTTGACCATAACTTTGTCAACAGCAAGAGCATGTACCTTAGTGTCTAAAGCCATTTGATCCATATACATTGCCGTGCATTCAATATTTTTAGCTATCTCTAGAGCTTTATCCAAGGTTAAGTCTTGTGTAGTTAGTAATTTCTCTTGAATCTTTTTGCTATTAGTCTTTTCAACTAACTGATCTCTCAGCATTTCATCATGAACCGTTTTGTAGTCGCACGTGGAGGCTAATACTCTTAGGTCACTTATAAACGTATCAACCGGTTCACCAGGTAACTGTTTCCTCATATAAAACTTGTGCCTCTCCATGATGATGTTACGCTTTTTTAAAATCTGGAATCTAACATTTTTAAAGCTGAAGCATACTCATCAATAGCGTCACCTTCACCCATGACTACCGTAGGAGGCAAATGTTTCAAAACTTTTCTTCCCTCTGTACCCAAAGAGTGACGCAGTAACGCAAACTTTTTTTTGTGTGAAAACTTCCGCTTCAATGGCTTCTAGGTAAGCCTCAAAACCTTCAAACCATAATTCCCATTCTACAGGAGGATTACCAGGTGTAGAGAGAAAGGGGGAAGGTGGAAGTACAGATTGTTGCATGTTGTAGGATAAGCAAATATGCAACAATTAGTGGAAGAAATTGGAGAAATAAGAACACTAAAATTGTTAAATTGTACAGTAACACACCCCCAAAATACATTAACTGTAAACAATTGTAAGAAGTTGTGCACATTCGAAATAAAACTGGAATGACTTTACAGCTGTGCACATCAGCGATTTCTTAGAATCAGTGTGCACCAATGTTAGCAATAATATAATTTGCAGTGGTACCAGTTACTGAGAAGCTTGAATAGTGCTTATGTGAAACTGTGGCTTCAAGTTGGAGTTGTACGCATTAGCAATCCGTTACTTGACTGTGCCGAGAGAACAGATCGTAATCACCAAATTGGATCAATAAAGTTGTTACAAATCGACGTTGGTTCGTTGTATAAAATAAGGAAAATACCTCTTGAATGTACGATCTATTTAAAGCTGTGCGCATCAGCGATGCTTGAATCAGCTGAGCGCGTGAAGGCACTGAATTGAAGGATCGAGGTTGGCCAGTTGCTAGGCGACAGGAAAATGCTCTTCAAAATGGCCACAGAGTACGTGACCGCGTACAGAGAACAGCGTCAGGACAAGCGTTGCCAGGAAACGAAGGATGCAGCAGGTAGACGCTGCGTAGTACTACGTAGTAGTGCGTAGACGTGAGGCAGCAGGAAACCACACACAATGGATGCCTCTCACACGCGGACAAAGAGCAAAGCAGTGCGCGAGACTACAACTGAAACCTCGTGCTGCGCTCGAGCTCTTGGGCAAGATGGGCGCGAGGGAGAGGGTAGAGATTCCTGGTTGTATAAATGTAGGAGACGTCCTACCAGAATCCGTGATCCGTGTTCAAGTCTTGGCCGAATCCGTCCATCAACACGAAGGGATGAGATCCGAAAGCTTGAGGAAATGCGGTCAGCACAAACGGAGAACGCGATCAGGTCGCGAAAAGTTCCCCTTGGGCATCACGATGCTTCCGGCCGGTCCAGGGTCCAAATCCAGTCGTCGCCAGGGAAAGGAAGAGACAGATTGCCTGGTAAGTTCAATCTCTTTATTAGTAGAAAAAGAGATGTCCAGAGTAAACGACCGGCCAGAGCAACAGCAAAGTACAACTGCTGTTCTGACCATTCCACATGCCACCGTTCTAGTATAGAACCATGGTAATGGTGGCATGTGCACACATTCAAAGGAAAACATTCACTTAAGGATACATGAACTTCCTACTGCAAATGCTCAGAACCCAACACTGTTGTTAAAAACAAGATAAAATAAAGCATGTCAAATGTAAGCAGGAACAACATGGCTACCTTAACGTACTGGAACCTGGTCATAATACAATGAATGATGACATGCAAAGTGAGTGGTGGTGGAGGGAGGGCAACCCACGGGGAAATAGGGCACTCCCTGTTTATATGTGTGTTGTTAAAAGGCGCATTCCTTGAAATAAGAGGAGGGGGGAGGAGGAGGCAGCCAAGGAGAGAAGTGAGTGGCAGCTGAGCGTGAGGGCTGCTGGAGTGTCATTAAAAGGTGCACAGCCTTAAAATAATGTAAAGCAAACCTATTTTAGTCTCTGTCAAGGAATAAAACACTGCTCCCATTGTGTGGTTCAAAGTTTCCACTCTCCACCAGTCTGAAGGGAGGAGAACATGTCCCAATTGTTGTGGGCCGGCAGTGCAAGAATACAACGTTGATTCATGTAAAGAGAAAGCACTGTGTGCCACGCTGATCTGCATAACCAAATTAAAGCGGGTGGCCTCCATATTCATGCAAGGATGAGGTAAGGGGTGGGGCGATAATGAGCCCAGCACTGCATCGTGTCTGGAGCCCTCGGGGACCGCGCAGACTGTTACTAAAAACAAGATTAAGTAAAGCATGTGAAATGTAAGCAGTAACAACATGGTTACCTTAACGCACTGGAAGCTAGCCATATTACAATGAATGATGACAGACTGGTGGTGGAGGGAGGGCACCCCACGGGGAGATTCACCGTCCGTTGCAGCCAGTTTCGCTTTTGTGAGCGTTTTTGATTGTTTACGTCCCTTTTCTCCTTTTGGAGGGATGGAGGGATAAGCAGAGGACCCCGTGTCCCCAAGTCTCATGTTCCTATTTTTTAACCACTTGCATCTGCCGCGAAGTGAAATCCTGCGGTGCGGCGCAGACACGGAAGTCACCGAGGTTCCAGAGGCACTTCCGGAGGCATCGGCAGACAAGGGAACACCGGGAAAATAAACACTCGTGGCGGGCTACACAGCGGCGCAAAACATGCCTTTGAGCCAGTCAATGACCCAGGACACATAAACCATGATGTAAAAGGGTGAAGGATAAACTAGAAAGGGGGTTGGGGACAAGGTGGAAAGGAAGACAGCGCAGTTTTAGAACGTGACGTGAGCGCCGAGTGTGCTGCAAAAGACAGATCAGAGACCAAAACGTGGAACACGCACACAATAAGAAGAAAAAAAAAAAAAGAGTGCTTACTGACATATTGGAGACCGTGGGTGTGACGCCGCAAGTAAACGATCCAGTCCGGGTGGGCGGGGCCAAAAGGAGACAGGGCAGCAACAGGGAGGGACTAAAAAGCCTCACTTACAATCAGAGGCCAGTGTTTAGCATAGTGAATGACGGAAGCCAATGAAAAAAAGGGGCGGAGTCTACACTCCACTCCTGAAAGTAAATCGATCACAAGAGGCCTCGCAGAGCGAGCAGCGCATGCGCGCTGCAAAGCTAGGCGAGACCTAAAAATGTTGAGCCATATTTAAAAGGCAATGTAGGCATATTAGACCAAACCTCCCATTATAACAAATATAAAATGCATAAGAACCCCTCACGCATACAGTACATGTCCCTTCCTTTGCACACAACAGGCTTTATCGGTCTGAAGCACCAGTTGTTTTTGTAATTAAGTGGAAGTCGCTTTGTTACTTCGAGAGCCCTGCAGTTTTATTATGTACATGGTTGTAAAAGTGAATGGGGAAAGGATGTGGCGTTATGGCCAGAGCTGCAGGCTTGGGAAGTGGAGAAGCATGTTTTAGCCTCGGCATCGGCTCAATCTTCTGTGATTCTGGGCAAACCCCTCAATCTTCCCTTGCCTAAATGTGAATGTTCTCTTGTGCAACGTATCTGGTACTCATGGAAAGCGCTCGATTTTGCACTATGTAAAACAGCAAAAAAATGCTACAGCTATTCTACACTACTTTGAAAATGGCAAGTCCTAAAAAGTACTTCAATCCAAGCGCACAATGTGAACATGTGTAATGCAACTGGTGCTCATGTAAAGAGCCCTCATACATTCCAGTCATGTTCGCACTTTTTAAAAAGAAAGAAATAGTACCTCAATCAAGGCGGACTGACACTAATCAACATAAATCAATCTGTACTTCGGTCATGCTCCACACACAAACAAGGAAGTGATTCTGGAAGTGACGGCACTGCACGCGCTGTCGAATTAGAAGTCAGCAAAGAAGAGTGATAAAGATGCCAGCGAATGGTAAATAATGGGGGGGGGGGCTAAGAGCCCCTTTTAAGAGATCTTTTTAATAGATACAACAGATCTGCGCCAAGTGACCGCGCATGCACCCTGCCTGCAAGCTCAACCTAAAAAAAGAAAGTGGGAAAAAAAAAACACTTCCACATGGCTGCCCATGTCATTTTGCAGGCACGCACACCACGTAAAAACGAAATGCACAAAAGCATTCAAAAACTAAATTCTTTAAAGCAAGCGGGGGAAGCAACAGGGGGTGAAGCAACACAGAGGGGTTTGGAAGCAACACAGAGAAGGGCGGAGGCACGGAAACACGATGGGGAGGGCAGAGGGACATGGAAAAAATACGGGGAGGGCGGAAGACGCAGAAGCCTGACAGGGGAAAACAGTGGGACACAGAAGCAACACAGGGGAGGATAGGGGGACCTGGAAGCGACACAGAGATGCACATGGGCAAGCTCAACAGGTAGGCATTGAGGGAGAAGCACATGGGGAAAGGCGGCAGCGCGAGGAGGGAGAAAAGTATACGAGGAAGGCGCATCAAAACACATGCACTCTTGGAGTACTTCAATAAAAAGAAAAGTAGTTCTTTAACATCAAGCACAGACACCAGGCAAACACACTCAGTAAAGAAGATATGCTCCACGGGAAGAACAAATACAAGGTTGAGAACCAGGGACACATATAAGTAGGCAAATAAGAATGACAAGGAAAACCAACCCATGAAAAAGGAATGGGCAGGCTCCAAGCCCCTCTATTTTCATGGTAAAAATAAGTCCCTCTATCACAATCAACACATTAATGGAACCTGTTTTATAATGAATATAGTCCCCAGAAAGAGGACAGAAAAAAACGGGCTGAAAGATGTTCCCCTGCCTCTACTAGATATTTTGCATTTTCTAGGTTGAAAGGACACATTATTCCAGTGTTGCACCTTTACGCATCAGTAAAAACCCAGGTGTGGTAATACTTTTGCAGTAGTATTTGTTTGCTTCAATGACCGGTCTGGATAAAGCAATCAATAAGAACTTGCAAAGGGAAACTCCAAACTTGGTGAACTGGCAACAAGGCGGGGTCTGCCAGCTCTACATCCAATGAAGGCAGAGGCATGCAAGTCAACAACCACATCCCCTTCCTCCTCACTTACTATTGTAAGCAAATTAAGGGGTCTATTGTTAAACCACCCTCTCCCCAACCAAGCAATATTCAGCCTGTGAATCAGAACAGTGGACGAACACTTAAAACAGAGAACCTGGCAGCAGGGAGGCCGTGTTTGTCAGTGATTTTAAAATTAGCTCCTATCCAAGAGCTTCTGGGGTGGTCATCTGGGGAGGTTTGCAGGCTTTAGTTTTCAGTCCAGGCTTTGTGTTGTAACAGTTCCCAGAATAAGGAATTGCACAAAATTTTGATCAAAGGCTTATAGGTGCAAACTCGCAACAACTTCAAATCAAGAACATATTTATTGATTCAAGATGCGGATGTGTAACTGTTATAAGAACATGGATAAAATGATTTTTTTTAGCGTGAAAGCACTAATTTAACAAAAGTTCAAAAAGGGACCGCAGGTGTGTGGGGGTTACGGAGGAGCAAATGGGGGAGCAGGTGGGGTAACAGAGGAAAAGCATTGCATAAGGGAGAGCAACACAGGGGTGGAGGAAGGGAGACATGGAAAGAAGATCGCAGAGAAAGGATGGCGGGGCAGAGAAAAACAGAGGGCAGGGGAAGAAGTACACAAGATCAAGGAGCGCACTAAATTACAGCAAAACAGGAGAATGGGGAAAAGAACGGGAGGGCGACAACAGAGTGTGAGGGGATGCAGGAGAGAAGTACACAAGAGACAAACTGAGCGCAGGGGTGAACTTTTGGGGATCCCTGGAGAAAAAGCCAGAGCTGGAAAATGAATATACTGTTATTAACCCAAATGAAAAAACAGTACCCTAAAAATGAGCAGTGGAAGGACAGAAACCAATCAGAGAGATGATATACAGGCTATATGCTCCAGGGGAGGGACAAAACACAAGATGGACCAGCTAGGACAAGGAAAGCCATCAAATAAAAAGCAAGCAAATAACAGTGTCAAAGTCAACCAATGGTAAGCAAAGAGCAATCTGTAAGCTCCTGTAAGTTACTGTTATGCCCACAAAAGGTCATTTGCAACCAGACAGCTTGCACTGTCTGGTAGGCTTGACCTAAGAAAACAAGAAGAAAAGAAGCACGAACAAAGAAGGAACAAGTGAGAGAAGAAAACACCAGGAAAAAAGGGGGATGAAAGAAGGGGTAGGACAAGCAGTCTCCATCAATAAAAATGACAGACACAGAGGAGACCACACTGGTGGGACAGCAAAAGAACAAAGCAATACAGACTAGGTTGTTGAGGAGCAATACAACAAGGAAACTGACGATTAATAACCGCTCGATGAGTCAATACTCATAACTCTTAGATTTGGTACGGTAAACTGAACAGCTATAGCATGATGGGGATTAAACAACTGAAAAGAGTAGAAAGGTGACAGACTAGACAAAACGTAAAATGAACAATTTGCAGGAATTAACATCAAGGATGATCATTCTGTCCCTAGCATGCCACCTTTCATAAAGGACTTGTGTATGGTGAGGGGGAAAGGGGTACAGTATTTGATACATTTTTTTAATAAAAGTACTGAGAGGTACAAGTCAAACATATTGCATCACAATCAAGACAAGCAAAGAGTAATGGCTGAAGGATCCTAAGGCTAAAGGGATCAAAAATATTTTAGATTTAAAAACTAGGTTTATATCTGATTTCTAAATGTTTTCAAATTAATATTATTAGCATTAAGTGAAATCTAAATAGAATGCAATATGGAGAAAAACAGAAAGCAATTCTTTCAGTTTTAAAGCCTATTGTTATTACGAAATACCTAAAACATTATGCGCAAATCTAAATGTATTGAAGTGTGTGTAAATATAATTTAGACAGCAACTAAACAACTATGTGCCATCATGCCCTACGCACCTTTTCATTACCGCTAATATATGTCAAATATTAAGGAATTAGATAAATTAACTATGTATGCTACCATTTTGTGATTTGAAGATAAAATAAGACTTTCTTTATGGGATAGGTACCTGTGATTGTGAAAGCTGAACATCTACAAACTGCGGGAACAATAAGTGTGCATATGTAAGTTGCTTTTCATAATCTTCTGAGGAGACTTCTGAAGATCCCGTTCCAGAGACCTATTGTAAATAAAACAGGATTAGATTATTTTATTACAGGGCCTTCTCTCAAAAAGGCCACAGTTTTGGTCCATTACAGTAAATCTATATGTGACCTGACAGAACAAGAGGCTTCAAACAAAATGCAAACTTGAAGTTAATCACGTTGGAGCAATCTAACATTCAAAGTGCATAAAAGACCGAATAAGAAAGACAATGGATACATTTTCCACGGTCTAACACTTGCTCTTTTGCCCAAGATGTACTGCACATTATGTCATGGCTTCATTCCAAGTATAACAGTTTGAAATTCTTCACAGATCCATTAAATCCTCATTTGACGTCGCCCACATCCCCTGCATCCGTCGCAGCCGTAGTGGGGGCCGCTCCTTCTCCTACATCGCCGTCAAGACCTGGAACAACCTTGCCCCCCACCTCCGAACAGCACCTTCCCTGGCGGACTTCAGAAAGAGACTCAAGACCTGGCTTTTCGACAGACAGCATCCTCAGCATCCAGATACCCCTAGGGGTGACAGTGTTGCACTGTACAAATACTGATTGATGGACTTCAACTTAATAGCTTTGACACTAGAAACCCCAAATGAGATTTTCAAAGTAGCCCAGGAATTCTATAGCATCTAACTCTTAACCTATTCAATTTCACCCTTGCAGGATTTCTGAAACACGCTCACAAAACATACTACTGCCAATGTCCAAACCACCTTGTGTTTGAACTACCAGCATATACTTACCTCAAAAGCTCAGAACCCAAAACCCATATCCTCAATCAACTCACACAACAACTATGATACTACATAAAGGTGGGGTTTCAAATGATAACCATAAACTCTATCAAGAGCAGCCTTAACATTGTATCCAGGTGACCAAGCCCTAAGTTATAGTTTGCACTTAACAGTTTAAGTCATCTTCCAATATGGTACTGCTGTCAGTTTCAAGTTAAGTGGGGGATTACTGCCACAGTTCAGCATGTAGGGTCTCAGAGCACAGAAGAACCCACACTAAACAGGGACCTACTTAGAACCAGTGGGCCAATGTTTAAGAAAGACTGCGCTGCCAAGAAAATTGATGCTCCGGAAAAAAACCCTCAGTGGATGATTAAAGTGACATGGGGCTAGAATGTGAGGGAGTCTGTATGAGTTGGCCCCATTCCACTCGCTTCGACACACCCGATTCGACATTTGAAATCACCTTTTGCAGCAGCGAGTGCTAGGACAGTAAATAACTGAATTGTTACTCTGGCTACTCTGTCACCTAGCAGTTGTAAACTTTACTATATTTTGGTGTATCTCTGTGTCAACCTACTTCACTCTGTCTGGCACTAGAAAACTGAGGGACGCTGGAGACTACATTACTCAACAGTGACAGTCAAAGGGCTGTAGACATCAGTTAATGCCATTTTACCAAGAGCCTATGTGCAGTCTGTTTGTGCCCGTGTTTTCATTATGCACAGTTGGGGCCAGGTTCATCTCTACGTACAAGAAAAGATGATCTCAAAGCGATTAATATGTGCTCAACTTTAGGTTGTGTGGAACGTGCATCAGGTTGACATGCTTGTTTACTAGAGGCCGGTTTCATTTAGGGATCATAGATCTGTTGGCTGTGCAGCTCTTGGTTAATGAGATGAATTTTGTCGGCAGATCACGGTGTGAACTGCAGGGTATAAAGAAGGATTATGTTTTTCCTCTCTTAGTCTTGAAACAGCTCAGTGAACTGTGCATCCCAGCCCTAGTACACATTGGTAAGGTGCACACTACTTATGTATGTGCCCTGGTTAATGCAAGACCTGCAGTGGCCAGTTTTTAATAGACAAAACTCACCCAAAATGTACCTTTAATACAGAGATCTGTCTGGCACAGCAATGATGCTTTCCATATGCAGGAACCAGAGGAGTATGTCATATGAGGACTGACAGATCTCATAATAAAGAGGGAAGGTGACTATTATCTTTAGGAATCACTTCACAAATAAGACTAAAAAAGCTGTCCTAAGTCACTAAGCCTTCAGGCTCTGCCCGTTGCTTGGAAAGCAACAACCATATGTTCCATCCTATTTTTATTTATCCATCTTCGTCTGGGCTGTGACAGGAATTTACAGATTTACTTACTTGCATTTTGTTAGGATTTTAAGTGGGTGTCTAATATTTACATAAATGACCCCGGTGTGTGCATGAAGGCAAGGGAGTAGTCAGAAAATAAAAATACCCCCCACTTGAAACATACTTCTAATCGCATTGAGCACATGAAGTGAGCAAACCCAACCCTACTTAGAAGAGTTCCTTTTGCCCTCTCATCATCCTTCCATCTATTGTCCTTCCGACTGTTAAATTGTACATTTTTCATAAAATTTGCCTTGGTTAACAATGAAGAAAACGTGCCTGTCATTAGAAAATGTGTTTACCATTTCCATATCTGTAGAAGGGAAAATGAAAATGAAATAAATAACGCAGCTTTAACCCTAGGAGAAGATGCTTTTGAACATGTAAAAAATTAACCTGCAGCTTAAATAAGTAGTAGGCTCTCGTACCTAATTTGCTAACACAAGGCCTGAAAAATATTTTGTCGACTTCTGCTTGACATTAGAATAAGATGCCTTTCAGTAATTGCTGACCTAATCCTCTAACTGTAAAATCGTTCATCACTTTGAAATGTGCTGTTCTAAAAGAAATTGTTTCCTCACACCATATGATGCATTTCTTTTGCTTTCTCACACCATAAGATTTCCTCATTTCAATAAACAATGTATTCTTCTATATTTTATAGTGAATAGAGTATTAGCAATGTTGAACTTTCTGAAGATATTGGTTTGCATGCTCTCAAGACTTACTGATAGAAATCTTTCATTGCCTTAGACTAACCCTTTGTCCACACAATGGGATACTGACAACAGGTAAAGGGTTCTCATGAGAACCTTCCCTCATGTATCTAGTGCAAAACATATTAGAAACTTTAAGATAACTGCTCGCCGGCGTGAATGTTTACCGTGGGAAATGGAAGGAAAGACAACAGACCATTAGAAAACTCATTTCCTTGGACAAACCGTGCTGAATGTTGCAAATGTTTTCATATATACGTGTTCCTAGTTAGAGAGGCTTTCTAATGCTTTGGAGGGTATTAATGCCATTCAACTTCCTTTTATTCATGCCACCTGTCCCTCGATGCTTTATGCATTATCTTTACTTTAGCCCAGATTGTTGTGTGCTACTGCCAACAGCGATTTCCTATTATCCTGATCTTTTGGCAGGGAGACTTTCTCGTACAGCCAATCATAGGTACTGCTGTGATTACTTTTCTTTGATCTTTTGAACAGTTGCTGCTGCAACTAGTTAGGGAACTCCGGTGAGTTTCCTGAACTACTCTTTATGGGGAGTACATTCTTTAGCTAAATAAATGCTCCGGAATCTTGCTCTTTTCCAAGAGAACTCTTTATGGGTTCTTATTTAGGTAACGACTCTTAGATTAAGATAGGGACTATTTCTTTCCTTTATGTAACACGCTGTCTATAGTATGCTTAATCTAACAAAACCTTTTCTTGATATTTTGTGAATTTACTAATCTGAATAAAAATGACAAACAATACTATCAATATAACAATAATCTCTAAATAAGAAAAAAAACTTTAAAAACGAATACAAACTTCTCATCATTGGCTTAACAATATACTGAAAGTTGATGATTATATTTGAAAGGAAAATTTGGAACAGCTCCATTCTACGACGACGGCCAAGATCCGTCTGCCTGAAGACTAAGAAGCGCCAAAAATAGGAGGCTTTTATTGTAAGTGCTTGGGTCTGCACTGATCATCAAATTGCCCAACCAAATTTTGGGCGTTAACACATTTGTTCATCGTTCCCTGCATACATCAATCTGTCAATCCCTTTTCTTATACATCTACCCACTGATTGTTCCATCCCGCTATACTTTTTTATTCATCCATCCATCCATCGTTACATTTTTTCGCCCATCATTATATTCATGTACTAATCTGTCATTTCATCCATCCATTTTTTCATTCATTCATTCTTCTCCATCTGATCATTCTATCCTATCATTTCACCCTTTCTTTTGTCGATCCTACCATTTATCCATCATTTTACGCCTCCACCGAGTCAGTTTCATCCTCCTTTCACATTTCTTTTTCTTCCATGTTTCCTTGCTGTCTTGTGACCCTTCTTCCCTCTTCCCGTTCTTTCTTTCTCCTTTCTGCTAACTCATCTGTTTGCTCCCATCCTTACTTTTTCTTTATTAGCTTTCTCCCATGTTCATTTTGTTTCTGTGCAAGCGGGATTGCTCAACGCGTGCGGTTGGATTTCTCAATGCGGGCAGCCTCAGATGGTCGCAACCGCTTGAATTGAGAAACCTTTCGTTCGCGTTGCGAAAGCCGCCACTCAAATAGAAAATATACTCAAGCGTCAGAATAGAAGTAGCGCCCTCTTGCACTGTGCATGGTGCCGTTCGCGTTATTACATCGCTGGACTAACACCTGGGGCTGAAAATGCGAAAGGTGTGACCAAACGCACTCCGCCGCTTGCAGAACTCCACGTAATGGAGTTTATTTTCCGCAAACTACGCACAGGCCTACCTATAACGTAGTTAGTTGTGTCAATTAATTTTGTCTGCAAACAAAAGACTACCATTAACAACTAATTACCATTTAATTGGGACGTAGTTCACTTGATCACTGGCCCCGTGGGAGTCCCCGCTTGTGCTTATAGTGTGGGTAAGGGGGTATATTATCTACGTTAATGCATGGAGGGCATTTTTTTGGGATATCTTGCCCTGTAGCTCTAGTTTTCATTCAGATGTTCATTGTACCCACTCATAAGAGGACACTCAGTGGAGACCGATGTTGGCAACAAAGGGCAAGTAGTTCTTAGTGCTTTAGCATTCTTAACCCCCTGCAAATTGCTACATTTTAAATTTTACGACCACAAAAACATTTTCGTATTTACTAAACATATTTAGCGATTCAGAGAAGTTTTTCAGAATGGCTAAATGGGCTCAAAAATGTTTTCCCAATAGCTATTTGGAAGGGGTACGCATTGGGCATCCCTTCCACCCTTCCAAATAGAAATTTGTACCTTGATGCATCAATGGTTTGGGACCATATTTCTAATTGCAAACCACTGAAATGCTACAGACTCCTCAAAGGGGGTAGTAGCTGATTCGCACAGGGGAAGAGGTCGCCTTTCGACCCCTTTACTTTTGAAAATCAGTTGGCAGTTACAGGGGAATAGGTGTGGTCCAGGGGACCATTACCATCTCTCACTGAAGATTTTCAAAACTGAAAACTTGTTTTCAGCTCCATTTTCTTTCAAACAATCCAGCTGCTTTGAAAAAGAAATACTGTTTTGAAATGCAAAGACAGCCATGGTGGTCTACTGCCCATGCAGGCCACTGCTTGAAATGGGTCCTGTTTGCAGGGTCACCCCAGATTTTATGGGCCTATTTACTGAACCCCATTTTTGCTGGCTGTAGAACACTGCTATCCAGTGGCAAAGTGCTTGTGCTCCTCCTTTCAACATAGTAAAATTGGTATACACCTCATTGGCTTATTTAACTTACCTATTGCACAAGTTACTAACTTGTGTAACGATATATCTGTAAGAGACAGTAGTTAGTGACAGATTCCTTACCTTAGAATATCCCCAGGCGTCAGGCTGGATCCGGAAAGTTTTTGCGTAGCAGTACCCTTGCGCGTCGGTAGGCGGCGTTGTGCGGCTCCGCGTCCGTCGTCGGCGTCGTGATCGCCGGGATGACGTCGCGGGCAGTACTTAGATGCCGCCCCTGCTGCGCTGGCGTCAGTTCTGTACACGACTTTCCGCGCCAGGAACGCAGAGCCATGCAAGAAGCTGACATAGGTGTCTGAAAAATACTAGGGCCCTGAAAGGGATGTCCTTAACCCTAGAAATCAGTTCGCAGAACGGGGAGGATGGGTGGGGCGGTAAGAATCTGTCACTAACTACTGTCTCTTACAGATATATCGTTACACAAGTTAGTAACTTGTGCATCTGAAAGAGACACGTTAGGGACAGATTCCTTACCTTAGAATAGATACCCCAGCAATACCAACCCCGGTGGTGGGTCTGCGAACAAAGATCAGACAAGGAAGTCCTGGAGAACAGAACGGCCAAAGAAGCCGTCCCTCCGGACCTGACTGTCAAGGCAGTAATGCTTTGTAAACATGTGCAGCGAGGCCCACGTAGCTGCCTGACAAATAACCGGCAGCGGAACACCGCGGCCCAAAGCCGTGGTAGCAGCCGTTGCCTTGGTGGAATGGGCCCGCAGCCCAACAGGAGGCTCCTTCTTAGCCAAAGAATAGCAGGTCTTGATGCACAAGGTAACCCAGCGGGAGATGGTCCTCTTGTGCACCGCCCGACCTTTTTGGCGCCCACGTAGCCAACAAAGAGCTGGTCATCCACCCGGAAGTGTTTTGTGCGGTCAATATAGAAGGAGAGCGCACGTTTTGGGTCCAGACGGTGGAGCCTCTCTTCCTCTCTGGAAGGATGCGGAGGCGGAAAGAAGGTGGGCAAAGTGATGGTCTGCCCAATATGGAAAGCAGTAACCACCTTTGGCAAGAAGGACGGGCGCGTCCGAAGAACAACCTTGTCCGGATGAACAGACAGAAAGGGAGGTTTGCAAGATAGAGCCTGGAGCTCACTCACCCGCCGAGCGGAGGTGATGGCCACCAGAAAGGCTGTCTTCAGGGTCAGAAGACGAATAGGACAGTTATGTAGAGGCTCAAAGGGAGCGCACATTAAAAGGTAAGAACCAAGTTCAAGTCCCACTGAGGCATCACAAACGGAACAGGAGGGAAGAGGTGAGTAATGCCTTTTAAGAACCTGTTAACAACAGGGGACTTGAAAAGGGAGGGCTGATCAGGAAGCCTGAGGAAGGCCGAGATAGCACAAAGATAACCCTTGATGGCACCCAGGGCAGAACCCTGTTGGGCCAGAGAAAGAAGGAACAGAAGGACCTCAGAAAGAGGGGCAGAGAGGGATTCACAGCCTTTGCTGTGCACCATGCCACAAATTTGTTCCACCTGCAGGCGTATACCACCTTAGTGGAGGGACGCCTGGCTGCCAGAATCACATCACAAACTTCGGGAGGCAAGTCGAAAGGAATCAACTGCCGCCGCTCAATCTCCACGCAAGCAGGTGTAGACTGGACAGGTTCGGGTGGAGGACCGCCCCCTGCTGCTGCGACAGAAGATCCTCCCGAAGAGGCAGACGGATCGGGGGATCTACGCTCATATTGAGTAGCTCAGGATACCAAACTCGTCGAGCCCAGTCCGGAGCCACAAGAATGACTTGGGCCCGGTCGTGCCGAATCTTCTTCAACACTCTGGGTAGAAGTGGTATAGGCGGAAAGGCGTACAACAGACCGCAACTCCACTCGTGACGAAAGCGTCTCCGAGCGAGTGCCGCCTTGGAAATTCCAACGCGCAGAACTGATGACATTGCGCGTTCTCTTCGGTGGCGAATAGATCTAACCAAGGCTCTCCCCATTGTAGAAAGAGTCCTTGCGCCACTTCCGAGTGAAGACGCCATTCGTGATCCATCATGCACCTGCGGCTGAGTTCGTCCGCCCTGGCGTTCAGGGAACCTGCCAGGTGTTGAACCATCAGGAACATGCCCTGATGTTCCAGCCATGTCCAGAGGCGCAGAGCCTCCTGACAAAGGGTCCAAGACCCCACCCCGCCCTGTTTGTTGCAGTACCACATGGCGGTGGTGTTGTCTGTGAACACCTGCACTACCTTCCCTTTGACAGAGGGAAGGAATGCCTTGAGTGCAAGTCGGATCGCCCGGAGCTCCAGAATGTTGATATGGAGCCGGGACTCCGCCGGAGACCAGAGGCCTCTGATCTCCGCCTCTCCCATGTGACCGCCCCATCCCAGAAGGGACGCGTCCGTCACAACTGTGTGCTCTGGCTGGGGAAGGGAGAGGGATCTGCCCATGACCCATTGCCGGTTCGAGAGCCACCACTGCAACTGTCTTGCAGTCCCCTCCGAGATCTGGACGTGATCGGACAGGTTGCCCTGGTGCTGCGCCCACTGGAACTTCAGGTCCCACTGCAGAGCCCGCATATGCCATCTGGCATGATTGACCAGCAGGATGCAGGAGGCCATGAGGCCCAGCAGCCTCAGGGTCATCCGTACCGAAACCCAGGATAAAGGCTGAAAGATTGGAATCATAGCCTGAATATCCCGGACTCGCCGTTCGGGAGGATAGGCCCGAAACTGCGTCGTGTCCAGAACCGCTCCGATGAAAAGGAGCTGTGGAGAAGGAATCAGATGCGACTTTGGCACATTGATGGAGAACCCCAGCGAGTGCAGGAGTTCGGCCGTAGTCTGGAGGTGGGAGACGACTGCCTGGGACGAGCCCGCCTTCAGCAGCCAGTCGTCGAGGTAGGGGAAGACTGAAACCCCTGCCCGGCGCAGATGAGCTGCGACCACCGCCATCACTTTCGTGAACACCCGAGGGGGCACTGGTAAGGCCAAAGGGGAGCATGGTGAACTGAAAATGCTCGGGGCCTACCGTGAACCGAAGGTAACGCCGGTGGGCCGGCAGGACGGGGATGTGGAAATATGCGTCCTGCAAGTCCAACGCTACCAACCAGTCTCCAGGGTCGAGGGCAGTCAAGACCTGAGCTAGGGTGAGCATCTTGAACTTCTCCTTCCGGAGGAAGCGATTGACGTTCCGGAGGTCAAGATAGGACGCATGTCCTCCTTGTCCTTTTTGGGCACCAGAAAGTAGTGGGAGTAGCAACCACGCCCTATTTCTGGGGTCGGAACACGCTCGATGGCCCTCTTGGTCAAGAGGGCCGTGACTTCCTTCTGTAGAAGCACCAAGTGATCCCCTGACATGCGGTGGAATTGAGGTGGCATGGATGGGGGGGTGGTCTCGAAGGGGAGGGAGTAGCCCCTTCGGACAATGTCCAAGACCCACCTGTCCGAGGTGATGGTACGCCAGTGGGGAAGGTGATGGCGGACCCTGCCCCCAACTGGCGTGCTGTGCACCTGAAAGGAGGGACTAGGAGGGCTTGGAGGCCGCGGACGGGTTGGAGGTGGTGGCCTGACCCGCACGCTGGTTGCCCGATCCGCCACGGCGGAAACCACGTCCTCGGCCACGCGAAGACGCCTGCTGCGCGGGCAGGTGGCTGGGCTGCTGACGTGAAGGGGCGCCCCTACCGTGGCCACGATAGGGGCGAAAGGCAGAAGTCAGCGGAGGGCGTGTAGCAGAAAGGCCCAGGGACTTGGCAGTAGCTCGCGAGTCCTTAAAGCGCTCCAACGCATGGTCTGCTTTGGACCCAAAAAGACCGACTCCATCAAAGGGCATGTCCATGAGAGTATTCTGGACATCCCCTGAAAAACCAGTGGTTCTCAGCCAGGCGTGGCGTCTGAGCGCCACCGTCGTTGCAATAGACCTGCCCAGCGAGTCGGCGGTGTCAAGGCCACAACGTATTGTGTATTTAGCCGCATCCCTTCCTTCCGCAATGGCGCGGGAAAGCAGTGTCTGGACCTCCTCAGGACACTGGGGCAAAACATCCGCCACCGAATCCCACAGGGAGTGGGTATATCGGCCCAAAAGACAAGCGGTGTTAACGGACCGCAAGCCAGCACTGGAGGAAGAAAAACCCTTCTTCCCAAACTGATCCAGGCGTTTGGATTCCCTATCCGGAGGAGCGGTAGGGAAGGCGGTTTGGGAAGCGGAGGCTTGGACAACCAAGCTCTCAGGAGTGGGGTGGACAGAGAGAAACCGGGGGTCGCCCGGAGCTGGGCGATGGCGTCGTGACACGTTCCGATCCACAGGAGCCCCTGTGTTGGGCTTGGACCAGGCGCCCAAAGAACGTCAGTGAGGGCGTCGTTAAACGGCAGCACAGTCTCCGCAGAGGAGGCTGCCGGCTGAAGCACCTCTGTCAAGATGTTAGGCTTGACCGTCAAAGTAGGGAGTTGGAGACGTAAGGCCCCAGCTGCCCTACGCAACACCGTACCAAAATTGGCTCCCTCCTCCGTAGCCACGGGAGGAGACAGCATGCCAGTGTCAGGGGAAGTATCCAGACCACTGGCCTCCCTAGACTCTCTGTCCAGTCCTCATCGTACTGACACCGTCGTGTCAGAGGGTCATCAGACCCCTCCCAGTCCACCTGGTCCTCCTCTGGTTCAAAATAAGGAGGAGGAGGGACAGTTGGGATCCAAGGTCCCATCGGCGCCGGAACCGGCGTCGAGCGACGTCGGTCCGGATCCATGTCCGGAGCCGGAAGGAACTGGGGACGACGCCGCCCGGAGCCCAGGGCGGCGTCGAGAACGGCACCGGAGACATCGGCGCCGGCGGAGGTGTCGTTAGGTCGACCGGCGTCGATGGGGGTTGTGGAGCCGGGATCGAGGCCGGGGCCGAAGCCGGAGCCGGGATCGAGGCTGGAGGCACGGGCGACGCCGGGGCCGGAGCCGTCGGCGACGTCGGAGCAACCCCATCAGGGCCCGCGGGGCCCGAAGGCGCACCGGAGGGGCCTGGAGGCCCGAAGAGGCGGGCCATGGCCGACAGGAATTCCTGCACTTTGGCCGGATCTGCCCCCGAACCCGGGAAGGGCGGGTATGGCGGGGGCGACTCCACAGGCATGTCCGGGGCCGCGGGGACGGTGCCGGGAGGGGCCTCAGCCGAGCCGCGAGACCGGCGAGGCGAAGTCCTAGAGCGATGATGCTTTTTGGACTTCTTGTGTTTCGACTTACCGGACGAAGAAGACTTCGACGCCGACGACCGGTGTGGACTCCGCGATCGACCCCTGGACCTCTCACGCGACCGGGGCTTCCGCGGAGCCGAATGCCGGGCCTCGAGGAGCTTTCGAGACCGCTCTCGCAAAGCTTTCAGGTTGAGGGCCTGGCAGTCGGTACAAGACTCCGTGTCGTGGCCTCGGCCGAGGCAGAAGAGACACTCCCAATGCGGGTCGGTGACGGACATCATCCGCGCACAGGCGCCGCAACGTTTGAAACCGGGCATCCCTACGACACCTTGATAGATGAGAAAACAGTGAAAAAATTCACCAAAAAGTATGGTCAAAAAATGACCAGGGCACTGCTCTTCCCGGATCTGCGCTTGCTGGCGCGGAAAAGAAGAACTGACGTCAGCACGCAGGGGCGGCGTCTAAGTACTGCCCGCGACGTCATCCCGGCGATCACGACGCCGACGACGGACGCGGAGCCGCACGACGCCGCCTACCGACGCGCAAGGGTACTGCTACGCAAAAACTTTCCGGATCCAGCCTGACGCCTGGGGATATTCTAAGGTAAGGAATCTGTCACTAACGTGTCTCTTTCAGATGGTACCTGGTATATGGTAGCCATAGTGTACACAGGGCCTGCAAGTTAAATGTCACCAGTGGGCTGCAGCACCCATTGTGCCACCCACTGCAGTGACAATACAAACATGACTGCAGGCCTATCACTGCAAATTTGACCTGTCAAAATAACCCTTTTGACAGGCCTAAACCTGTCTTTAAAATATTAAAAGGTCACACCTAAGATAGGCCCTGTTACCGATAGGATAGGGTGCATGGTATTTAAAACTAGGACATGTAGAAGTTGAATATTCCACTCTGTAGGGAAACGGTGGATTACCTTATAATTTTAATTTAGGATTGGTAACAGCTAGAGAATTTCACAAGCACAATCCAATTGAATGGGTAAAGTCGAATTTTGTGTAACTATTACCGAAAAGGGGCTTTAGAAAAGTTACCTTTTGCCTGCCTAAAGCCACTGGGGCCTTTGTGTAAGTATTCACTGTCACCTGGCAGCTTGATGGTTTCTCTGTGGTGAGGTGTGAACTGCTCCAAGGACAGGCACAATGGGCATTCGGGGTGGGGAGGTGGTGCCCCCCTTCACAGGATGGCCTGGGGGATGCACCCATACCCTAGGTGCACTTCAAAGGGATCTCCCCTGTCACAGTCCGATGCAGATCACACCTGGGCCTGCCTCTCCTTTTGTTCCTCTAGTCACCCAGGCACCAACACCAGTGAGTAGGAGAGCTGCCCCAGAACTGGTTTATAGTGACCACCGGGGTGGGATTGTGAGCTATTAGTGTGTCAAATCCTGCTTGAACGTCACATCCTGTTTGACAGGTCTGCTGGAGTTTTACATATACTATTTGGACTGCACTTCAAAGGAAGGAAACAGAATGCCAAAACAATGTTTGTGTATCCACTGTCTGCTTGCTGGAAGCTCAGCTTTGCCGTCTCTGATGTTATTGTTGGTACAGGGACTGCATCACTTTGAATTTTCTGCTAGATGTGGGAGGAGCCTAGGGTTACTGTGGTATGCTCCCGACACACACCCCAGTCCTTATAGTCCAAATTTAGTGTGGCTGAAAACTTCTTGAAAATGCCCAAAGTGGGTACGGTTATCCCGGGAAACTTTACCCGAATGGGGTAGTACACCCCAAGGGCGTCATTCCCATACACTAGCTCGTGCCAGACATAAATGTGGACCTCCAGGGACCCACTTCAAAACACTCCTGGACCTGTGAAAGACGAGAAGAAGGCTGAACCTGCTGTCAGATCTCAGAAGAGCCCTAAAGAACTGAACCTGCTCTCTCTTTGTACCCAGGACAAGAAGTATATTCCAAGGGTCATGAGGCTGGCCTCCTGTTCAAACTATAGGGATACAACAGGCTACAAAAGGCCTTTCCTGCAACTGCCCAGCGATCCGTGGCAACTTGACCTAAACAGGACTAGACTCTGCCTAGTACTCCGTGCCTCCCCAAAGGTCCTGGGGGGTCTGTAGAAGTGTACCCTGTGGTGGATTGGGACATGAAGTGATAGTCAGAAGGTAAAATGTTTTTCCAGGATGAACCTGATTGGTGTATCCAACATGTGCTCCTTTGCGACCAGCGTAAAATTGAGCCTAGCTCCCAGGCTACCGCAACCATTGACCATCATTGGTACTTTGTGTTCTTGGTGCTAGTTCTACTTAAAACTTCATATCTCCGGTTCCCCTTAGTGGATTTTAGTCTTTTTGTTAATTACATTTGACCATTTTTCTAAAGTGTTTTGGGATTTTTATCATTTTGCATTTCAATTTTATTAGTGTTTTAGTACTACACAAATACTTTACCAGATTGCCTGTAAGATAAGCCTGTCTGCTCAGTGCTATAGCTACCAGGGGTTCACTCAGGTTTATTTAATGACTTTAGTGGTTCACCCGGACAAGAATTGAGATTACCACTTGAGGTGGGGAATTAACCCCCTCAACTAATTACCCAATTTCTTTGGAGCCAATCTGAGTGAATCGCAGTTTGGGAACTGCCTAATTATTATTAATTAGACAGGTCGTTTTGTGACTCACTCAGATTCAGTATTTTGCGAATAGGTTGGTTCACAAAATCAGACTTGATTCACTAAAAATTGGTGAACAATTTGCACCATCCTTTTGTGAATCCAATCTCAGTAAAAATGGCCAACAGTCAAATAATTTTAGATTACCTTCCAAATTGTCCTACTGTTTGCATGCCTACAAAGCCTAATGTGTGTATAAATGAGATGGAAACAATCTGTTTGAAGACATTCTCCACTCTGTCATAAGATAGCTTAGCATAGGTGCCTTCCTTGTTGAGAACTTGTCAGAACCTGCAAGGAAATTATTAATTTTCAAAAGTTTGAATCTTGCAAAAATCAGTGTCATGTCTAACTGTGAATTCTTGTTTTGTTCTAAAAAAAACTGCAACAATTAATTATTACTGGTACCAGGCGGCAGGTTTCTTAAACTGCCATAGGAAAGGGCCATGTGAGTGAATACTAGCTTCTCAGGATGCAAACACTTAAGCTGAGCAATGGTCTCCACCAGCATAAGGAGGTTCCTTGATTCTTTAAGAGCGCTCAGTAGAAGGGCAATAGGAGGGAAGAAGAGAGCACTCTTCAATACTCAGGTAAGAACGAGTCTCCCAGAGGTGCTGGCCCACTAAACATTCAAGGGGAGACGTGCCCACACTGTCTGCTAATTTTCAATGGAAAGGTGTTTGTTTTATGCTGACCCCATGCCAAAGATATAGTTTTAAGGATCGTCTTGCTCAGCTCTCATTCTTATGCTCTCTGATCCCTGAAACACAACCCCTTAAATATAGGGGACGAGAAGAAATGTGTCGAAGTGATGGTCCATTTTCACGTGTCCTTCCAGCTGATAGACATGAGGACAATAGGCTCGGACAGTTATCCGAACTAATAAAGGACAATAGTTATCTGATCTAAAAAAGGACTAGAAAAGGACAGCGGTGTTCACAATAACCACCTTGGTCTGAACAAAGGGAAGACAAATTTAAACTGCCCTAAAGTCAAGCCAAATTTAATTTGAAGGACAAATCATACATGTCACAAAAGGCAATTAATGAACAGGCCTCTGCCAGGCTGACCTCCTGCAATACTCAGATGAGCATGAGATGACTCTAAGCTGCAGCCACAGCAGACACAAGAGACATCCCACCAGCAGGTTGAAGCAAGTAGCCCACCATCGCAAGGCAGCAGGTGGAATGGGTGGACCAGGATCTAGCTAAAGGGTCTGTCCAGAATGTCAGTGGTGTCTTGATATCAGCAGTTTCTTATCTGCAAATCTTTAGTGCAGACGTTTACTTCGCTAGGACAAATGAAGGCAGAAAGGAGTTATAGTGACTGGCAATGCATCGGAGTTGTTGACCATAATCTGGGTTTGAAGTATCTTCTCCAGGACTGCAGAGTAACTTCTTACCCAATAATCATCTTATGGTTACTTTTACCAACAAGGGCCACCAGCCTTGGAATCTTGAAAGAAGGTAGGATCAGGTGTTCAACAGGTCTACACCCACACCGATGGCAGGGTAAAGTGCAACCACCGCTGTGAATCAATGTGCATCGCTTCCACTGGATCCTGCATCCTCAGATAATTTCTATGCTCAGGATGGTGATAACAGTGTTCAGATTAATACAAGACCGCTTCCACAAATCTTCCTGAGACAGAAACAACCAATGGTGACCTCTGTACTGATGGAGTCCACTGGAAGTCAATCACTAGTGCTGGAGACTTCCTGAGCCGAAGGCATGATCTTCAGCCTCAGATGTCTGACAAGGGACAACATACGGTTGGTTCATGTACCCCCTGAGTCACAGAAAGTCAAGAGTATGGAGTCATGACTAAGTCAGATTTTTATAGGTTGCTATCAGAAAGGGAAGATGGATTCTGAATTTTATCCTAGGACTACAGCACAGTGTTGGTGCTGGAGACCTTTAAGAAGGGGTCTTCTTACTGTGGTGCAAACCCTCACTCATTAACAAGAGAAGGCAGGTGCAGGACAGACTTGCCTAACTACTTTTTGCAACCGTCTAAGTGTCACCAGAATGTATGAACACATGGTGCCACAAAATGAGCCTTGGTATGAAAAACATCCTAATCTTTTGATGCAATATTTTGGTTGCACTATGCCCAGGGTATAATCAAGTTCAAACCTGTGGTCCAACAGTTGTCAGATTCTGTCTGTGTGATGATGCAAGGATCGGTTCAAGAAAGTGCTTTGCCTGCATATTTATGTGTATTTGTCAAGCACACGTGCATTCATTTATAGAGTCTCTTGGTGCTAAGAAATTATCTGGCTGAACTAAAAAAACAGGAGGAGTCAATAAAACATTTCAAACATTATGCGTTTGCTCAATGGCAACTAGTGGAGTTTTTCGTGGTGGGAAGTTATGTGGTCATTTTTTTTCAAGTTCAATACTAATCTCACAGCTGTATTTTGCAATTTTTAGAGCCGATCAAGGCTTTTTTTTGGGCAAGCCAAAGTACATTCAATTCCCATAATCCGTTCGAGCCTGGATGAAGAATTAGCCACAGTGACTTGTAGGGGCATGAAAGAAATGGAAAAATATGTCCAAGGTGTTTCAAACGAAAAATACAAGATTAAGGATTAGCTGAAACATCGGATTCTAGAGAGGATAGTGTCCAGAATGATGCCTAGGTTGCGGGCAGTATTCACTGGGGATGGACACCGTTTGAAAATACTCACATCCGTTTATCTTGTTGGAGAGCAATAATCTCACTATTTTGCTGGGTTGGAGTTTTAAAAATAGGTATTATACAGCTTTGAAAAGTGTCTAATACAGAGGGCACAACACCATGGGTTTTTGCAGCTAGGAGACAGAAAACTGTCATCTGCATAAAAGTAAGATTTGATTAGATGTTCTTGTAGCCAAGATGTAAGGGAACGTAAATATAAACTAAAAAGCACAGAGGAGATAATAGAATACCCTCTCCCCACTCCCCACCCCCAGTTGCTTAGAGAGAGTGGTAACTCTAGTTTGATGGACTGGATTCTATTTGATAATAAAAGACAATAGTCAACGTAGGACAGTACCACTGATTCCAAGACAGTAAAGGCGTTGGAGAAGGGTGGGGTGCCCAAAAGCAGCAGAGAGGTCCAGTAATATTAGGGTCTTACATCCACTCACCCCAATGAGCTAGGAAATATATGGCATATATAGATGGGTCTAATTTTAAGATCTAAAGAGTATTTTATGTTTGTTTCTTTTAAACAGAAGGCCGACAATAGCCTTCTTAATTTGCAGTAAGAAAATTCCTGTTGACAATGAAGAATTGATGTTGTCAATTATAGGACATAAATGCTTAAGTTGTAGTTGGTCAGTGACTTCCACATAGGGATAGAGGATTAAGTGAAGTGCCTTGCTTTCCACAGACAGAAGAGTTGCTTGGTACAGCACAAAGTTTCAGCCCACTAGTAATTACCTCAAACTTCCTACTATTAATAATAAACCTAACATCTAATGGGGCACGGAGTCATCTTTTCTCTGCATATATTACAGCTCTCATTATGATAAATGCAAGAGCACACGCTTCCACCGAATGCTTGATTCCTACAAAGAAAACCGAGTAGGGATGCCAGTCACCTGTTCCATATGGCACATAATACTTAGCCTGAAACCAAAGGGTTGAGTCACAAGTTGTCCAAGCGAGCAGAAGAGGAAAAGAAATCATTAGCAAAAATCCAAACAGTGCCCAAGCAGCTGCCTCGCAATATGAACTGCTGAGTACAAAAGAAGCAGGTAACATGACACACCAATCGGATCAAAAAAGGCAACTGCTGAGGGAGCGCTACTGCCAAGCGCCAGAGAGTGTGGCCGCATACAAGTCATCAGACGTGAGGCGCCAACTACGCAAAACTCTTAACTGAACAGTTCTGAGAAGCAGCTTCTTGTTCCCTAACATGGTGGCACTCACAGGCTGAGAACTGAAGGTACAAAATGTAGGAGTGCAAATGGTTTTTATTCTTTGGGATAATCCTCTGCTACCCACGATCCAAGCTTTACCCGCATAACTTGGAAATGTGATAACTATGGAAAAGGTTGCAGTGACTATGAAGAGTACCGCACACACTGACCTGCCAGACGCAGTAAAAGCCTTAAAATTACTTCTGAGCACATATTTCTTTAAATCCAGAATTATCAACAATCCACAAAACGTCGACAATTAGAATCGAAGGCGGCAAACTGGATGGAATATCATTGTAACAGAGCAAACTAATTAAAAATACAGACGTGAATCATGACAGCAGAGAATGTTCTGGGCAAGGGAATGTACTTTTAACTGTGGACTGCTTACAACTTCTCTGGATGTATTTAACGAGAATGCTAATAAATGACTTTGAATCGCAAATGTAAAGGATGTGGGGAAACTTGGTTCTCAATGGTCTATTTTAAAGAAAATTTTCCATTCCACATTTGCTACTCTTCAGTGCCGCTTTGAGTGAAGTTGCTAATGTGAATTACAACAAACGTCATCAAATGGAAGCATGAGCTAAAAAAAAAAAAAAAAAAAAAGAGGACTACAAGGTTACGTGTATAAAACAAAATTTGTGGCTTGCACGCCAAAATCCAAGATTTTATATTCAAATGCAAGAGATCATTACAAACTATATAAGCTCACTGCTGGGCTGCAGAAGCTCATGATAACAAAAAAGAGAACATACAGAAATACATATGGCCTTTGGGTGAAGGGTGTTTTAAAGCTGATGCAGTAGAAAAAGAAACGAATTTGGAAAAACGTAAATATAAAATTTCAAGGCAGTACATAAGCCGAAACATAAATGTGAATCCTTTGTTAGTGAAGATCCATTGGAAATGCTTAAGAAAAACTAAGGGGGTCATTAGGATGGCGGGCGGACTTGAGTCCGCCCGCCATCCTAGCGGTAACGGGACTGCCTGCCTGTCATGCGGCGGGCCCGCACCCCTAATTATGATGCGACCGCGGCGGTCGCATCTGGCAATTTAACATTGTGGCGGGTGCTGCTGGCTGCAGCACTCGCCGCAATGTCAAATGGCCATGTTGTGCATTTCCATGCACAACGTGGCAGGTACCGCGCGGTGCCTGGCACTTGGTGCATGGAACTGCAGGGGGGTACCATGGGTACCCCCCCAGTGCACCCGCCACCCCCCAGATGGGGCCCACAACGGGCCCCCAAAGCCAGTCTCCGCCTGTCTTTTTGCGGCGGGATATCCGCCGCAAAAAGACAGGCCAAAGGGCATATCATAATCACTACGGCGGCACCGCCGCAATGTTGCCCTGGTTCCGGGTTCCGCAAGGTGGGCGGAAAAGGACCGCCTTGCGAACCATGGCGGACGGACTTTCCGTCCGCCACGGAACCTTTGTGATTCCCACCGCCATCCTAATTTGGAGGTGGGTAAATCTCATTCTGATGGCGGTGGCGGTCCTCCCGCCATCATAATGAGCCCCTAAGTTTCATGTATACTCTGGCATAACTAAAAAATCTTATTCGGGGGCATGCACACAATTTCAAGGCTTACAAACACATGCAAATGCAAGAATTCTTCAAATGTAATAAGTATTACAATAACAAGATTTCTACATTACATTTTCTACACAACCTAGTGGCTCAAAATATACAATGAAACCATACCTGATATGGAAGAACACCGTGAGAGGAGGTATTAATAAATAAGGTACATTCAATGTTGCCTGGTTCAGTTGGGAGGAACACCAGCCTGAAGGAGGCGTGATCCTTGGCTGGAATCACCTGAGGAAACACAGTGGAAATCAGCTATTCGATCAATGGTAAATGAATCCTGTAAACTCTAGCTCTACACCAGTCCTGCATTTGTATTCAACAAAGGTAAACCTTTGTTAATTATTTTTAAAATACAGCAACTATCTACCAAATTTGAAAACATAAATTATCCACCTCGCTATACTCACAAGCATGACCAAAAGCGATCAACATCACTGCTTATTAAACACATCCAAGTCAAACAAGTTACTTACCTGTAACAATGATACTTTTGTAGCAAAGATAATAATTTACCCAGAGGCATGACCTTCACCTATACGGACAGAACCATCGCTTGCAAACTGCCCCAAAATCTAAATGCCCATGCCTGTGGGCGTCACAGGGGAAGAGCAACAGGTGGTCGCAGAGTACAAGCTAGCCAAAGCGACTTCTGCTGTCATCCTCCCCTCCAACAGAACAGATTAACCCGCTGCTTCTGGCAGATGACCTTGAAGTACATACACAGCCTAGGACCCTGACCATTACCTTAGACTGCCACGTGCAGAGTGTAGGAGCCAGAAGGCTCTAGTTACAGAGTGAAATAGTTGCAATGCCAGACACAGGTCACATGTATAAGAACCCAAGTCTTAACCCTGAACCTCATGCTTACCAGCACTAAACATAAAATCTTTAAAAAAAGGGTAGGTGGGATATTAAGGGACAGAACAAAAAACCACCGTGGTAATGATATCACTGGAACTATGTGGACGTTTCTATCCAACTGGGGAGATTTAACAGATTCAATTTTCTGACTGGGATCGAGCCAAGGATCGTGTGGAGGAGACTTCAGGTATGCCTCCCGTTGGACACCATTAATCATAAAAGGGGATATGGCCTTTTTGAATTTGAATTCCAACTGTGCCACTTGTTTTTGGCGAAAGGAAAGCAACAGTAGAGATTGGATATCTTTAATGATAGTTTTGCACCTTCAGGCTATTCTAGATTCACATAGTGTACACCATCCTGCCATCTAGTGGACGGGTTTGGTAAATTATTTTGCTGGTCTGAATTAGGAGTTTGGGTGTCCGCCTTATTTTCATAACTCATGAAGTAAACCTGAAGCTTGATATGTCACATAATGAAGAAGCCACCATCATACCGTACTTTCCCTATAATGAATGCCTGTGTAGTTCGTTTGCCAGCACTCCTTTTTACTGCGGAAGTGAGGGGGGAGGGGGGGTTGCATGTGGAGCTAAACCAGGCTTAAGCTTCAAAGCTAGTGCTACAGGGAAGAACCATTTACCTTTTCCAGTACAGCTGTAATGTCTTATTATCACAAGGGCATCTCTTCCAATGGGTAAGTGGGCTATCCACTTTTCTTAGAATCTAACCCCCACCTGAAACAACCTATAGACAAATGCCAGCTAAAGGAGAGGAGGCTAGCACACCAACCAAGCATCAGGGAACTATATTCAGGCCTCTAGAGGCACCACTCGGGTTGCTATGGCAGTCAGTATGAGGTGCCCAAGCTCTTGTGGGAGCTGGTGGGGGCTGCTAACGTAACCTAGGGGGCTTCTACCTATGTAAAGAACTCAAACTAGTTACAATTCCTTATGCCTAAGAAAGTACACAGCTGTCATAAGCTAGATGATGGCCACAAAGGTGTCCACTCTTATGATTCTTCCTCTCCAGGGCACCTGTGCTCTTTTCATGACTTTATCCTTCACCATGGTGTAGTGCGCACCTCATTTTTAGGTCTCGCCTAGGCAGCGCGCATGCGCTGCTCTAGGAGGGCCTTTAGCCATCAGTCTTCACTTTTCAAGCACTGCACTCGTGCTTGTGGCGGCATCCACCTTGCGGGAGCGAGCTGCGGCGCGCCACAAGCACGAGTGCAGTGCTTGAAAAGTGAAGCCTGCGCACGAACGCACGCATTGTTTGAGTTTCAGCATTAGGAGGCATTGTTTGAGTTTCAGCATTAGGAGGCTCTTGCCAGCTCTCGTAGCGCGTGTGCGGCTCCAGGCGCAGTCTCTACCCCGCTAGAGCTATCAGTCTGTGCGCAGCTCCGGCAGTCTCTCCACGCCGGCTCAGGCACTCTGTCTCTCACCGGATCCCACGGTCTCTCCCGCACTCTGCGTCCAGTCCTTCCTCTTCGCGACAGAGACACTCAGACTGAAAGTGGCAGCTCTGCGCGGCTTCCCCTTCCTCCAGAATCGCGTCTGTCTCATCCGAGAGCCCTGCTTCCTCCTATACCGTGCCTGCCTGTAACTTATCCCCACCCCGACTCTTCTGCCGCGCTGCCTCCGGGCTTCTCTCCTCATTCTCTCACCTTAGTCTTTCCCGCTTCTCCATTCCCATTCTCTGCTTCCACCCCTGCTCTCTCTGTGGCTTCCCTTCCTTTCTCTGACTTCTCTCACTCTCTTCTTCGCTCCTTCACTCACTCTGGCTGACTTCTCTCTCCTCTCACTATCTCGATCTCCTCTTTTTCACACTAAAGGCTCCCTTCCACTCTCCCCTCTTTCCAAAGCTGCAAAGTTTTGAGACTGCTTATGTATGACATTTCCATGTTTCGGGTGTGTTTGTATGTGACATTCACATGCTTTAGCAGTGACACTTTAGCACGAGTAGAGCCACGTAGTAATGCTCAATTAATGAGATAAATTGCAGAAATGATTGGGTGACACCTTCAGACATTACTAGGGTTTTCAGCCAACATCAAAGCTGCATTATGGGGCACGTAGTTTCGTTCTTAAAGATTACTGGAGACTACAAAAGCGGCACGGGATTAAAGTGGTACATAATGCCACCCTGGCTACACTTTACTTTAAGTCCAGGCAGAAGCAAGCGTGTGTGTTAGGAGTTGAGGGGTTAGATGCAGCATCGTGTTTACTGCTGCTGAGTGATTGCAAGGTAGATAGATCAACCCTGGTGTCTGTGACCACATTTTCAAAGACCAGAGAAGAACACCCTCATTTTATGAACTTTATTCTCTGCTAGGTTATACTGCTGTTCAGACTAGGTGTTGCCATTTGCAACTTCGTTTTTTTTTTTTCGCTGTAAAATTAACAGAACAACAATAGCTTCACACACATGGTTGTTGTGTGCTCGGAACCATGTGCATACAAAAACATGCTTCCAGCGCTGCAACATTATTTTAAAAAAACAGCCAGACGTGATGATGTAACGGAATCTAATTAAAAACACGGTATATTCCAACTTCAGGTGGATTGATGAGTTACTCATTAAAACGCAGCAAGCAATAACTTTTTTTAAATGGACAAGAAAAAGTCACAGTGTTGAGCACACAATCACCTCGGTATTTAAATACAGCAGTAGAGGGCACGGGCACTGTCTCCAGCCAAAACACACAGAGATCTCCGCTCGCGCTTCACCTCTTCTCCTCTCAGAGACAGATGACCTCGCACTGGCTGGCACACTGCCATGCAGAGTACCTGGAGCAATGTGAAGGCACAAAGGAGCTATAAAAATGGCGTGACATAGCATTTCAGTGCTCTCATGCTCAGCAGAAGCTCATATCCCCTGACTCTCGACTGACTCAATCTGCCATCATGGACACGTTCACTAGGCCCTTGGTAGCGCTTCCTTCGGACACTGGCACCAACACCACTGCAAGAGGTCTGGGGTATCAGTTCAGACAGCATGCTAAAAGTAGAATCCATGTTGTGGAAACACACCTAACAATAACAGAACATCAACTTCTCTGAGTGGACAACTAAAACCACATGTCTCTTTACCACCAGCAAGCACAGTGCAGTCCGGCGTCTTAAAAAACCAATCATTTTGAAATGTTCTGCAATAATATTTATTCTGATCACTCAGTGCAAGCCAATGCTCAGATAAGAAAATAGACGTGTGGGACTAAAGTTCATTTATTTCCTAATTGAGTAGTTTGTATACTTACATACAAGAATGGTGAAGCTGAGGAGGCAGACAAACCCAGAAACCCTTAAAGCATTGGCATAGCCAATAGGTCTCGCTTTTGGGACCTTATACGTATTTAGTTATGCAGCACAATATCCTTGGTGCAACAACATCAACTGTTGCATGGCTAAACACTTATAAGGTCCCAAAGGCGAGACCTATTGGCTATGCCAATGCTTGTTCTCTTGGATAAGACTTACAAAGCCTGCACAAATGCTGAAAGTGGGGGTTTCCCATTGAAGCAGACATGGGCAACAGGCCCTACTGTGTGTAAACCTGTGGCTGCAGGTTTGAACTTCTAAACCGGTATCCACAGAAACTCAAAGACTTCTTCAAACATTTATCTCACACTTTTTTTTTTTAAACTTTATTGTATTTCAGATGTTACGAACAGAGCTCTGTGCCTACATCCCGAGACGGGCCGGCAACACAAAGAAACAAAGGGAGTATAGTCTCAGCTAGGGGGCCATACACAGCAAGCCGCCTACAACCACTTCGGGCCGGCCGCGTCAGGTGAGAGAAATGGGCAGCTAGTTTAGCAAGGCTGTATGCATAATTTACGAGTCGCAATGCAGAACAGAACCAACAAACATTACCGCTTCCCACTGACTGAAGGTGTAGGTTGACCCTTCCCACATGTCAATCACCTGGGTGACTTTAGAAGAACCTTTTGTATAGACCCTGTTGTGCTTGGTTTCAGGTATATACCCACTTGTATTAAGTCGCAGTATCCTCAGACCTGCCTCCCCCAGTAGTGGGCTCAGCGTCCATGTCGGAGGTGGTGGCGTGCTCTAGAAGGTATGTCTGGAGGGGGGCCCATATGTCACGCGGGCGGGAGGATGGCGGTAGCAATTCAGCATAGATGTGAAGTTGATCTTGGCAGTAAATGAGATCACGCAGCCATTCCTTAAATTTGGGAGCTCTCCCTCTGGCCCATCTGCAAGCGATTCGCTGCTTGGCGAGTAGTAGCGCCAGGGAAATATATTTCCGTGTCGCTGCCTCCAGTGCCGTAGTGTACCCTAGGAGTGCAACCATTGGATCATCAGGGACGTGTAACCCAGTCATTCGGTCGAGTGCTGCAAGAACCTCCACCCAATAGTTTCGTACACAAGGGCAGTCCCATGCTAAGAGGCGGAAGTCCGTGCCATCAGCCCCACAGCGGTCACAGTGGTCAGTGTCTCGGAGGCGTAGGCGCTTTAAGCGTGCCGGTGTACAGTAAAGTCGATGGATGTACTTATAATGAATTATGCGCAATCTGCTGCTAGCCGATACATCCCTTGTTTGGCGACAGCAGAAGGACCATTGGTCGTCTGTAAGGGAGGAGCCAAGCTCCTCCTCCCAGCGCGTCCTAGCCGGGGCGCATTCGTATGTGCAATCCTTTTGGACAGTACGATAGAGTACTGACACAACATGAGTGGGGGCAGTCTGTTGCAGGAGAATATGCAAGGGGGGGAAGATGGGCGGTTCTTGCGGAAAGTCCGGGGTGATGGCCCTCACGTCTTGTCGCAGCCTGATATATAAAAACCGGTCCAGGGGGGTGGGTAGCGTTTCTCCAAAGAACTCCTCGCTGGTGCGGAATTTGCTGTTGACATATAGGTTTCCCCAGGTCCTGATAGAGAGCATTCGGAGGAGTTGGCAACAGCCTCCCTCCCGCGTAACTGGGAGGTCTAGTCTGCCACGTAGGGGCAACAAGGGGGGAGTATAGGAGGGTAGTGTGAAGGCGGCTAGCCAGGTTCCGCCATGCACCAAGGGTACACTGTACGGTGGTGGAAGCCGAGCGCCTCGATACAGCCGGTGCACTTAAGTAAGCGGAGCAGGGGGTCGGGGCCATATATCCGTCCTCTATTGCCAGATGGGGCATGTATGGGGGGGAGAATCCAATATGCCGCGAAGTGAGCCTGGGCGCAGCTGAAATAGAGCTCCATGTCCGGAACCTCAAACACCCCGGCTTCAGCGGGTCGGGTGAGAACGTCCCAACGCAGCCTAGCGTTTTTCCCTCCCCACGTGAGGCGAATGAGTTGAGACTTTAGCGCTTTGAAGAAGTGGCAGCTTGGGGCGTACGGGATGTTAATAAAAAGGTAGAGTAGCTTGGGCAAAATTACCATCTTAATAAGAGAGACTCTCCCTGCCAGCGTAAGTGGTAAGGCAATCCATCTAGTAATTTTCTCCGTTAGGAGGTCAAGCACGCGCCCGTAGTTATCCCTCATCAGATCGCTCCGATTACGTGTAATGACTATGCCGAGGTATGTTAAGCTATCCTCACACCACGTGAGGGGATAGTCAGGTGTAAACTGCGTGGTAGTGTCAGTAAGGGGATAGATCTGTGATTTCTTCCAGTTTATGTTAACCCCAGACAGGTGGCCGAAGAGGAGAAACTGCCGGAGGATTGGGTTCAGGCTTTCCTGTGGGTCCCGGAGGTAGAGAGTAATATCATCCGCATAGAGGGAGATAAGGAGTTGCCTCTCTGGATATATTATGGCGTGGTCTCGGAAGTGCTGTCGGACTTTGGCGGCGAGAGGTTCTACAGCCAGGGCAAAGAGAAGAGGGGAAAGAGGGCACCCCTGCCGGGTACCCCTGGCTATAGTGGAGGTGGAGCGGGCGCCGTTGACCATGACACTTGCCTGCAGGCCTGTGTACATCAGGTTGATCCAGGCAAGGAAGGGGGCAGGGAAGCCCATGCAATGAAGAACAAATGCAAGGTAATCCCACTCCAAAGAGTCGAACGCCTTGGTGGCGTCAAGAAAGACAGCCACCGCGTTCGTGTCAGGGTCGATATCCTGGAGGATAGCAAAGAGAGTGCGCAGATTGTGAGACGTGCCTCTGGAGGGTACGAACCCAGACTGGTCCGGGAGGACTAGGGCGGTCATGAGAGGGCTAATGCGATTCGCAATCAATTTCGCTAGAATTTTAGCATCAATGTTTATTAAGGAGAGGGGTCTATAGGAATCGCATTGCGTGGCTGGCTTGCCCGGCTTCGGGGTGGAGATTATTAACGCCTCTCGCATTGTCCGGGGCAGGATACCTGTTTCGCGAGCCTCCTCATAGACTTGCCGCAGTGCGGGGATAAGTATATGGCGGTAAGTTTTGAAGAATTCGGCCGGGAGGCCATCTGGCCCTGGGGCCTTACCTGATTGGAGCTGCATAATGGCGGATATTATCTCTTCATCCTCGTAGTGTGCGAGGAGGTGTTTCCTCTGAGTATCTCCTAGCCAGGCGATCGCAGTGCCTTCAAAGAAGGGAGTAAAGTCGGCGGGTTGGCGCCGCTGCGAAGTGTACAGGGCTCTATAGAAACGCCGGAACGCGGCGACAATATCTGAGGTGTTTCTATGGAGTTGAACGTCTTCGTCTATGATTTCTAAAACAGTGTTGGAGAATCTAGGTGGGCGAATCGAAGACGCCAGCGCCTGTCCTGGCCGCTCCCCCTATCGACGCGCTTGTTGATATTTGCCCCTAAATTTGCATTCCCTCTCCGCCGTTGCCTGATAATCAATAAGCAGGTCTTTCAGACGCATCTGGAGTTCCGGTGTGGGTGCCGCCTGTATCTGCGCCTCTGTTTGTTTAAGCTCATGTTCTAATCTGCGGAGTGTAGAGCGAATGTCTCAGCACCCCTCCGCTTTTGGCAATGCAAAGGCCGCGCACGGTGACCTTAAAGGCCTCCCAAACGGTGGAGTAGTGCATAACCGAGGTGTCATTTCGGGGGAAGAAGTCAGTGATCTCTAGAGTTCAGCTTTGAACACCGGGTCCAGCAGGGTCTGCGGGAGCAAGCGCCAGGACAGGTACGGCGACTCCTCGTACGGAGGTGTAAGAGCGATGAGGACTGGTGAGTGGTCAGAATAAGTGCAGGAGAGGTGAGAGGCACGCGATAGCCATGGGGTGAGTCCCTTGGAGAGGAGCCAGCAGTCAATGCGCGACCAGGAGGAGTGGGCCGTGGAGAAACATGTTCCGTCTCTGTCCTGTGGATGAAGGGCGCGCCAGGCATCTACAAGGTCATGGTCACGGATGATGTGATTAAGGGTGTGATGTGCGTTGGAATAGTGGTGGGATTGCGGATGTGGGCGATCGAGTGTTGGATCTAAGGTGACATTAAGGTCTCCCCCCCCATGCCACATGCATTGAACCGATATCCATCACTTTCCCCCATAGGACATGAAAGAATTCCGGATCATCAGTGTTCAGCCCGTAACAGGAGACTAGTGTTATAGACTGGGCCATCCATCGGCCCCAGAGGATACTGTAGCGGCCTTGTGGGTCAATGTAGGAGCCAATGGGTGTGTAGGGGAGTGTGCGCTTAATTAGTATGACCGTGCCCCGGGCAAAAGAGGAGTAGGATGAGAAGCATCTGTAACTCGCCCAGCGGGATGCGAATGAAGTCGGGGCTGTGGGGCCTAAGTGGGTTTCCTGAATCATGGCACAGTGAATGTGGTGGCGGTCTAAGTATGAGAGGATGTGCCGGCGCTTGCGAGGGTCTCCCAAGCCTCAGACATTCCAGGTGATGAAGTTATAAGCAGGGGGGTTAGGCCGGGTCTCCATGATAATAGATCAGGGTTGCAATAGTTGGTAGTTCATGTAGGTCAAACAAGCTAGGTACATAGCTGCTAAACAATTCAGCAGAAAGCGGTTTAAAAACATTCCTCCCACCCCCTCCCACATCAGCAACCCAAACCTGCTGTGTCACGTAATCCACCCCCCCCCCCCCCCCCCCAAGATCTTCCCACTGCATCCTCCCAACCGGGAAGGATGTCCGCAGGGCGGCCAACATGTCACAAGTAATTTGTATAGGGATTGCCTGGGTGGGTGGCAGGAAGAGGGCGTACCAGATACACCTCGCGTGTGCGAGGGCGCTCGGGAAGAACAGTAGAAATTCTCATCAGTTCAGCTAGGCTAGGCCGTAGTGGGTACTGCGTGCAAGGAGAGCAGCCGCAGGAGTCGCTCTCTAGGGTCCGCGCAGTGATCCATTAAGCGGGGACATATTGTTCCAGACTGTGAGCTAAGAGTGGACCCACCGCTGTGTAGTCAGTCAAAAGGCGGCGCTAGATGCCGTCACCTAGTGAGGTTGAGCCGCTATTCTACATCGGACGTGTTGCTCTCCGCAGCAGATCGGAGGGGGGGAGAGGCGCGTCCCCGGGGGTCCCCGGGCAGGGCTTTAAGGAAATCATATACATGCTGAGGATTAGTGAAGAAATGGGATTTCCCTTGATGGTTAATTTTGAGGCGTGCAGGGAACAGCATGGCGTAGTCGATGTTTTTTTCCTGGAGCTTCTTTTTCACAGGCAAGAACTTCCTGCGCGCCTCCTGGACCGGCATGGTGAAGTCTAGGTATAATGAAATCTCCACTCCCTCAAACTGCACCCTTCCGCGTTCTCTAGCGAGTTGCAGTGCGGAGTCTCGGTCTCTGTAATTGAGAAGTCTCGCAATAATGGGCCGAGGAGGGGCGCCGGGTAGCGGGCGGGGGGCCAGGGACCGGTGCGCCCTCTGGATGATGAGCACCGGCGAAATGCCTCTCTCCCAAAGGTGGTAGTGAGCATACGCTCCACGTACTCCTCCATTCTGCCCATGGCGGCGGATTCCGGCACACCAAGAATTCGCAAGTTGTTGCGGCGCGATCGTGATTCCAAGTCCTCATTTTTCGCCGCGATGAGTTTTAGCACCTTGTCCATATCTAGCGCCTTTTTCCCAGCCGCAGCAGTGGTGTCTTCTAAGCCAGAAATGCGGTGTTCCGCTTCTTTAAGGCGTTCCTCATGTTGGCCGCTTTTATGTGCTAGGGTGTCTATGCGGGCATTCATAGTGTCCATTTTGCTTTCTATTGAAGACAGGCTAAATTGAATCACGAGGAGAAGGGTCTTCAGATCGTCCGTGGATGTGGATTGTTCAGGGGCGCCAGCTTGGTCCCCCTCCGTCTCAGCCTGCATCCTGGTGGATTTCCGGGCTTCAAAGTTAAGTTTGGGTTGCTTGCCGTCGGTTTTCCCCATGACGATATTGCAGGTGGGGCCGGCGAGAGGACAGTGTGAACGTCCTGGAGGCTTCCGTAGTAGGGCCGCAGCCAGGCAGGGGGGGTCCGGTCAGGCCCGCTAGGTGGGTCGGGGGGCCGCCAGTGTAGGTGAGGAGGCGATCGGCGGGTCTCCCAGGGAAGTGGCACGGCGCAAAACGTCTCTCCAGGCCAAGCGCGGCGCAGGTTTGTCTGCCCCCCACGTCAGCGCCGCCAATGCGGAGAGTGAGGTCAGGAGGGGCAGCGAGGGAGGGACAGGGATGGGCACCCAGCGCTCCGGGCGGACTTTGTGCAGTTGACTCGGGCGGAGGAGCAGTCACGCAGTGGTGTCCATCAGTCTCAATAGGAAGGGCCGGCAGGTGGCGGGGTCAGGGAACAGAGGCCAGTGTGCCTGTGGGCCCCCCGTGGGGGCGCCCCTGTAGGCGATGTGTCAGCAGGCAACCGGAGGTGAGGGTGCAGGCAGGCTCACTGGGGTTCAGGCAGTAGTGCAGTTGGCAGGCGTTAGGCAGAAGCGCAGGCGGTCGCGTCAAGGGCCAAGCCCGAAGTGGTCCAGGCAGCGACAGCAGGAGGTGCGGTCAGCGGCGCCCGGGTCAGCTCCCAGCGCAGCAGGCCCAGTGTAGTGAGAAGGGGGCCAGTCAAGCGCAGCACAGGCGAGAGAGCCCCGAGGCAGCCGCAGATGAGGAGCTGGGAGTAGAGGCAGACTCCTCCAACTTCAGCCGGTTCGTGGGTGATCGGAGCAGTCCCGATGTGGTGGGCCCAAGTCAATGCGGCTGGATGGGGGGCCGGGCGGGTGCGAGGTAGGCGGGGGATGCCAAGATGCAGCGGCAGTCAGCGCGACCAGTGTCTCGGCCGCGCCGGCCCCGCAGCAAGTCGAAGACAGTGTAGGAGGCGCCGGGGCAGGCCAGCAGCCCGTGCGGGAAGGTCAGCGGTCGCAGCCGGAAGGTGAGCGCCGCGCAGCACAGGGTCAAGCCTCCGGGGGAGGCGCACTCACCGAGCAGGCAGGGCCAGGAGGCGATGATGGTTAAGCCGGAGTGGCGGGCCGCAGGGCGCTCCGTTTCGGAGGAGGGCTGGCAGGCAGTGCAGCGGCGGCCGCGGCTCCAAGCGAGGGCTGCCTCCGGCGCGGCCCCCCCGACACAATCCCCGCCGTCACAGTTGTCCGTGCAGCACTGCGGGCGGTAGGTCCTCCGGGCAGGCGAGCAGTTCACAGGGGGTCGGCGGGGGCGTCCGGTGCGGCAGCAGCGCCGACCTTTCGGGGACTGGCAGGTTGTTACAGTTAGGAGAGGCGCCGAGCCGGTATGGCGGTCGCCATCTTAGGCAGCATGGGTCCAGAGGTGTAGTCGCAGGTTTTTAGTTTATGTGAGTCGTGCAGCGTCCCATAATGTCGCCTCTGGCAGCTGGCAGGGTCCGCTACTCAGATGGGTGCTTTTTCAGCGGTGCAGGTAGTGGGATGAGCAGGATATCAGGAGGATATCGTCCTGAGCCGCAAGAGCCTCACGTTAGTGCGGCCAACTTGCTTGGCGCCCTCTAGCGCCCCCATTTATCACACACTTTGATCTAGTCAGCTCACACCACATCTACACGCCCCACCCCCATCCCCACAGTGCCGACCCTTGTTGCTTCCAGAAATCAGGCGTTATTTCACTGCAGGTTTCTCTCATAATAATATCATGACAGAGGGGCAGAAAGAGGCTTTTCTGTTGCTTTAATCCAAATACAAAATAAACCCCGTCTATCTCAGAAGGCAATACTCATGTAGACTACAACATACACTATATGGAGGGACTTTCTCAGAAATCCATGAAAAACAAATTTTAAAAATCCAGTAACCTGCCTGTAAGAAGTCATGAAGCTAGAAAAGAGATTGCTCACTGTACATCAACCTGATTTACGTCAGCGCATAACAGTTGGGAAATTAACATAGCACTGAATGGTTTGCTCGCAGATGTCTCCAACACTGAATTGCTTTGTGAAAGATTTTGATACATTGGTCATTAAATCCAATGAAAAGGAGGGTACAGGAAAAAGGAATTCTTCAACTTCCCAAAAACTATTGCATTCCAAATGGGGACGCAGACTGTTGTGCTGTCCCTTTTGTAATACAGATAGCACCTGTGCACATGTACATCTTAACAAGGCGTTCTCTCCTTTGCACGGAACGTAGACAACTGCAATTTAGGGAAACGCTTTACTTCTGTGTCCGCGCTATATTATGGACAAGAGCGCAGAGCCTGCCAGGAGGTGCACTGTCTGGGCACCACAAAAAGGTAATGCACAGTCAGTACACACCCTGAGGACAGCCCTCTGGATGTGGTAAAAGGGAATCCCAAGAACACTCCAAACATCCATCTGCAGGCAGGTGCAGTCACTCCATGCACTCGCTTGCAAGGCAGATTTCTGTCCTTCCTCTGAGGTGCAGACGAGTGCTGCCCCCGGGGCAGCGCAAGTTCGTGGATGCCATAAGGCCAGCGTGCATTAGCACTAATAAGGCACACTGTCCCCATTTGTGCCCAGCATACGTAGTTACAGGCTGTGTTGCAGCACAAACTATGACAGTGCACGCTTACAGTATTACTGGGAAAATCTGCCTGCAGTGTTGGGACTCCATTTAAAATAAATACAATTTTAAGGAAATTCCTATTACTGAACATCCAAAACATGACATATTTGCAGCAGAAAAAGATAACTACCGGTTTCAAGTTCTGACATTTACTCTAACTTCAGCTGCAACCAGGCTTCCTAAAGTGTTCAGATATTTCGTATCAATTTTACTTAGATTGAAGGTCCAGCTAAATCTGGATTTGGTTGACAAGCTGACCCATGGCTTGGCATAAGCCCAGCTCCCCGGGGCTTCTTGCTTTATAACCAAGATACTGAAGAAGTACGGATTCCCTTGAAAGTATGAGAAATCACATCTAGAACTGACTTAACAAAAGGATTCAGATAAGGGGTGTAACATACGTCTCAAGGATCAGGCAGTAAAGATGTAGTAAAACCTGACTGAGCTGCTTAACTTTGAGCAGCCATTCTCCAGAGAGGATCTGTAAGCACTTGAGAAATGTGATGTCAAAACGTCTGTAGTCTTAGTGTTGTGTCTATGTCAAGTCACCGATAGATGACTTTCTCACCTTTTGGTCTGCAGGCTCAAAGGATTTTGAACATCAAATCCGGTAACAGACCATAATTGCAGGCTCAACATCCTCTTAGTTCTGACTTTTCCTGAGCTCATCCCTAAGAATTCCAGTTTTAAAAGGTTGCACGTCAACCACCATGTCCAGCTGCTTAATCCATCATTAATCATGGTAATATGGAAGGAGCTTCAGGTGTTTATGGCATACATAAGAGGATAGCAAATTCAACTGGTGGCTAACACCTTTGTCATCCATCATGGGGGACGTGAAAGCCACTCCTTTGCAGATGTAGCTCAGAAATTATGTTCTTGCATCTCCTAATATCCCACCTGTATTGTATATTTGGGCCTGGAAGGATTACGTTACTTACCTTGTGATCATCTGTTCTTGGCATGTAGTGCTGTAGATACACCTGCTTTGCATACTCCTGCCATCTAGTGTTGGGTCCGGATGTGTGCAAGTTGTTTTTCTTCGAAGAAGTCTTTCGCGTCATGAGATAAAGTGACTTCTCCCCTTGATAATAGTGTGCATGGGCATCAACTCCATTATTAGATTGTTTTCCAGCAGGTGGGTGAGAATGGAGTGTAAGAAAGTGTTAGTAAAGAGATGTCCATGCGTATGCCAAAGTAGAAATTGACTGCAACTGCCACAGGTGTCCAGGGAGGAGGGTGGGCACATGTGAGTCTATAGTACTACATGCCAAGAACAGATGCTTAAAGGGTAAGTAACACAATCCATTTGAGGCATGTGTGGCTGTATATACACATGGTTTGCATAGACTGTAAAGCAGTGCCCACTTAAACCGGAGGCTAAACTGTGGGTGTTGCAGTTGTTTGAAAAAGTTTACGTAGCACTGCCTGACCTACATTAGCTTGATGGCATGCTAGGACTTCCACACAATAATGCATAGTGAAAGTATGTGGTGTAACCCATGTAGCTGCTCTACATTTATCAGCTAGTGGGATATTGCCTAGGACAGCCATGGGAGCCCCTATTTTGCAAGTAGTGTATGCTGTAGGAGGCGTTGGTAAAGTCCTTTTGGCTTTGGCATAACATGTTTGAGTGCATTTAATTATCCATCTGGCAAATCCCCGATTTGGATATGGGTTTTCCTATATGCTTGTTTACTTTTACAAAAGTCTTTAGTTCTGTCAATGTAATACATCAGAGCTCTTTTATCATCTAATGTATGAAGAGTCCTTCCCGCAACTGAGTCTGGTGGAAGAAAGAATACAAGTAACTCAACTGATTGGTTAAGGTGGAAAGGGGAGACCACCTTTGGAAGGAATTTTGGGTTGGTGCAGAGAACCACCCTATCCCTGTGTAGCTGGAAGAAGGTGTTGTGTAGTTCCTATAAGACCTATATAGGATCTGCGTGCTTAGACAACATACACTGCGGGACTGGTGTCCAGACTGATTCCAGACACCCCCACCGGGTATGTTGGCCTGTGTACCAGCTTGCTCGCAATGCCACTATAACCTCCTCTTACCAAGGAGAGAATAGTTATTGGCAACTATCGAACATGACAACCCTGATCCCTCAGGGCCGTGGAAATAGTAACTTACTTTTTGCTCAGTCACTCGTGCTCACTTGTTCTCAGAGAGATACACAGAATAAACGGTTGAGACGTTTTCAATAAGCATTTATTGAACAGTCGTCATTCTAGTGTAAAATAAGTGTACTGAAATCACCAGTAGACAGTAGCATATATAAATGAGTAGCAGCACTAAGAAAGTAAACAGATGGTAGGTTTCTACCATTTTGCTAAAATCATAAATACAGGCAAGTATGTAGAATACATGGCAATAAAATGCGTACTCTTACGATGCACCCTAACTAGATGTACCTAAGTGTACCTAGCATGTGAGTAGGTGTAAAGCCAAAAATCCCTCTAGGATAAAGCCAACCCCATTACCTGATGTTAAACTGCAGGACCCCGTTCTGGTCTCGAGCTGAACACCCTGCAAGGGATGTCAGACCACTGCGAGCTGGAGTATTTGCATGCAGGAACCTCAGCGTCTCGCGTCAGTGTGTCGGCATGGAAGTCGTGATCTCCTCTTCCTATCTCAGCAAGATGTGGTGTTTATATACCCTAAGGTATCCCCAGGTGTTCTACCTTGCTGTGCCAGTGTCGGACTGAACTTTATACACAGTTATTATGCAGGAGATGATGGTCCTGCTCTGATTATAAGAAACTAAGAATCCTTATGCATAATTTATGAGGCCAGTGTCCAAGGAAAAACCCTACGTACTTGTGTGTAGTATTGTAACTGGGTAAAAGGTCAGTCCTTCAAATCCGTTATATGTGTAGTATAGGAGAGAATGTAGGTGAAGGGTTATGATGTTACCTAGACCTACATCGGGGTACCTATATGAAATATAACACCCACTCCTCATCCGACTGGACGACATTACTAAAATCTAGCGTACTACTAAGGCGTCTAGAGGTTTGTACGCAACAAATAATAAAAACATTTTTAAGAGAAATTAAAAAGCGTTAAAAAACCCTTTAAAAGTGTTCTACAAAAAAAAATCATTCAAGTAGTGGCTCTAAAGTGTCCGTTTATATAGTCCGAACAACTACAAGCATTTGAAAGCCATGCAGGTCAAAAGGTTTCAATTTGGAATTTCGAAAAAAAGTAAAAGCCAAATCTTCCCAGCGTGCGACATGCCAAATGTTTATGTGTCCTTGCTGGTAGACGCAACATTGCAGCTGTCTGGATACGCAGCTGACGATCCCTGTAACACCTCACAAAGAATGTCAATTGAGCACAGATGATCTTCCGTACTGCCTGCAGCAGATGCCGGGGCAGCCTGTGTTACATCCAAGGTCTGAGTGTTGGAGGAGCCGGTGTCCATGCCAACAGGAGCAGAAACCACCTGTGGTGGCTCTAAGAATGCTGCTAACAACATGGGAGTGCGCTGAGGACACTGCAGAACATGGGCCTTATCGGGTCCAGTAAAGCATCAACGTCCGGTGGCGCAGCCGATGGAAGTGTCAGACAGAGGTCCAACACGCATTCTTCTCCGCAGTACAGGCATCGGAGAACAGGTAGGACGCAGTCCATCCAGACTGGTCTAAATGACAGGAACCAAGAGGCGCTCAGTTTCCGTAGGCGAGGTGTGTCCAGATGTTGTACCATGCGATCAAGGTATTTGCGCTCCAGGAGAGCTGTTGCTACCTCCTTGGTGGCTGGGATGTCCATTGCGTAGCAGAAAGGTAACAATCAAGATTCCTGCTATTAGGAACAGGATCAGCGGAAGCCCTCCAAAAATGCTTCCAAAGACGGAGTGTATAAAGTTTGGTATAACTCCGAGGACCGTCTGAAGGTGCTTAACAGTCCGGAACCTATGGTCTTAAATAGGTGTACAACACCCGTCGTATCAGACATGTTAAAGATACGACTTACCATTTCTGTGAAATGGAAGGGGCAGTTTGTACGTATAAGTGCCTGTATCTCAGCCGAGGACCTTGCAATCTGGAGATCAAAAGTCTCCCAGGCGGAGGTTAAGGGCACAGTTCGTTGTAAAAGCATGGCTTTCATTCTGCTCAGAGTATCAAACCGTATAAAGGAAACATTTAGCGAAGGCCATAACGGCGCCTCCCTGACTGTATGTGTTGGTGGAAACAATACTTGCATACAGCAAGTAACCCTGGAGCTCACGGTGACTAGATATGCGATGCCCGGAAGCAACCAACAACAACCTTGATCATTCAGCATCAAGTAACTCCTATTCGAGAGAAGCTTGAATACCGGATTAAATCACAGCTGCTGGGGTACCCCTCAAGTGACAGGACAACTTCGCCACAGACCCATTACAAGCCCCGTGTAGCATAATATCCTGGCATATGAGAGATCCACTTAAAGCGTTCTCGCAGTTAGTTCAGCTTAGAAACACTTCCAGATCCCCACTCCTGCATCGAAATCTGTATGGTAAATCCCAGGATTCCCTGATAAATTTCTTACCCATCTTCTCATATCTGCCTGCCTGTTGTTGTTCTAGGCAATAATGAAACTGAAAAGTTGCGACCGGTAATGTTATATGGCCGTGGATTAACCACTCTGTTGACGGTGACTCTGCCACAGTAAAGGGTAACCTATCCAGTTTTTCAATACGCAGCATTGTATATTTTGCTCCCCTCTGTGCCGTTTTCATTTGTTTTTCTGTTAGATTGTATGCAGAAAATAATGACGTAATGTTGGTAAAACGCCAAGGCACATAACCGGTGCGCAATGACTGCAGCGTCCAGCTTAACAAAATAATAGAACGTAACTGTGAGTATCCGTGTTGCAATATGGACAAATCCTGTTCTATTACATCGATAGCAGAAGATACAATGTTGCCCAGTGAATATATCCTGGATGTTAATGTAGTCATACCATTGTCAACTACGGCTAACGCCTTTCATAAATTAACTATCTATTTCTCTTAATCTCTCTGCAGCTTCTTGTTGGGAGATTTTCCAGATTTCGTTATAGACAGCATATAAAAAACACTTCTGATATGGTTTTCTGGGACCTAATAAAAAATCCCGTAGGTCCACATCCTCTGTGAGTAAGGACAAGTGTTGTTTCACCTAGGTTAGTGTTGAGGTTTTTAGCCAATTAAGGTACAACTTCCCAACACTGTATGATGTCACTACCCCCGGATGTTCTCGTTCTACATAACGTGGGTCTGGCCTATGGATACTAAACCCTTCGGTGGTACCCCTGAATCTTTCCTGCCATCTGTTTGTGTCAGTGGGCCAAACCAACCATCCCTTCCAATTGGGGTCTGATCTATTGTATTGCAATAAGTTATCCAACTTAGCCCCTCTTTCTGACGTAAAATTCCCCTCGGTGTTTAAAGGTGTTGGAATTTGAGGCGTGTTCAAGTCCTTATTCTTGGCTATTCCAAGACAGGAAGTCTGTTGCACGGTGTCATTCAGAAAAATAATCTGCTGTGGAATGAGGCATGCTCTAAATAGTGCTTCTGTTCCCTGGACTTGCCAGTCCCTAGAACCCCAGATCGATTTTAAATCTACAGGGTCCATCCATAAGTCAAAACCCTGTTCAGACAGCTGGGTGATAAAGGAAGCAGAGTAAATCTGTTTGGTGTTTGTTAACATATTTTTCTGTGCAGATATAGGAGCAACCTTATAATAGTACGAGATTGGGTCAGAAGTGTTAAACCCTAAAAAATATGAGAATTTCTGTGCAAATGTTTTTGAACTACCTTTCGGTGGTGTAGGGCAATGTTCCCACTGGTGGCATGTGAAAACATTTCTGGATTTGCTAGATTTATGCAAGAAATGATGACCATAATGTTGGTAACAATACATTTTGTCAAAATCTGATCTATCCTAACATTTCAGTGCTAGAAAATGCTGTAGATTGTTATAAATCAGACAATAAGTTATTAACAGTTTCAAAATCCCAATCATCAGAAAATGTACTGGAGGTAATGATATAGTTCAAGGAAATTTTAAACAAATGTGGAATTTTTAAAAGCTCGGTCGGTGCAAATATATCAAAATTTACTTTGTCCCACACTATACCATCCGGTATAGGAACTGCTAAAATATTCACGAAGGACAACTCTCTTTGTTCACGATGAGATGAAACATGAGGTTTTAAAATTAAGTTTACTTCTGACGTTGCAGAGCTCTGTTGAAGATAAGTTCCGTTGAAGAGCAAGTGGAAAGTTATTACTAGTCCTAACCAAAAGAGAAAAAATAAAATACCGGTGATTATCCAAAGTTCTAGCCAAGGTGATACTAAATAAGTTTCTCTAAGAAAGTTTAAAAAAAGTCTTTGATCCGTTGTTTGCGAGAAAATTGGGCTGGCATCGTTTCAGGTTCACTTGGATCCAATGAAAAGGTATCGAAGTAGATGAAATAGCCAGATGCTGTTCGATCTATTTTTGGTAGCTCAGCAGGTTTTGTTGAACTTGTAGATTGCTCTTGAAGAGGCATGTTGACGTAGACATCCTTATTAGGTTGAATTGAAATTTGTCTTTCACTTTGATTTTGAGAGTTTGTGTCAAGGGGAACTAGTTCCATTGCATTGTTATTGATTCCATTGCTTTGTAAAGGTGACTCTTCAAATGGTATCAGTCTTTCAGTTTGAACTAGCTGTATTGTAGCGAGAGGAGGGCGTCGGCTACTCAGGAGCCCACGAGGCGTACTATTTAGTATCGGCCACGTAGTGTGGTTTGATCAGATCGATTGAGACAAATCTCTTCTCTTTTCCGGCAAGAGGCAGTAGTAGTACAGTTCTTGATCCTTCAACGGACAGGACAGGTACAGGCTTTCGATAGGATGGCCCGAATTCTTTTTTGTCCACAATCATTTCTCTGACCAGATCCCCAACTTTAGGGATCGAGGCAGGTCTTGCCGTGGCAGATTTGCCTTCCCCAGTGGCACTTTTATTTGTCTCGACGTCACTTAAGGTGGTTCTGGTTTCATTCAGATCCTGTAAAACAGCCAAACGTTTATTGATGTCAAACGGTTTTTCATCCGCCACTGTGCCTTCACAATCGAGATCAGGTACCCACATTCTTGTCCCAAACAGGACCGCATATGGAGTTGCACCTCCCAGAGAGCTTCTTGGTTGGTTATTAAGGGCCCGCTGGACCCCAAATAGGTGATTGACCCAACTACTACCCGAGCCTAATACCCTAGCTGTTAAAGATTGCTTTAAGTCCCGGTTTTTCCTCTCCACAACCGAATTTCCCTCGGGATGGTGCGGAGAGGAGTACCGCAATGCTACACCCAAACTTCCCATGGCTTCCTTGTAAGCCCTAGAGCTGAACGCGGGGCCACGGCCAGAATGTAATGTGCCAACTGCGTATGTCCCTATGAAGACTCGCTAATCTTTTATAACAGTTCGGGCATCAGCTGAGCGCTGGGGCCATACCCATAAGAATCTTGAACAGGAATCCACTGCCAACATGATATAATTGTAAGACCCGTCAGATTATAAGGGGCTGCAGTGGTCCAGGTAAATGCACGCGAGCGGTCTGTCTGATATTAACAATGGTGTTTGCGCTGGGCGAGCTACGGTGGACCCTTTTATCTGTTGACAGATATCGCACTTTAAGACGAAGTCTTTGGTCTGCTTTGTTAACCCTGGCCACCAATAGCGTTGTTTCAGTAAAGAAACTGTCGCCGTAACTCCTGCGTGCGCAGAACCCAGACCCTCGTGTGCAGCCAAGATTAAACCTAACCTGCGATCCATGTTTGGTATTACTCTATCCCCCACTCCAGGAATCTGAGCAAATGGAACGTTGTTTGCATCTAACTTGTAGGAGTACTTGAGTGGAAAAACTTTAGGTAGTGCTTTGCTGTAATTGCGCAAAGCAATCACAGCTACCATTGTGCTACCGTCTACCCTCGTTTTTGAACGGGTGATTGCAGCTACGGACGCAGTGCGTACTGCCCCCTTCGCGGCTTCATCAGCCAATGAATTCCCTTCAACGTGAACGCCATCACGTTGATGACTCAGTGTATCACGTGAGCCCTTGGTAGTTCGTTCTTCAACTCTGCTACCTGTTCCCATAGTTTCCTATGTTTGATTGTGCCACCTTTTGAATGTCTGAACCCATTTTGTCCTCAATAGTGGAGGTATTCTTTGTACGACTGGACACAGTAAAAGGAATCACACACTATTAGTGTGGGGCATTCTGGATCCGTATTTATCAGTGCCAGTAGTAGTGCTTTTAATTCTGCCAACTGAGCCGTGCAGTCTCTGAGAGACTGCGTTTTTGTACAGCTTGGACGGAACTTGCCGTCCTGCATCCTACCTTTTACAATAGCGCATGCTGCACTGTATTGTTGCTTACTCCCTATGGCCGGTTGAGCAGATCCGTCGGTATAAATAATGTATTCATACTGATCTAGAGGCATTATTTCATTTGGTAGAGGATATTCTTGTTCATATTGCAGAAATGCTTGTGCTTTTAGACTACATCTACATCTGTTGCAGTGAGAGAATTAGCCCATTGTATCCATCTTGGATGCAACGCTTTTGCATTTGGGACGCTTGCCTTTCTGGCAGCCTCTAAGGCCGGTACCGCGGTCACGACAATTATTCGTTTCCCCTGAGCCAGTGCTCTTTCTCTCACTACAGCAGTCTGTACTGCTGTCAGAATCTTTTCTGTGGGTGCAAAACGCATTTCAGCGTTAGTGTACAAATGCGATTTATATGCAATTGGTACTGTTTCACCTTCATTAAAGGCTAAGTAAGTGTACCCTGATTGACCTGTGACTACGCGGATCACCAGGTTGCGTACGTTTACGCGTGTCTGTAAATGTTTTGATGATATCATATCAGCTTGTAGGGAACGAAGGATATTTGTGTGTTCATGTGTCCATTGTTTAACTGAAAAGTCAGGTCTTATTAGGTCGTAGAAAGGTTTTACTCTCTCTGCGTAATCCAAAATGTATGTACTGCCAAAATTCAAAAATCCCAGTATGGACTAAGTTTTTTAATGATTTCGGAGGTTGTAGTAGTGTGCACTTTTCTAAAAGTGGGCTGCCAGGCTTTTGCCTTCACTTGAAAGCTCATATTCCAAAAATAGGACATTGAGGTGGGCTATTTTTGATTTTTTTAAATTAAATTTGTAGCCCTCAGAGGTATGGGGCTCACCCTGGTCAAGTGTTCCTCCAAGTCATCATCTATCAGATAAATATCATTTACATAGGATAATGCTTCTTCATCCAAATTCTGTAATAACTCTGTTACCCTCCTTGAGAATAACCCCGGGCTATTCTTATACCCTTGGGGGAGTCGACAAAATTGACGCTGGGACCCTAGCGCTGAGAAGGCTGTCAAATATCTGCTTTCAGGCGCTATGTTTTGGCAAAAAATCCATTTGAGACATCTAATGTTGTTTTGTATTTTTTCCGCACAATGTAATTCATTAATGCGGCACTGTGTGCAATCTGAAACGCAAATGTCTTTGTACATGAGTTCAGGTGTCTATAGTCTAAAACTAGACGATATGAATTGTCGGGTTTCATTACGGGAAACAAAGGATTATTCATTGCTGAGGTGCATGGTTCAATTACACCTTGGTATTCAAGTTGATCTAAGATCTCCCTGACCAGTGTTAGCTTCCTGTTTTATGGGATACTGTCTTTGTAGAGTTGGGTTTGTTTTTATTGGAATAACGTGGTGGGGAGACTTCTCATCCCACCCAACAGGGTTGCGGTATAACGCTGGAGCAAGGGCTACCGCCCACTCCTGTGCATATGTATGTCCTAGGTGTGCAGGGACTAGGTCGGAGAAAGCTGGAAAAATTACAGTTTCCCCCTTTGGGCATTCCATAACAATAGTAGGCGGCCAATCTTTTTCCGCTAATAGGATGTCATAGCCAGAAGTCAGGTTCTCCCAGAAGAGACCTTTAACTTGTCTGGGCTTGTCCCCCTCCATCTGGAGTGTTATTTCATGTAACTTGTGTGGGACACTCACCCCAGTATCAGGTGTTTCCACCGTGATATACCCACTCAACTCCGCTGTCACCAGAAATTCCATCAGGTTCCGGCGAGCTATTGTTACTTCTGCCGCGCTGTCTAGCATCATCAGAGCCCATTCCCCGGTCAGTAGCTGAGGGTAGACGGTAGCACAATGGGCGCCATGTCGTGTAGTTCCTATAAGACCTATATAGGATCTGCACGTTTAAACATACACTGCGGGACTGGTGTCCAGACACCCCCATCGGGTATGTTGGCCTGTGTACCAGCTAGCTCGCAATGCCACTATAACCTCCTCTTACCAAGGAGAGAATAGTTCTTGGCAACTATCAAACATGACAACCCTGATCCTTCAGGACCGTGGAAACAGTAACTTACTTTTCGCTCAGTCACTCGTGCTCACTTGTTCTCAGAGAGATACACAGAATAAACGGTTGGGAACTTTTCAATAAGCATTTATTGAACAGTCGTCATTCTAGTGTAAAATAAGTGTACTGAAATCACCAGTAGACAGTAGCATATATAAATGAGTAGCAGCACTAAGAAAGTAAACAGATGGTAGGTTTCTACCATTTTGCTAAAATCATAAATACAGGCAAGTATGTAGAATACATGGCAATAAAATGCGTACTCCTACGATGCACCCTAACTAGATGTACCTAAGTGTACCTAGCATGTGAGTAGGTGTAAAGCCAAAAATCCCTCTAGGATAAAGCCAACCCCATTACCTGATGTTAAACTGCGGGACACCCTTCTGGTCTCGAGCTGAACACCCCGCAAGGGATGTCAGACCACTTCGAGCTGGAGTATCTGCATGCAGGAACCTCAGCGTCTCGCGTCAGTGTGTCGGCATGGAAGTCGTGATCTCCTCTTCCTATCTCAGCAAGATGTAGTGTTTATAAACCCTAAGGTATCCCCAAGGGTTCTACCTTGCTGTGCCAGTGACGGACTTAGGATGACGTCGGGAATGAACTTTATACACAGTTATTATGCAGGAGATGATGGTCCTGCTGTGATTCCAAGAAACTAAGAATCCTCATGCATAATTTATGAGGCCAGTGTCCAGGGAAAATCCCTACGTACTTGTTTGTAGTATTGTAACTGGGTAAAAGGTCAGCCCTTCAAATCCGTTATATGTGTAATATAGGAGAGAATGTAGGTGAAGGGTTATGATGTTACCTAGACCTATATCGGGGTACCTATATGAAATATAACAAAGGGTTCTTCTAAGTTAGTGCCTAGAACTCACTAGCATGTCTAAGTGAAGTGATGGCAATTAAAAAAGCAACCTTCCAAGATAGGAATTGAAGGGCACGATTATGTAGCGGTGAGAACGATATTAAGATTCCTGGTAGGTGCAAGTGGAAATCGAGGTAGAATCACTCTTAAGGCCTTCCATATAAGCTTTGATGACTGGTACTTTAAACAAAGGTAAGTGTTGCCTATTTTGTAGATAGGCGCCACTGCAGCGAGATGTAATCGTATGGAAGTGAACGCAAGGCCAGAGAGTTGTAAATGTAGAAGGTAACAAACAATGCATTGAAGCATTAAATGGATAGGTACTGTTAGCATGACAGTAACAAACAAATCTTTTCCAATTAGCTGCATAGGATGCTCTAGTAGTAGGCCTATGAGCTTCTTTGAGAATGGTCATACAGGAGGGAGATTCAGATAACCGAATTCTATGACCTCAGGAGCTACTTTGAGTTCCCTGGGATTTGGGTGCCCGATTTCTACATGGTTCGAAGTGAGAAGGTTCGGGTTGAGAAGCTTCTCGAGTGGAACTATAGAGAGTTCGAGTAGTGTTGTGAACCAGGGCTGTCGGACCCATGGGAGCGCTACTAGTACGAGTGTGAGTGATGTTTGCCTGAGCTTCCGAACCAGAAATGGAAGAAGAGGTAGAGGTGGTAAAGCGTAAGCAAATATCCATACAGCATTGAACTTGGATAGTGGGTGTGGGAACCTGGAGGCAAAGTCTGGGCATTTTGTTTTGTCTGCGGTTGCGAACAGATCTATTTGTGGAAACCCCCCCCCCCACTTGTGGAAGTAAGGAAGGACGACTTTGGGGTGAAGTTTCCACTTGTGGACTTGTTGCTGCATCCTGCTAAGGAGGTCGGCAAAATCATTGTGCATTCCCGGGAGTTGTTCTGCTAAAAGATGAATGTTGTGTTGTAGAATCCAACACTAAATGGTCTGAGATAGGTGTGTATAGAGTATATCGCCCCCCCATATTGTCCGTCCGGACTAAGACAACCTTGCCGATCAGATAAGGTAGGAAGGGATTTATTGGTAGGTGAACAGCTTGAAGCTCTAGGCAGTTGATGTGGAGACCCTGATGTTTGGTGTACCAGAGACCCTGGACTGTAAAATTCTGTAAGTGAGCACCCCAGCCTGTAAGTGATGCGTCCGCTGTCAAGATGAAGTGGGGAACAGGGTTGAGTAAAGACTGATTTTTTAACATGTTTGTGTTCCACCAGTGCAGACAATGAGTGCGGCTGTCTATCCACACTAGAACCTCCAACTGGCCCTGTGACTGAGACCATTATTGTGCTACACATTCTTGCAGCGGACACATGTGTAACCGTAAGTGGGGAACTATGGTGATGCATGATGCTATCATCCCCAATTGGCACATGACAGTTCTTACTGTCAATTTTTGATTGGATTGGAACAGTGGTATTAGCGTTTGGAAATTTTGGATCCTTGCTGTATTGAGATAGGCTAACCCCACCTGTGTGTTGAGGATATCCCCCAGATACGGTTGAATGTGTAAAGGCTGAAGATAAGATTTTTGGAAATTGATGGTGAAGACTAGCTGATTGAGCAGGTTTATGGTACTTTGAGTGTGTTGTTGAAACAGTGGAAGAGTACTGGTTTTACTGGCTTTGATAAGCCAGTCATTGAGATATGGGAAGACCTGGATGTTTTGTCTGCGTAAATGTGCTGCTACCACTGCTATGCATTTGGTGAATACTCGAGGTACGGTAGTCACCCCTAATGGGAGGACTTTGCATTAGTAATGTTTGCCTGCTCTCACAAATCTTAGGTATTTGCGATATGCTGGATATATTGGAATGTGAAAGTAGGCATCCTTCAAGTCTAGGGCTGAGAGAAAGTCGCCTTGCTCTAGAAGTGGGATCACATCTTAAAGAGTGACCATATGAAAATACTCTGACAGGATGCAGTGGTTTAAGGGCTGTAGATCCAAGACTGGCTGCAAAGATCCGTCCTTTTTGGGGATTAGGAAGTACAGGGAGTATACCCCTGACCTCCGAAGTTGAAGAGGGACAGGTTCTATGGCTCCTTTGAGCAAAAGAGCTTGAACTTCCTGTTTGAGTAATGTTTGGTGTTTCAGAGAGAGCCTGTGAGTGCGAGGTGGAATGTTTTGAGGTGTGGTAATGAGCTCCAGACAATAATCATGTTGGATAATGTACAACACCCAGTGATCCGATGTTACGGATTGGCAAGTGGGGTGTAACTGTTGCAATCAGCTCCCGACAAGTGTGGAATGATCAAGGTGAAGAAGAAGAGAGTCACTGTTTTGTGGTGGATGCAGTACCAGGTGGGGAAGCACCTTTGCCTCTACCCTTTGAGTTGTTGCCCCTGTAATAACATCTGGGAGAGGAGTGGTGACTGACCTCTGTGGTACGAGGAAGAGGCATCAGAAGATGTCTTTTTTAGCCTCCCCTATAGGAGGAGCGGTGAAAAGAGCTACGGGGAGTTGGTGTTTGTAGCGCACCCATGGACTTTGCAACTTCTGTATCCTTTTTCATCTTCTGAAGAGCCTGTTCAACCTGTGGGCCAAAAAAACTGTTCTTTATCAAAGGGGACATTTAACAGGCTTTGTTGAACCTCTGGCTTAAAGCCAAAAATGTGCAGCCAGGCATGGCAACACAAAATGCTTGAATGAATGCCTCTAGCAGCAGTGTCTGCAGGGTCTAGGGCACACATATTGGAGGTATTCGAATTAAGCTTGCCTTCAGCTACAAGCTCTTGCCCTCTCTTTTTATGCTCCTCTGGTAGGTGCTGGAGCAGTGCCTCCATTTCGTCCCAGTGGGCACGATCGTATCTGGCCAATAATCCCATGGAGTTAGCAATACGACAGTGATTGGTGGACTGTGCTGCTACTCTTTCACCTGAAGAATTAATAAGCTTACTCTCCTTATCAGGAGGTGGAGAGTCACTGGTAGCCTGGGAATTGGCCCTCTTACGGCTGTTGGAGAGACAGGTGGAATTTACCTTAAAATATAAATAGGGTCAGAGTGTGAGGCTTTGTATTTGTTTTTAATCGACCCTGGGAGTGATGATACAGGCTTGCAAAGGATGTTCAAAAATATAATCGATATGCCGCAGCAGACCCTTGAACATAGGGAAATGTGTTGCCCTATGGGTTGTGGAAAGGGTTTCGAAAAGGAAATCCTCTTCTATAGGCTCCTTATGTAGTGGTACCAGATGGTAAGTTGCAGTCCTGCCAATAAGCTCCTGATAAGAGGTTGTGTCACCAGTAGGAGATGGCCTGTTAGAGTACAGGTCGGGATCAGTGTCCCCTGTAGGGTCAATATCGTAGGCCGACCAAAGATCAGGGGGCTGTTCTGCATCAAAAGTATCATCCCCTGTGCCATGCCCACCTGGGATTAAATGTGGGGACGCCAGAAGAGTGATATCTAATGGATCACCCGTAGAATGCGGGCGGGGTGTGGAGGTGGGGGAACAAAGGGTGGTGGTGAAGATGGTGTAGGAGAGTGCAAGGGACTGGTGGCCTTGTCAGAATTCTAATTTATGGGTGACGTCAGCAGATGAAAAACCTCTTCGAAGGAGAGTTGACACTAGGATGGAGGTGGCCCAGGAACCAAAGTCTTGGCCAGAATACGCCCAGTGTGAGGCTGTATTTGGATTTGCCTCTGGCAGGCATTGAGTTTTTCCTGCAAATCGTGGAGAATTGGTTCCAGAAGAGTACCAGACTCAGGTCTCGGTGCGGATCTGGAAATCTTCAGAGCCGAGATGGATTTGTGTTTCAGTGCCAAAGTGGGTTGGTGCCAAAGATGTAGCCGATCAGCTCGGTACCGAAGTGGTCGGCTTTGAGTGGAGTTTCACTCCCAAGCCCGAGGGTGGGGCATCAGACTCGGTTTTTCGGTGACGACCATGGCCTGCTGGCAGTGGTGGCCCAGGAGCCTTATGTTACGTTGGAGCCGAATATTTTTTTGGTGGCAGGATGGGGATATCAGTACTCACAGTACCCTGACCCGGTGGAACGTCCTGCATCTGGAGGTTGTTCTCTAATTCAGAGTTGGAGTCGTTGATGGAAAAAGCCTCTTCCTCTGCCGCAGAGGCCTCGTGGTGTTCTTCCTCCTCTTTGACATCCTGCTGTCTGAAGATGTTGGGCATATCGTCGGCCTCTCTCCGCTGCATTTCCCTGCAACGTCTCGTAAAGTTTTCTTCGACCAAAACAATTGTCAGGCCTCGCAGTCTTCTTTGTGGTCAAGAGACAAGCACAGGTTGCAGACCTGATGAATGTCGGTCACGGGTACTTCATGTAGCAACTAGGACAGAAGCAGAAAGGCGTCCGTTCCATCAGCAGGTCATTCGAAGGCGAAGCCAAAGGGATAGAAAGAGCGCATCGATCCGACGAGCGTTAGTTTTCTAGATTTCGAAGCACAAAGATGGGAACGAGTTCGAGAAACAATACCGACAAGACTAAGGGTGAATTACGAACCGAAAGTAATCCGAAATGGTCTCAAACCGGAGCGCAGTAATACACGTACGAAACAGACAGCGGGAAAAACAAACAAACTAACAATGGATTCGATGCCCATGCGCACTATTACCAAGAGGAGGAGTCACTTTACCTCGTGGCTCAAAAGTCTTCTTCGAAGAAAAGCAACTTGCACATATCCGAACCCAACACTAAATGGCAAGAGTAGGTTTATCTACAGCCACACATGCCTTCGAACAAAAGTTTTCAGTGGAATTACTCAGCCAAGGGATTCTGTAATCTCAAAGTATAGCCTTCACCCAAAGGTTTCACATACCTCAAACAGATTTAGCAGTCTAAATGCTGGCTGGAGTACATCAGGGGAAAGCTCTTCTGCCACAGTTTGTCTAACGAATGCAGTGCAGGTAGGCTTCAGTTGTGGGTACATTGTTACTGAATTGACATAAAAGACTGCTGCATGGCTTCCCATCAAGCGGTTAATTCTCATGGTCCTAGGAAACATTCATAGGCACCAGAAACGGATACAATTGGTAGTACCGAACTGGACACAGGTGATATGAAACTCTTTCTTTGATACCAAAAGTAGATTCCAAGCAACTGAGATGCAGCAATCTATTCCCTATATTTTCTACTCCTCTGTTAATAGAGCCAATTCTCCACTGTTGCTTGCAGGTTGGAAACTGATCCAATAGGTCTAACTTCTTGGTAAGCTGTATGGGATTTCCAATAGTTTTGGAGACCCACGACAAACATTATTGCTACTCGATGTCTATCAGTCTCATAAAGAGCTAGTTCTACATTGTGCTTTCTCCATCCATTTTCAGATTTTGCAAAGGTTGGTTTCTTGGTAGACTGCCATAGCAACACAGATTTCAATGGACAATTGTTAAAGCATTAGGACTGTGATCCATTTTTTTGAGCGATTGCGCTACTTGTAGTTCAACTTCAAAGTTTTGAACATGAGCTTATGCCTAAGCATAACACTTTGTCATTCTGTGATCTCTCAGTGGCAATTTAACTTATTTCTTCAAGAGGTCCCAAAGAAAATTGTTGCTTAGCTAAGCTTAACAGTAGTATTAAAGAAATAATCTGTTTTAGATTTTGTTGTGCATATTCTGCCATAGTTGCGCCTGAAATTTCATGCTGTTTTGTTTAAAAGTTGAAAATGGTGGGCTAAGACCAGAGAGATGACTACCATAGGACAACACACAACATCCTTCACTTCAGGGTTATTCTTAAGATTATTTTTTTCAGCCATCAGAGATGTAACATATTGTAGTGAGATTAACTGGTGAGTCACATTATGAGGACTACCAACATTTTCCTTTCATGAGCTGTGGAGGGCTGATTTGCGCCTGTAAAAGTTGCGGTTAGTCCTCGAGTCTTCCAGACTCAAAGGGTTGAGATCCCCCAATATATCGCTAAAAAAAAAACAGCTATAGAAGAGAAACAAGTTAAATTACATGCCTCTTGTGAATGTGCAAGGCAATCAGCTGATTTTATTTTGCAGATTGAAGACGGATATTTTAGAAAAAGAAGCCTGGCCACGAGTGCAGCATGCTGAGCCCAGATGCCCGCAGCCTGCTAGATAGCCGACTGATTGCTCTTAATGAGACTGCCTTTTACCAGCAGCAGCACAGACAGCAGCAAACAAAGAGATGAGGGGCTCACCGAGGGTTGAAGCAGGCTGAAGACCCAACACCTGACAAAGTAATTCAAGTCCCCTGGTGCGGGTGAGGAGGCAGAGCCAGCCTGGATATAAATCTTGAGGCAGCGAGTTACAAGCAGTTGGCTGGGTAGGGCACGTTGCTTGTGCTGCCCAGATAAAAATAATATTAGGAGCCCATGGTGTTAACTGGCCCAGCAAGAGGCCCGAACAAACTGAGCCATGCCAGAGACAAGACACACCCGCAGCCTGGAAAGAAGAGTGGCTGTAAATCAGAGGCACGGATGTTCAAAGGCATTGTGCTCCAAATCAACTATCAGAAGAAAGGTCAAAGCATACAGGGATGAGGGAGGCAGTGAGTAACAGAGTGGAGTAACTGAGTGCCTGCCTTAACCCCTTGAAAAGAAACCATTAAAGGATACATCTCGCGTGAGGGTTCGGAGAGAGAGGAAAATTGTAAAAAGGCCAGATCTGATGCCCCTTAACAACAATGTAGATGGGCCTTCACTGAGACTCTACATGAAGTAAAGCGAGTCAAAATAGACCATAAACCCATGATATTAGCGAGTGATGAGTCAATTAAATTAAGCACTGCAAAGGAATCTGGAACATAAATGGACAAGAGAGCTGTGTGTCTGTGCCAGAGATCGGAGGAGTAAACGAGGCAATCAATAAGGTGCAAAGTCACAATAACCACGCACCTTGAGACGAGGGGAATTAGAGCTGAGACATCGAGACTAAGGAACTGGGGAGTGTCTTCGTCCTAGTGATTGACTGAAAGGCTGACGTTTAAGGGAGTGGAAAGAAGAAAAAAACTGACAGGCTTCAGGGAGGAAGCCAAGTAACCTGGGAGTGGTGTCCCAAATCAGACTCCCTTGGTAGATGGCAATAAAGAGACCGCACGCTCTTCCTCATTAGAGAGAAGCCCACAATCGGGCCAACTTACCCCTGCTCAAAACTCAAGAGGAGACCACAGAGGAAAAAAACTGCAATGTTTACTCCCAGTCCTGGGTGTAGTAGAACCACTCAAACAAAACAAGATAGATAGCTATTCATTCCAGAAACGTCAAGGACCGGATACTCCCCACAAGAGGTCAGAAACAAAAGAATGAAGCGAACAGATGCAATCTGTGTCAGAAATGGAACACACTTTCAAAGATGTAATAATGGCAGTGACTGACTCCAAAAATACCCTAGAAACCACTATTGACTGCAGCAGTGATGTAGTCTATCTCCTTCAAAAAGACTTCAGAAAATGAATGACAGGATAAAACCAGCTGAAAAAACAGTAAACAATATCAAGAAAGAATTCTAAACACTACGCACAGTGGTTGAAAGACTTAAACAAGATCATGCAAGAAAGTATGAAGACGCCGAGAGAAAATCATGAAGGAACAATATTAGGATGGTGGAAGTACCAGAAAGAGTAGATGAATCTGGCACAGAGCTCTCTGTGGAGGACTGAGAACTCAAACCCTAAAACGAAAGGGGAAATCTAAGTTCTTCTCAGTAGAAAAGGCAGCACAGAGCCCGAATACCCCCATCAAGACCTACAGCACCTCCAAAGGTGATCACTGCCAGTATTTTTAACCATCAAGATAGGGATGCAATCTTTCAAACGACCAGATGACAGGGAACATGAGATCTGAACATACCAAGGTGAGCATTTTCCCAAACTTCATGATGGCCATTTAGAAACCAATCAATCAATAGGATTTGTAGAGTGTGGCTAATCACTTGTGAGGGTATCAAGTCCAAAGGACCCTGCTTCGATCAGTCAAAGAGCCAGGTCTTGAGTCCCTTTATGAAATTCATGAGAGAGGACGCTGTTTGTAGATGGAGGGTAAGGTCGTTCCAGGATTGGCGACGAGGTAAGAGAAGGAGTGTCCTCTGCGGTTGCTTTGACTGATTTTTATTTTTTTTTAAACAGATTTTATTGATCTTTCAAAAACATCAAAACAGTTCAGCAATGTCCAACATGGTATTCATTATGTACTCATTTGACAGCTTATCTAGTATTTACTCATCCGAGTACTACATGGCTGTTGCTTGGACTGATGCGGGGAGTGTGAGAGGGGCAAGAGAGAAAGAGCGCAGGTGTCTGGAGGGTTGGTTGAGGTACAGGCAGTGGTTGGTGCATGCTGGTCCTTTGTCGTGGAGGGCCTTGTAAGTGTCTATCAGTATCCCGAATTGGCATCTTTTCTAGATAGGGTGCCAATGGAGGTTGGGGTGGGGGTGATGTGGTCTGCCTCGGGAGGTTGAGGATGAGTCTGGCAGCCGAGTTCTGTATCGTGCAGAAAGAGATGTCGTTTCAATAGTTTAAATGCAAATACTTATGGAGAAAGAAATAAAATATGATGCTGTACCCTGCCAAACTGAGGTTAGTAGGGGAAAGGCTAATTCAGGAACTTTTTAACATTGGAAGAAGACTTGGTCTGGATCAAAGGATGGAGACCAGCCACAAAAAAGATAAATGGTATAAGAGAGAGAAATGAGAAAGACACAGAGGAACCAACCATAGCAGCAATCGACAAAAATGTGGATCAAGCAACAAGATTAAAAACTGTCCTCCACTATTAAGACTGCCTAGGGGAACGTTATTTGGCCTAGAACATCTCTAGTGTAGCAAATATAGAAGGTGGAAATCTGAACCATGAAGCAGAAGATGAACACTGTCATTTGACAGTGATACGGCTGATGTCCATCTCAGAAAGACAGTGAGTGAGGTGTGTAACGCCCAAGAGACAATAAAAGGCAACAAATCCAAAAGCATTTATGCCTAATAGGGGGACCCACCTGAACCTCAGGAGATTATATGGGTGTAAGGCGAACACTGAAGCAGTGAATAATCTCACAACTGTCTTATTGCTGGATGCTACTGAGGCATTTGATTCCCTGGTATGAAACTATATGCTTAGGGTCCTCCTAAAGATGGGATTTGTAGCAAACAACTTGAACTGGATTAAACATCTCAATTAAGACCCTTTACCAGGATTAAAAAATTAGGTACAAGACAAGGATGCTCTCTTTCTGCAATTGTGCTGGCTCTGAAACCCCTGGCAGTTGGATCAAATAGTATGCATTGGTGAGGTACCTGAGGTGGAATGTCACATGGGAAGACAATTTCCCTACACGCGGACAACATCCTACTGCAATTCATGCATCCAGCGTTGCCCTTAGATAGATTATTGCAAATTGTGGACATATTTGGCAAACACTCAAACCTCTGAACTGGTAAAAACAATGCTTTACAGTGTCACACTGCATCCCTAACCCAACTACTAAACACCCCAAGAAGGTAAAGCAAAGAGGACTCAATAACTTTGGAATTTATGTGACACGAAAGCCTATTGAATTCTTTAGACTCAACCTATATAATATCATGATCTAATTTAGAGAGCATGTTATACACGGAAGGGACTACCACTTTCACTTTTAGGGCATGCAGCCCTATTCAGTGATTGTGCGACCCAAGTTTTTGTATGTCCTTCAAAGTACTCCAATTCATATCCCCAAGGAGTTATTTAGGAAGGTAGAGTCAGCAATAAGGTCCCTACTATCGAAAGATGGGTGACCACGAGTAGAAAAGGATACATTTACGCAGGTTATACCATGGGAGCACTGCTCTCCCAAGCATCTAAAAATATTACTGGCCTGCCCAAATCATTAATTGCTTGCAAATGATTGGGTTTTCGGCTTTTGACTAAACCATAAGCGACAGACATGTATATTATGGAATGCCGAGGATATACATATGTTCTATACAATAAAAAGTGTGAGAAACATACCTGCATATATTGCAATGGTGGTGCATGCATGGCCAGCAGTCAAACAACTAAATAGGGACAAGAGCCTTACCAGGGAAACCAATAAACTAGAGGAAGTATGGTGATTAATGTGTTTCAAGAAGTGGGACATCATTGGAATCACTAAATTGGAAGTTGTGTGAGGGACTGAAGTCCTTTGAAGTAAAGAAAGAAGAATACCAAATACCTTAAAGAAGAATATACAACTCCTAAAAAAGATTTTTAATTACCTCCAGGTGAGACATGCCCTAACCACTAACATCTCCAAAGAAACACACAGAAGAAACAGACCCTCCTAGAGGACACAATCTCATCCGAACCCCAGTTAAAGAAAGCAGCACCACTCCTACAAAAAAAATAATGAATAACTCTAGACCCACTCATGAAACTCAAGCAAAGATGGGAAAGAGATATGAGAGACCTTAGTGATGAGGAGTGGGCTGTTGCAATTCAAAGACCAAGAGAGGTGGCTATAAAAAGTTTCCACTTGTGTAGTTAACTATCTTCCACAGAGGCTACTGTACAAGGACACTCATGGCACGGCTTTGAGTGCTACCTCAGACATATATCTCAGAGGCTGCAATCACAATGGGTCATTCATTGACATAATTTGGGATTGTCCTCACCTTAAACACAACTAGAAAGGGGTGTCCACATGTTTAGAAGTTCTGGATGCAAAGTGTCCTTAATGCAAAGCTATTCATCCCGGAAATCTGGAACAAAGAACCAACACCCAAATATCCAATCCTATTGTGTAACCTAGACCTAGCAATGGCTAGGCAAAATGTGTCAAGATTGAGGGTTGCAAGGACTCCTCCTACACTCAAACAATGGAAGAAAGACCTGTACTCGTCCAGAAAAGGTGATGTACGAGGAATAGGGCAGTCCCCAAAATTGTTAATGGGTATGGTGACCCTAGAAATCATTTAGACGATGTCAATCCCTCTACTACCCAACCTCCTCCCACCCATATGAACACACGATAAGCTACACCAAATAGTCATGGCATAAAAGAAACTTTAACCTGGTAATGCATTATGTATGATAATGATAGTAGGGAGGGCAGTAGTCATAGTTACCTATGTTTTGTCTTTTCTTTTGTATTAGCTGTGGTGATTCTACTTGTGTGGAGACAAGCTCTATTGTTGTAACGTTAAAATGAATAAACAGAAAATGTACTTGTGCTCATTACTTTGGCACGAAGAATAAACATGTTTAGCTTGCTTTGATTCATCTCCATATTTTTTGTGTTTGCAGATAACATTTTGCTCCATCTAGGGCAGACCTTACTTACAGAGGTTATGGCACATTTTCATTGCAATCAATACTTAACTATCCGTGTTTTTCCTGATCCATTCTCTGTAGAAATTGTTAATAACCATAAACCATGTATGTACATTAAGCAATAGAGATCTATGCAACTTAATTGCCTCGTTACAGCATGCAACCCTTGTAGCATAGGGGGTTCAATATGTCCACAGCTCAGCTGTGCAGATGGCTCGGACTGGTGTTCAGTGAAGGCAGCACACAAGCAAGCCTGGGTCCATTGATGGGTGAGTAGGGCCATTCCACTCCCTAATACTGTCTACCTTACAGGAAGAAGGCCAGGTAGATTCATTGATGAAAGCATATAATTCAGCCACATCGGCCTACCAAAACTCCAGCTGTTATTATCGTGCATGGGTTTGGCAATGCTGCTTCATTTGGAACTGGAGTCCTTTAATTTCTGGTTTGTTAAGGAACTACTCTAAACGATGGCAAAAATTAATTCTGCACATATATAAAATTGAATTTGTGGTGTGCATGTACTTTTTGCAGTTGTCTGGCGTAAAGTTAGTCTGTCCATGGCAAAGAAGACAGAAGTGGTATTGGCTTCATTGCTTGCCAGGTACCTTCTTCACACTGAATCCTACACCTACGCGACCCTAAGGCTCCGTATGACTGTGCAGAGCTTAGGCACTAGTAACAAGACCCAGGACCAGGGGTCTGAAGAAGCACAAGTTGGACCGCTAATAAAATGTCTTGGGGAAAAGCGCTAATGCTAATCTGCAATAAATGACTTTCCTCAAACTGTGATCAGGACTCAAGGTAAAGAAAATTACCGGGTAAGTAAATGTGGGCGTGACTGGGAGAAGCTGGTACTTAATGTGATCGCTCTAAGCCATTTGCTTTGATAAAGGCAAGCGGTGTAAGAAACAAAGAAATACAACACCCGTGAAGTGAACTAGTCCAAAACTTGTGGCACCTCTGTCATAATCTCTTTCAATCCTTCGCTAAATTTAACTATAACTGGAGCTGCTCGCTTCGGTGCACATTTCCTGCTGCATAAAATGAAGTTTAAAATGGGTTTCTCTGTACCTTCCTAATCAAAGTACTCTGTTTAGCCAAATCATAGCAAACGTAGAGGGGAAAAGGTGGGGGATTACTTCAACGAAAATAAATGTATATTTTTTGGTTCAATCGTGGGTGGGTGCAAGGACGAGTGTAAGTGTTGGGTATTTAGCACCGAAGAGGAGATTTACTCATAAGCGTCAGGAGCAGGACAGAAAATGTTCACGACATTCCAAGTCTAATGTTCTGGCCCTGGGCCACAGCATATTTTCTAAGAGTACATCAACACTCACCCTGTTCTGAGGGGGAGACACATGGAAATGCCTGCAGGCTGTAAACACCGAACTCACGAGGACTTCTGTGTCCCTGCTCGGGTTGTATGCACGCAGCATTTTCGCTCTGGGCATCCCCAATTGCCTGTGAAGAAAATCAGATTTACAAGTAGTGGTTTTATCAATCTTAGAAACATTTTAATAATAGGACACATCTGTTAAACATGTTGTGAATGCTTCTTGCATCATCTTTACAGTGAGTATCATTTTGAGATTCACCTGCTCGTACAATCCGATTGCAAACTCCATGGTACCACGCACAATTATAACTGGATTTGAAAACACATCTGCATCAAAACAGGGGCCCTCCAGCTGTATTTTCTGGTGCATAGAAACTTCCCTACTCTATGAGTACCTATTTAAACTTCGGATCATGCAGGCCGCCTAAAGTGCAGAAGGGAACTCATTTGTGTTTATCAAACACCTGTCACTGTTTAAGGGGCTCAATCGTCTCAATATTTCCTCCGGAGCTTGAGAGGGAAGGAGATAAAGAGGGAGAGAGACCGAGTGCCTGAAAAGAGCTGTGCACACATCAGTGAGAGACCGAGACAGAAAAGAGGCAAAGTTTGTGTGAAAAAGTGCAAGCGAGAATGAAAGAGAGCGAGTGAGTGACTGAGGAGAGAACGAGAAGTAGAGAGAACGAGAAGGAAAGTGATACGAGAACGTGTGAGATAAAAAAAGGCTGTGGGTAAGCAACTGAGGAAAACCATGAGCAGACTAGTGTGTGTTGGAGAGAGAAAGAGTGCATGTGGTGAAGGGGCCACGTTTAATTATTAGCAGCTTAATATGGCACGAACACGATCTACAGGGGCGTCAGAGCCCTATATACTCATATTTGCAGTCACTTGATCCAGTGTAACAGCATAGAAACCTTTAAACAAAAGTCAGAAAAAAGTAATAAGCAAAAGCAAATTTCTACTAAATATCATGACTTAGGTTCTGTATTTACATTCTAATTGCACGTTCTGTGAGCGATTTGTCCAAAAATACGAAGGCACCTTACACTTTTCACTCCCATTTTCAACGTTCTGAAGGTGAACGGTATTCAGAGTAAGGGGGTAAAGAAGAGCCAGGGTTGGATTGGGATTAAAAATCTGCCCGGGCACGCTAAAAAAAGTGGCCCACATTTGCATATTGCCTTTCTGCAAAACACTGCTTCGGCGAAATTTTATTAAAAAAAGGGGGGGATATGGGAGTTAAAAAAAAAAATGCACTGATTAGTTTACACTGGTGAAACACACCTGAAAACAAGTGAGGCCACTTTTGCTCGGGCCCCCTGCCCCCGCTCAATATGCATACATTAATGGACGGCCTGGTGAGAGAAAGGGACACCTCTGCAGTTGATAAAAGGGAGGTAATGGACACCCATCTGCCTCCAGAAAGGACGCTCAGGCACCTACTGGGCCGCTGGCGGTATACCGAACAACGCAGAAACAACCCAAATCGGCCCCCAGACTGCTCACAGCTGGAACTGGACACCGGCCCCTCGGGCATTGCCCGAGTGCCCGCGTTACCAATGCGGCGCTGTAAAGAGCTCCAGATTTCAGATGGATTTCCTGAGAGGTTTTTTTCTCCTGCTTTCTTGAAGGCTGAAATTTCAAGCAACAGGATGTCTTTGCTTCTCCAAGAGCGGTGAACACTGGATGTGGTCAGTCTGTGCGCTAGGTATATAAGAGTTTCGGAGTGAATTGCTTTGTACCCAATACAGGCGGGTTTCTTCGTGCTTGTATTGCTATCCAACTGAGACCAACGCTGCAGTGATGTGGTCGAACTTGCTCTTCCCTGCAAGGAGTCTGGGTGCTGTGTGGAGCACTGCCCTGAGAAGGGCAGAGCGAGTCTTGGGAGTTCAAGGGCAGTGGGACTAGGCGTTTAATTTCTCGGATAAGTCTTACTTTGCACTGCATCCCTTTTGATGGTGCATTTAGGGGCGCGTGAGGTTTCAGTTTCTGTCCAGAACAAAGCCAAGTCATTTTGCGCTAAGTAAAACCTGCCGACCGTGGTGCAAGACATTTTGGGTTCACTTTTTGGTGTCAACTGGAAATGGTGCTCCAGTTGGATAGCAGCTCATCTCATTTCAATTAAGGGTTGCTTTTCTGAAGAGCAAAGACTTGTTGAAGTCCCATTGACTGACAATCTCGCAAGAGTTCAATAAACAAAAAGCAGTTGAATACTTGCACCCGCTTCAAAATAACCAGAAGTACGTAAGCTGCAAGTCGCTCTGAACGATCCACTAAGTGACAATTTAAGGCTACCCCCTCACCCCCCTTTATCACCGAGCTCTTACGGTGGCACCGTGACAGGAAGCAGAAAAGGGATTTGGGGGGTAGCCGACCACAGGGAGGTCTGCCCACAGGGATTTTGGGGAAGTGGAGTAGTCAGACGACTGCTCGGGGTTTGGGTGTTTTTTGGGTTACTTAAGTAGCCCAGGGCTATATATGCGGTCATTACACATTACCAGCCACCATTGTATCTTGGTGACATGGTGGGTGGTAACTGGTAGATAACAATTTTGTCAATTGATAGGAGCATTAATTTCTGGCCATAGATAGCATGTTTAGACCCGTTTAGGTGGCGGTGGGCTCTTAGACTACATTTAGCCTCCTTACTTTTGGGGTTATGACAGCGGCGTGGCCAGTGAGCGCAAGCTGGCCCTGGCGCCATTGCTGCTGGCAGTGCGCCGCACTGTTGGAGGTGGGCAGACAGCAAACAAACACCGGTCGTCTGGGTATCTGTGGCGGTTTTGGGTCTTTCCACCATGGCGCCGGACACCTGGAAGGCAGCTTTTCAAGAAGGAGGGTGGTGCCGCTCCCGGCGAGCGGGCCCGTGAGGTCTAAGATGGCCTGCGGGGCTCCCGTAATCGGGCAGGGCCGGCCTGTGGTGGCGCACCATCATATGGTGTGGCCTGAGTGGAGAGCGAGGCCTCCGGCCCCAGTTTGTAGCGAGACCTCGGGGGCTGCACTGGGCGAACGCGAAGCCTCTTGCTAGTTGGTAGAGGCCATGCAGGGTGTAGAGGGGGCGGGGCAGCAGAGGAAGCTCGCACAGTCCTGGGAAAGGGCAGGGAGGAAGGAGGGAGCGCTAAAGGCAGGTGCTGAGAGGGGTCCCAATCGGGCCCTTCAATTTTTTCCCTCACATAGCCCTGGCTTCGGGTAGATGTAATGTTACTTGTTGTACTATATATCTGGATGCAGTGCCAGAAGCAGCAAAATACCGGTTTGATGGCACACTATGCTAAACACAAGTTCAGTCTACGTGATTTGAGATGTGCCCCTTAATTACATCAGCCACGCCCTCTTTGGAAGACCCCCAGTCTTTCACCCCACTAAAGCTCTGGGAAGCACTAATAGCAGGGCCCCTCACCTTTAGGGGGCATTGATGTGAGGCTGGTGGTATAGGCAGTGAGTGGAACGCCCTTTACTGGGTCAGGGATAGCAGCCGTAAAGGAGGGTCAGCTGGGAACAGGGCCAGGGGAAGGCAGGAAGCAGGAGGACTGGGAGGCACTGGTAGGGGCCTGACAGAGGACGTGGAGGGGGGGGGTGGGGGGGTGGAGGGAGAATTACATGGGTTGGGTGTAGCGGACTCAAAGAAAGTGGGGTTGGCAAGACTATTGAGCTTAGGACAGTGTAGTTGTAGGCGTTCTGCTTAGGTGGTACAAGCACACCGGGCCTATAATGGCTTTACAACGGTCAACAGTGTAACAGGAGTGGCAGACTCGGGAGAGCTTAGATCGGCTTAGGGCCCAGAGGAGAAGAGAAGGCACGGCCCGTGCAGCCAGCTGGACGGCGACAGTGGACAACAAGAAGGTCTGGTGTGGCCTCAGCGCTGCAGAACGCTGGAGGGCTTAATACAGCCCCCAGCAGACCGGCGTACAGGTTGAGTCATCCCGCATCATTAGATAGGTTTGGAGGGCCGGGCACGGCCCCCAATATAAGTTAGTTACAACAGATTCTGGTGGTGAAACATGACATACGCATGAGAGTGCCTGAAGATGAGGTAGAGGAATTGAGAGTGAGGATGAGGTACAATACGGGGTACCATGTTCTGGTCAACAAAGAAGCAGTGCGGGGGGGGGGGTACTATTAATCCATATGCCAGTAATAATTTGCAGGATGCAGGTTCTCAGCACCCTAAAGGCAGATGTGGTGGAACCTTGCTGCACATAGGCATGGTGCAGTGGCAGGCCCTGGAGCGGGCACCAGCTTTGGCGCCAGGTAAGCGGACACGGGCAGGCACAGCAAACAGGGTATTTATTGGAGGAGGTGAAGGAGCCTCATGGGAGCGGGTATGCCCGCCTAAACGGTGCTAGCGGGGAGGTCTGCCTATGCTGGGGGTGGTGAAGGAGCCTCATCTGAGGGGGAGGGGGGGGAGGCCCGCCAGATCAGTACAAGCGGGGAGGCCCTCCGAAGCTGGTGTCAGTGCGGGGAGTCCTGCCCGAGCTATACGAGCAGGGAGGCCCGCCAATTGGCGTTGGTATGAGCGTGGAGGCCCGTCTCAGGAGAGTTTGCTAGGGAGGTGGGGGGGGGGGGAGGTCACGAGTCTTGCTTCGGATGGGCACAATATGCAGACAGTTGTTTCACTGCAGTGTCATGGGGACCTACATCAGGAGGTACTTGGGACCGTAGGGTAAGTGGAGTCAGTTTCAGAACTATCTGGGTCCCCCGTTCAGGTGTCAGCCAGGAGCACAGGTTCAGAGACTGGGGGTGGGGCACAGGGGACCAGGCGGCAGAGTCAGGGAAGACAGGCAAACTGTTGTAGGGAGTTACTCCCACTTATGGGACATTCAAAGCCGTTACTCACCACACTTTGCTATTAAGGGGAAGACCAGAAAAAGGGAGTGAAAGGAGATTCAAACAAATAATTAGGGAGCTACGGTCCAAGAAGGGGTCAGAAGAGGAAGTATTTGAGCTGTATGAATAGGAAGCACCAGCGGTTATAGAGACGTGGACGATGAAAGTTTATCTATGCTAGTGTTCTGTAAAGTCCTTGGACAGTCGCACTACTTTCACAGATGTACATAATCGTAAAGTCCAAATAAATTATGGAAGTCACGCTTGGGTGGGGCAGGATGACAAACTCAGGGTTCATACGCCCTATTATCCAGTGGCACATTTGAGCGACACTGGCTGGGGTTAGGGTACCATAATATGGGACCAGCTAAGTTGGGTAAAACAATTTTACTGCTCGAGGTACAACATTCATGTACCAGTCCTTCCAGGGGTGCCCCAACCCAGGAGGGGTAGGGGGTGCGGAAAAGGCGGGAGTGGCATCTTTGGAGCTCATTGGGATTGCAATGAAGGGTTCTACATGATGGAGCATTCTAAAGTTTGATATGAGCATTACAAAGGCGCAGACAGACATGCATGGGCACATGGTTGGGGGGCCAGGGTCGGTCCAGTGGTCCAGCAAGACATGGGCAGCTGTAGTTCATCCACAGGCAGGGAGGGGTGGACAGGATATGGCGGTACAGGCTCTTATGCCATTCACGTTGGACAGATGGGAATTGGGGCTTTTCAACTAGGAATATAAGGACGTCACAAGGTTTCCCGTGGAGATTCAGTCTGGGAGGAAGGCCAGAGAGTGTGACAGTGTGCGGCCACCTTGCAATCACAGGCAGGTAGTGAGAGGCAAAGAGATTTGATAAGGTAGGATGGTGGGGTTCCTTGAGGGGGCAAGGAATGAGTTAGCTGAGCCCCCCCCCCCTTTTTCAGAGGGGTACCAAAGAGGAACAGGGGCAGTTAGGTTGTTTTCAGTACATTTCGCGTGGCCAGACGGTTAGTCAATCAATGAATTTATATCTGAGGAACAAGTTTCTGTGACACACTCATCAGTGAATGTAGCATTAATTTTAGGGGAAAGAGTGGAACAGGGGGTGCTTATGGAGAAGAGTGGAATTAAGTCTGCCTTCCATTTGAGGCCAGTACACCCTTTCGACTTTCAGATGTGTGAGAATCCAATTCCAGGACAGACACTAGGGCGGCAAACCGCGTCTAAGGGGATGCCCCTTTTTGGGTGCTCCCTTGGGGTGCTTCAGTATTTCCTTACAATGGAGTTCAACATGGTGCAAGGGTTACAGGGCACAAGGCCTTACTTGGATGACGTACTGGTGAAAGGGAAATCCAGTGCCGCGGACTGCCAGCACAGGCTGGTAAGTTCCAGGAGCTCATGGATGATCAGGTTTGACATTGGCAGCAGAAGGACGCAGTGGGACCCAACACAGTCATTTTTTTTTTATTGGTATAGAGCTTTATTCAAGGGCTATGGAAACCTGGTTGCTAGGGGACAGGAGAGTTACAAACAGAGGCTTCTGGAGACAATGTTGGGGCAGGTGAAAGTAACGGGCAGGGAGGTGGAGGGAGGTAGCAATCCTGTTGGGACATTGGGAACCTTACATGGAGGGTAATGAGAGCGGGGTGGGCCGGGGTTAAGAGGTTGGGGCATCTAGCTTGGTTTGCAGTTACCGTACAGTGTTATCAGACTGGCTGCAGAGGTGGCGAGGCTTTCTACAACTCTTTAATGGGATTCCCCTAGCAATATTGACAGACAGGGATATGGACACTGAGATCTGTGCAGGAGCGGCAGTGGGTTTTTTGCTTTTGGGTCTTCTTGGGAGGGATATTGGTGTGTTGAGGTGTGGCCACCAGAGGGGACGCAGTGTGGCCGCAGCATGGCCTTCTATAAAAGGTTTTCCTTGGGGTAGCAGGGGCGTTCTCGGGGGGAACAGTTGGCATACAGGAGTTCGCTTTTAAATTGACGGCAAGTCAGTGGTATGGGTGGGGAATAGGTAATCAGCAAGGCAGCTTTGAGATGTTGGGGTTTTGCTCTAAAATACGGGTATCTTGATAGCATATTAGGAGCCAGGAAGGTACCAGGCGGGGACACCTGCAATGTTGATGCTCTGGCTAGTGCATAGTGGGAGAGGTTACATGGTCTGGCCAAGGAGGTGGACAAGGTCAGGACCGGGATCACTCAGGATCTTTAATTATTAGGGGGAAATGGATGCTTTAGTGGATAGCCGTTTTCAATAGCAGTGTAGACGAGATCGGCTTATGCCCAGGACTGGTCTGTATTTTAGCGGGTGAGGCCAGGCAGATGTGTGAGGAATGGGGTAGGATAGAAGACATAATGAGATTTATAAGGCTCTCATGGTCAAACGACAGTCAGGGACAACCATTTAGGGCAACCAGGCAGATATTGCCTTATCAGGCAAGCTTTGGTGGGATTATGCACCCTCTGCAGGTGTGATTGGGAGGAGAATATTTAGGGGGCGGGAAGTTGGCTGGTGATCCTAAGAGGAGCACTTTGTCATTCTCCACTTTCAGTGCAGTGCACTGGTTTCTCCCTAAAACGTGTGGTGGCAGTGTCAAGGTGGTTTTTGTTCTCAGCCCTTATGGCCGAGATGTTTTTTCTTGAGCTTTGCAGTTCCATGAACATTTTGGGGGTGCAGGGAGTAAGGCCATTCTCTAGGAGGTAATCGGTAGAAGGCCTGCGGGTATGGATCTACATATCTATGGCAGAGCAAAGGAGTGCAGACAGAACTGGTGGCTCCAGTTATGTCATATAGTTAAGTTTGCTTGGTTCGCTGGGGGGCCAGCAATTCAGACTCGTTTAGTTCTGGGTCAGCGCCATGTTCGAAGGGGAGGAGGGGTGTTTGTTGAAATAATGGTACAGATTGTCAACTTTGTTTCTGTTTTTCAGGTTTTGTTCCCGGGCCACAGGCTACAGGTTTGCAGATATGGACTTTTGGGCCACTCGTACGTCGAGACACTAGAGGTCCGGCAGTCATAAGGCATTTTTGGTGGTTACTATTGCTATGTGCTTCATCAGCTGGTATGAAAATCGGGTATGAGGGGGGGGGCTCTTCCTTTGTAATTAGACTACCAATGGGATGGTAAGTGTCCCGATATACTGCTTATACATTTAGGTGGGAATGAATCAGTGTTTCAGCAGGGTTGTTCAGTGTGAATTCCATAAAGGAGGACCTGTGGGAGATTCATGAGATATGGGCTGGTTGCAATGATGGAGTTTGTTCCACGATGGGCTGGGTGTGGGACTGTCAAGCCAACAGCCATAGTCAGGGCTAGGGGGAAGCAGTTCTAGGAATTGTGCCCCCACTTTTTTACAAGGACATTGTCCTGGGCAGAGTTGAGCATTCGGATCTTCATTATTAGGGTGGTATTTGAGGAGTTGGGGGACGTTTCTCTTCCATAGGCATTGAACTCCATCTGTCGCAGCTACAGCTGGTGTTGGTACTTAACAACCGATAGTTCGAAACTCTTTCCCTAGAGGGTGGGGGGCTGAAAAAGGATGCACTAGAGGGCCCCCTTTTTCTGGGTGGCGGTTGGCAGAGAAGTTGCCATGATTTACCGAAGTATATTGTTGTCAGCAGCAATTCAAGCTGAAAGGGAACGGGTAGGCAAGTTCCCGCCTGGACGAGCCAGGAAGTTTAAGGTCCTGCAGGAAGTTTAATTGGTTAAGAGGTTAATAGATGTAGTAAAGAGGGAAGGGAGTTTAAAGGTCTCAGTTGCAGTTGACCAGCTCTGGAGCATTTACCATATTGCTGAATTAAGTTGTGGTGGGGGGGGCGACATTTTAGGGGCAGGGGTAGCTTAACATAGGTGTTTAACTTTATATAGTGAGGTTGTAGTTTTGTAACAAATGCCAAGGTTGTTTTGTGATGTTCACCTGTTTCAATAAAGCGGCCTTTTTTTTTTTTTTACACAAACCTGGTGTCGGTAGTCTGCGCTGCTCCCCTCTTTCCCATGGGGGATTTGGGGGGCAGCCGACCACAGGGAGGTCTGCCCTCTAGGGATTTTGGAGAAGTGAAGCAGTCAGACAACTGCTCGGGGTTTGGGTGTTTTTTGGGCTACTTATGTAGCCCAGGGCCATTTCACGTTACCAGCCACCATTTTATCTTGGTGACACAGTGGCTGGTAACTGGTAGATAACAATTTTGACCCGCCCTCCCGTCCCTTTACTTCGGCTTTTCAGGAGGAGGTTCCCCCCTTTTCTCATGCATCATCCTCATTGAGCAAGTTTTGTTGCATACAGGTGTGCAAAAGGAGATATGTTGTAAAGGTTGTTGCTTGAAGCAGGTGCTTAGGCGGTTGGCAGGGAAGTTGCCATGGTTTACCGAAGTTTATTGTGGTGGTCAGCGGCAATTCAGACTGAAAGGGAACAGGTAGGCAAGTTCACGCATGGACGAGCCAGGAAGTTTAAGGTCCTGTAGGAAGTTTCATTGGTTAAGAGGTTAATGGATGTAATAAAGAGGGAAGGGAGTTTAAAGGTCTCAGTTGCTGTTGACCAGCCCTGGAGCATGTACGATATTGCTGAATTAAGTTGTGGTGGGGGGGACATTTTAGGGTTGGAGGTAGCTTAACGTAGGTGATTAATTTTGTATAGTGAGGTTGTAGTTTTGTAAGGCAAAGGCCAAGGTTGTTTTGTGATGTGCACCTGTTTCAATAAAGCAGTCTTTTTGACACAAACCTGGTGTCAGTGGTCTGCGCTGCTCCCTTCTTCCCCAAAATGCACATTTGCAAACACAAAAGATAACGCGTCTTTACCAGAATAATTTCACACGTGGGCTATTCTTCTCAGCCAACCGCAATTCAGGGTTAGCAGCCACCAAGCAGAAGACTGCATTTATCAGAATCATGTGGATTCCGAGTAATGGGCATAACCCCATAGATAACATCCTGAGAGTTATTACTGTAAATTACGACTGTCAAACAATAACTAAGGTCAGTGGCAGGTGCTTAGCAGCTGCACGTGAGAAACTGAGAGGCTGAGGGCTTTAAGTCACAGTCACTTAACAATATTTTAGTAAAATGACGGAGTACTGGTGAAAGTTAAGCAGAACTTCCTGTTGTTCGTCATATCGAGAATCTTCACACTTCAAGTCTTGACATCTCATAGGTCATATACCAGGTTTTTGCAGTTTCAAGTTTTAAGTGTAAGTTGAGAACTGTCCCCTTTAGCAATCTGGTAAGAGAGTTTTTGCAAAAAAACAGATCAGCTATTCCCGTGCAAGATATCGTCCAAATGTCATAGCTCACATTCAAGTTATGGACCAGTGGAGAATACAAAAAAATCTGTTTTCAAAGTTAACAAGCTACACCTTTTAAAGCCACCACTCCAGTCCAAAAGATTTTAGGACACTAATTAAAACGAGCATAAGCAAAGCCAATCAGTCTGGGATTAGCAGCAATCTGCGTGGCTGGTCAATGCTTGTTTTCTTTTGCAACACTGTTAGAAACGGGGTAGCGTGGTGCGGAGCGGGTAGGCTAAACTCCGGAGGATTGTGTAAAGCATCTGCGCAGCACACACTCACAGGCGACACACTAGGCACACTACAAGAGACTCCACACCAGGTTGTGTAAAAGTAGCTTTTTGTATTAAGAAAACGCATTAGACTCGTAATCACAGTCACATATAACACCGTGCCAATTGGCACCAGGTAGCACTTTTACAGGGGAATTATTTACAGGGCAGGGCCAATCGGGCCGCTGCCAGAACTATCATAAGGCACAGAGGATAAATGAAAGTCCATTAGCAAAGACTGTAACGGCCAGTACTTACTGGCCAGTCCAGGTACCTAGCAACATGGCAATAAACATTAGGCCTAAACATAAGGCATCCTCATTAGCATAGGTCCTGAAAGCGTAATCCGGCAGGAACATAAAACATCATAACTTTAGAATCAGGCATGAATCCCTTTTGCCATAGGCCTGGAATGAAAACATCAGGTTAGGCATAGAAATGCAAAATGCATAATCATATTAGCATTGGCATAAAATGCAACACTAGGCATACCATCACACTATGCGTAAGAATAGGCATAGGTCACCTTGGGCATAAACATAAGGCCTCATCACATTAGCATCGGGCATAATCACATGGGCATGTAGGCGTCATCAAATACATTATGTCAGACATAAGCCTGGATCACCATAGCACGATCTTGGGCATAACCTTAGGCATAGGAACCCCTAATGTATCATATCAGCATAAACAGAAAAACCTTATGCATAACACCAGCAATGTACGTATTAGGGGGGGAAACATTAGGCATACGCCTCATTAGCAGTGGTCTAACCCTGCAGCATCCTAATTAGACATCGAGAATGCATTATACCACAGTGATGGGGCATGAATCACATTATGCATAAATCATGGTCATCTCATTAGGTATAGACCCTGAGCATGGGGCATAAAACATGAGGCATTTCGATAGGCACCTGAGCATGAAGTGGAAAACATATTATGCACGACATCAGCACCCTATTGGCATCAACCTTAGCCGGGCGCCCCCTAAAACAATGTCCTCACCATGGGGCAGAGGCACCTCCTGGCAGTCAAAATAACAGGCCCAATGTGGCAGATTAGTCCTTGGCGCCACTGCGCCTGGGGAGCCCCTACTCTGGGACTCTAAAGGAAAAGCTTGTCCCACCGTTGCAGCTGCCCACTGTCCGGCGGGGCAGCTGGGGGGCACCCAACCACGGGCACCACAGTCCGCAGATGTGAGCCCTCTCTGGGACTCGGGATCCTCAAGTGCCTCCAAACGGTGCAGCGGCCCGCAACTGCGGCGCCGCTGTGGAAATAGTCCAAGACTGGCCCTTCTGGTGCCACTCCCGACACCAATACCGCTCTCCTCCCGGCCCCCACAGTATGTCCAAGGCGCCCCTCTCCCACTCACCGGAGCTGCTCTGGGGGGGGCACTCCTCTGGTCTCCGGGATTCAGGCGGTCAGCATGCGGGGCTCTCTCCCATCACGGGAGCCCCGCCGACGACCAGGCACAGCTCTCCTGACTCCCGCCTCTGCACTGTTCCCCTCGCCGGCGGCTTCACTCGCGGTGGGGGAGGCTCCCGCCTCGAACCAGACTCCTCACTTCTCCCCGGGCCCTTCTGCACGGAGCGGAGTCTCCTGCAGGGACACGGCGGCAACTCGCGGGACTTCTCGTCGGATGCTGCGGGGCTCTCCCTTGAGCATGGGAGCCCCGCCGGACCTGCACTGCGGCTTCCCCATAACACCGCGGGGCTCTCCCAGACTCACGGGAGCCCCGCTCGGCCTCCCTCAGTCTTCCGGGAGCTCGGCTTCGCTTCCGCCAGGCTCCCAATCACGTCGCAATTCTTGGATCGCCTCCCCACGGCAGGGGGGTGGGAATGGAGCCCGCGAGGCTCCGGAGGGGTAGCAGGCCCCGCCCACAGTCCAGCGCGGGCTGCTCAGCTTCCTCGTCGCGTCTGCTCCCCGGGCCGCAGCGGTGATTTCAGGAGATGTCGGCGGTGCAATGCGGGGTGGGCTCCCGCCAAATTGGCACAAAGACCGCGGAGTGGTCTCCCGCTGGTCTGAACAGCAAAAGGCGACACAAACGCGGGGTGGGCACCCACGCGGCAAAATCGGCATAAAACGGGGTAGGCTCCCGTTAGCGGTGAAAACGCGGGGTGGGCACCCGCCGTTATATCAAAAGTGCGGCAAAACGCGGGGTAGGCTCCCGCTGTATTTTTAAGCAGGCAGTTCTCCCGGGCAGCGCTCCACTTCTTAGCGCTACACAGCGCATTCCGGACCCGGGGCAGCTTCTAGATGTAGCGCTCACGAGGCGCTAGGAGGCAGGAAAGCAGGGACCCACACCATGAAAGTTGTAGTGCTCACCAGGTGCTGGGTTTAGGCAAGAAGGAGAGCACAGTCAATGCTGGGCAAGATCAGCAGGCAGTGGGTAACTCATCATCACAGGACAGCAGTTCCGTGGAACAGTCAACCCCCATAACGTGACACTCCTCCTGGCACAGCAGTCTTCACTCCAGTAAAGGTTTCTCCCTGGCCCTGTGGACAGCCGAGGGGTACAGGTGGGCTCAGGGGCCAGCACGCATGCCCTTGCGGTGGTACCTCCTGGCAGAGTGTCCCCTCCAAGTCAAAGTCCAAGTACAGCACACCACATGGAGTCTCAGCTCCTCTATATATACACCTCTTACCCCACCTACTGGAACATGCCAGCAGCTTCTGGAAGGCTCCCTGGGGAAACCGGTCCCAACTGGTTTTGGGGGAGGTGTAGGGCACCCTGTCTGCCAGGCTTCCCTCCAAAAGCTGGGGGTGTGAGAGACGGACACACCCCAGGGGGCGGAGCCAGCTTTGGTCACTTCGAGCACTATACCGCCAACCCACCTCAGGCAGGCACAAGCACACAGACAGGGTGACGGTTTAAAAGTGACCTTTCTACAATGGTGAAAATAACCCTGCGTACACCATTGCGCAACATTTCTTATTTTCAGTTCAACCACCAACCATAACATATTTATTGAGTTTCATTTAGGGGTTATCCATGGGGGGGGGTGGGAGGGGGTCTCAATGCTAGCCTATGGAGGGCAGAGAGCACAGGCACTTTACACCAAACTCCCGTGCCAAAGTGCTCAGAGTACGTAAACCACCACTACCACAGCAGCAAAAAGGCTAGGGGGAAGGCAAAAAGTTCCGGGATGACCCTGCCAGCAGGGCCAAGTCCAACAAACACTTTTTATGAAACATTGTTGTGGGACCTGCAGAGTCCTCGTCAATATTAAAAGAAGCATTGGCAATGCAATAGGTCTCGCACTTGCGAGAGTTTGAGCTGTTGGCATTGTAAATGATAATGCCTTTTATTTGTGTGTTTACAAAGCCTGCAAGCGGTGCTTGCAGGTTTCGTACACACATAAATAAAAGGCTTTGCCATTTAAAATGCCAATTGGTCGAACTCTTGCAAATGCAAGACCTTTGTGGCACCTGGGCTTTAGCTTAAGATGTTGAAAGCTAAAGCGCGGGTGCCGCAATTGTAACAAAAGTAAATAAGTAGAAAAAAAATGGTAGCAGCACACTTGTTTTTTCTATTTATTTACTTTTATTACAATGGCGGCATCCGTGCTTTAGCTTTATCCCGTTTACCGCGGCGGCAATTCTGCCGCGGTGCGGGCGTTCCATTGAGTGGGCGGGGACGCGTCGGCCAACGGCAGTGCGCAGCACTACGGAGGAAGTGCTCGCGACAGCCGTTGGCCGACAGAAGCAGCAAAGGGGTTAAACATCTTAAGCTAAAAAGTTGGTGTTGCAATTGCTTGAAAAGTAAACAAACAAAAAATGCAAATTTTTCAATTTGTTTAGTTTTAAAGCAATTGCCACACACGCGCTGTAGCTTAAGATGTGGAAAGCTAAAGGACGGGTGCCGCCATTGTAAAAAAAATAAAAAAATAAAAGAAACATAAAAAGAAAGGCAGGTGGCTGCATTCGGCCAGCAAATAATCAAAGAAAAGCGCAGCCACTATTATTATTGCCGAGGCGAACTGTGCTGAATAAATAAAACAAATAAGTATTGAGTGAGAGCGTGTCCTGCCTGCAAAAGCACACAGGCCAAAAGCTATTTAAGAAAATAGTGCTCGGAGGCTGTAATTAAAGCCTACCGACTAACAACACATGTAACAAGGGGGGGGTCCTCATGGGAGGTTACAAGAAGAGAAAAGGAGGGACTACTAAGCCTATTTACCAATGAAAAGCCACCATTTACAAAGGACAGGGAGAGGAACCAATTAAAAAGATGGGCGGAAAGTGGGCGGAGCTTTATGTCCTAGCCTGAATACAGCAGGTCTCGAAGAGACAGCGAAAGCGCTGCATAGGCAAAACCTAAAAAGGAAAAAAACTAAAATGTTTTTTGGGGTCTCAAGAACGACACATTGCCAAAGTAGTCTCTTGCACTGAAGGACCCTACTTTGTGTGTTTATGTGCTCTTCGTGAAAGGGCAGAACACGGTCACTCAATGAAGTTAACCAATTGCTGAAGTAGGCCGACCCATTACCACACCCTGTATGCTGTAGGGGCAGAAGGAAAATGTGAATGGCAAAATAACAGATCAATGGACAAAGATATATAATTTTACTAAAATCAAAAGTTTTAGCTAATGACTGACCTAAAAATACAAGGCAAACGACAGGCATTTTGCTGCTAAGATGAAAATGTATATGAAAGAAAACAAAATAATGCTCAATGCTTCTTCATGGGGGAGACCGGTATAATAAATTCATCATTCAGACATGAGAAAATCTATGATCACTGCAGTCCTAAGGGGATCGTATAAAACCACCATGTGGCAAAAGACATATCGCTGTGGGTACGAATGATGCCAGGAATCAATAAACCAAATTAAATCTATGCGTTCAAACTTTCAATGACTTTCTATTTATAGGTGTTCCGCGCTAACGTGCATTTGAAATTGTCATACACAAACAACACAAATACATTTATTAAACTATGTCCTGCCCTGGAAAAGTGTCTTCCTATTAGTGCAGTGACAGGAGGGCCCTGAATTATCAAAACGATGATCCTTGTTTGTAAACACTGTTTAGTCGCACATACATATTTCCCAGAATGGCATATCTTGCACTGGGATGAAAAAGAAAACATTTTTGAATTTGCAGGTGAATAACCCCTCCAGCCAAGACATTTACACTATGAGCTCATTTGATTACTCTCTAATCACAACCATATGCAGGTTCAGCATTTCTTATTTCAAAACAGGCTGGCTGGTCCCTTATGCTACCTGCGGTGAGTTACTCTAATTTACTCTTGACAAATCAGTTTGCGATGTCAGGAAGGTGAATTCTTTTATAAAGTGAGGTAGAAATATTATACTTCGATTGTTGGCTTTTATTAGCAAGGTTGGCAGATGTTCAATATTTTTCGAAAGGACGCTGTTGTGTTGTAGGAATTGGCTTCCAATAAGCATACAGTTGTTTTAGTAAAAATGGATGTGATGTCGAAGAGGGAAAATGCCTGAAAAACTTACTATTGTTGCCCAAGTCCTCAATGGTCTAGTCAGTGAGATTAGAAACAGGATTGACATCTTCGGGTAGAACGGCATGCATGGCGCTATTAAGATTTTGGCAGCGCCTGGGTGGTGGAGAAGAACATAAAATCTCACAGTGGTGTAGAAACGAGATACTGAAGAGCGAGCTAACGTGGGCAAAAGGGATAAAAGAAACTATAACCAAAGCTTGTAGAATTATGAGGATCAAGCTGTGCCCTCAGACTTTACAAATTGAGGTGAATAAGAGGGAACTTCTGGCCCAGGGGAGAGAGATATCTCGAGCCCAGGACCAAGATTATCGGTTGGGAAAAAAATCTGTACGTTTTATGGCTAACTCGTGGCAAAATGATCAACATTTCCCTTATATTGATAGACTACCCTGCTATTGGATAAGAGAATTACTAAGGTTAAGAATTGGTGTTAACCCTTGTTATGCTAACAACGGGGTAAAAAGAGCAATGATTGATAGCAAGGGGAAATGTGTTTGTATTCTGGGAACAAGGTGTGATATTTTACTGGATTGTTAGAAGGTTTTGGATCTACAGAAAGTGTTTTTATGCCCAATTTTTAAAAAGTATGGTATCAAAAATAGGGTACAAGCAGTAGAGCTTTTAACTGAAATGAGTAACTTAGATATAGCTTGCGCTATGGGGAAGTTCATCCAAAAGTTAAAGAAACCCTTAAATGTAAATAGAATTGAAATTCTTGTTTTAAAAATCTCATATGACATACAGTACGTTGCACTGAATGATGGAAGGATCAATGATTTGTAAATGTATGAATTTTATGACGGATTTTATTCAAGAAATGTGATTTTAGGAGCTGTATTTATGGAGATTTTAAATGTTTAAGGACTATCTAGTCCAAATAAACTTTTGTTTTGAACTGAACTGAGTTGTTTTACTCTGTGTCAGAGGAGGACTTATCTGACATCAACTATTTTATTTTACTATTTGTCTGGCAAATCGACCTTGATGGACAAATTCTGATTGTGTTGGACTTCAAACACCTTATTGTGCTGCGCTGCTCCATGATGCGTGTCTTCACATGACCAGTCGCAAAGTGAAGACACGCATCATGGAGCATCGCAGCACAATAAGGTGTTTGAAGTCCAACAAAAAACTTACAGCACACTACCTAGAGAAACGCCACACTGTCGATGACCTTACCTGGACGGTAACTGAAAAACTCGCTCTGAACCCAGCCACAGGGGAAAGGACGAGGGCCCTCCTCCTTAGAGAGCAGAAATGGGTATATTGTCTGAAAAGCCATTTAGTGGGTCTTAACGACGACATTCCGCAGCATTCCCTGAATAGGTAGACGCCCATCAAAAAACAACCCCCCCCCCCCTCACATAGAGATACTGGAGACAACTATGCGATTTGTTGGCCCTCTAGAAATGATACCCTTGCACCCATGACAGCGAGTCTCCACTATGTAAGAAATACCACGACTTGTGATGAGACTTATGGAACTACAATACATGAGGTGGGAGCCGCATTTAAGAATGGGTCTACAACTTGCACTTCGTGGGGTAGTAACCATTCATAGCGATGGTGACATCCTGAACCCATGCATTAATGAAGATGAATCTAGGACATGACCAACATCATGTGCCTTTCATCATAAACGAAAAACACCTAGTATTACGTTGAAAGGTTCTTTTCTTCTTTCTGTAGGAATTTTAATGGTCCCCACGAAGGGGACGCAAGTAGGTCAAATACCACCATGGCAATACCATGTATGGGATTCCCCACACACTACTTATAATGAGGAGGAATCGAGGGCGTGGCACCTATTGTTGCTGGAATGGTTTCCTTTTTGCTGAACTTTGAATGGTCCCCGTTACGGGGAAGCAAGAGGATCTATTGCCACCCAGGGCATCATCTGTCATACGGCGGTCCACAAGTTAAAATCCTGCTCGCGGTTCGTTCTCCCTGTGCCATTGCACCAGACCCTAAGGGTACCCCCAGCGAGTGAGTAGCTTAGCTCTATGACACCACACATATGTGCTGTAACCATTACTGTAAACATTGGTCTGTACCTTTAAAAACGTGACCAGGTTGGGTAGCTCTGACAACAGGACACCCAGCACCTTCCACCTTAGCCGCTGGCTGCGTGTACGTCATTACGGCGCCCACGTGACCAGAAGCTCATCGGGCGGGGCGGGCTTCACGGAATCTTTATCAGGACACACTCGCCGCTCTCCCGCATATCTACACGGCGAGAGCAGACGAGCTGTCCAGAAGGAGGAGCACCCACCTTGAAGTAGTAAGGAGTCGGGGGCAGTGGGGCACATACTACGGGTTAAACGCTAGGCACCGGAGCATGGAAGGGGATTTTTCCTTCCAAAGGGCCAAAGAGCCGGGTTACCTTTGCAGGATGTGGCACACGGGGACTTTCGAAAGCTAATACCCGGAGTTTCCCACATACCGCTAATAATGATTATCTGACAGTGATTCTAGCCTTGCAGTAAATCACGCTCTAGGGGTAACCATAGAGACCAGTTGGACGACACGGATCCGATCACTGCATACCGCGAAACATTACCTGGCTACAATATCTGACACCCGGTGCGCCACGTGCAGCGCTAATTAAAAAGGCCATCTCCACCGCATGTAATTGATCACTGCGGCCGCTTTTATGTCCTTAAAGACATGGACTCCTCTGACAACCCTATATAGGGAATCACGAACCATATCTCGACACTAATACAATATGTTATTGTTACCATTAACTACGACGATGTTGTTCTTTTTTCTTTGAACTTTCTTCCCCCAGAGTGTGACTACAGGGGGTCTCTCCTTGCCTCCCGCCAGTTTAAACATTGTTTAGGGGTAAACTCAGTAAGTGAAGAGACACAGAGTGAACTTATGTTTGTTGATTGTATGTATAGATAGTGTGGTGCACAAGTCGCTTTGATCTACACCTACCTTTGGGTAGGAAAAACAAATTATTGGTTATGAGCAAATGGCTTAATTCCTAAGTTTAGGAGTATAATTAGGGTAACCTACCCGTGTCTGTGGTGGAGTGTGTTTTTTAACAGGTCATTGTAACACATAGAACCACGAGGGAGAACCTTTTTAATGACCCCTTTGTTCTTATGTCTCTTGTCCCCTTGTTCCTATGTAGTACATCAACAGAGTACTGTCGAGGGAATTCCTCGGGACCAGAACTAGTGGTTCTGACACCATCTCACCTCAATACGAGGTGAGAGAGATACACAAATATTCTGGGATCGGCAGAGTTCTGAAGAAGGCCGGCGTGACCCCAATAGAGGGGCACAAATACACGGCCAAAACATGTCGACGATTTGGCAGTAAGGAGGGGTGTAAGGAGCACATTACATCTCCCAATCACCACTATCCTGCACGTTTTTAATCCTGGCCGGAGGGTCCAGGAATAAAGTATAGGCACAGCGACACCTCCGAGCTAGTTTTAATCTACACTGCACTTTCACTTCCGGTGATCCCAGTCACTTTAGAAATCATTTGTTTCTCTTTCGTGTTGTGTTTGTCTTCCCCTACCCTATTGCTACACCCAAGGCGTTGGCTGCGCAGGGGTGTTTTGTAGCAGCCCTATGAAGAAGCATGTCACACAACTGTGTGAGTAAGGGCAGTATTAAGACACACAGCACGTGCCACCACTAGACAGAGACACTTTTTATCACTCCCTACTCCTTCAGGTGTATAAAAATTATAAAAAAGTGAGGCCTGATCTGGTGTTCCAGCAGGTCTCTGGGACCCGGCTCGCTGCCCTTCACTTCAGTGCTTGATTTGGGGCCCGCAGAAGGGGCGAAACACAACGGGAGTTGGCAGTGAGACCGTAGCCCTGGGCCTGGCAATACCACCTCCCCCAGCAATTTGCTGGATGTCACCTAGAAGCCCTGTTAGCGCTGTGGGCCACCTGAGCAGCGGATCACACTGAGTCTCCCCCACTCCATTGGGAGGCCCGTGCCTGGAGGCCTGGGGGTATGTACAGCAGCGGGCCTCCAACGTTGGAAAGAGAAGACTGGGCTAGCCCTGTTTGCAGTGCTCAGAGGTGTTCTGTCCTGCTGATCGCTTTGGCGCTTGGTTTGAGGCTTGAGGGGGCGGTGGACAGGTGTGACTGCCACAGTTGGGGGATCAGCTGAGAACTGGGAGCTGCCAAGGATGGTGCTGGGACTCATGTGAAGAGCAGCATGCTGCAACCCCTGCTGCTCCCTCCTCCCCTCCTTTTAACAGCTTTTGCTGCAGCTGAGACCTGAGGGCTTACAAGACCCTGACAGTGCTGGAGACAGCGCCATAGGCTGGACCTGAGGTGTTGGACTGGACTATACTATACCCGTCCTGGGCACCTTGGGGAGAACCCTCCTGGGAGATTCCAGCTCTTCTGCCTCTGGCTGGCCAGGCCCATCAGGTCCCGGCCCACTTCTGCCTTACCGATCCACAATTGTTTTGAAGATGGGCAGACTGCGCTGGTCCCTGAGGCGGTGGCCCCTCCCTAGACCATTCCAAACAGCCAATGCATGGCAACACCCAACTGCTCAGGGTAGCTGGACAGGGTACTAGCAGCAATAGAGAACTCCCAGGTCTCCATGGAGACCAAGCTTGGGTCCCTAGAAAGGGAGCTGAGCTTCCTACGAGACTATCACCGCAGGTTTGCAGATAAGGTTGCTGATGGGGAGAAAATGCTGGGTCTCTACAACCGTTGGCAGCTGACAACCAGACAGCGATCCAGGATCTTCAGGAGCGTGTCCGACAGCTCAAGGGTAGAGTGAAGGATGCCGAGGGTCGCTCACGGAGGAGCAACATAGAGATCCTGGGCCTACCGGAGGGAGTCGAGGGTCAAAACCCCCTATCATATCTGGAGACTTGGTTCAAATCGTTTGCTTCATTCTCTGATCTCACCCCTTCTTCTCATTTGAGAGGGCCCACCATGTGCCATCCGTTACCCTCCCCCAGGGCCCCTCTGCGTCCCATGCTGGCTATGCTACTGCATTTTAAAGACCGCAATGCAATTCTGAGAGCAGCCAGATAAGCCGGTCCCCTTCGGGTCGAAGACAAGGTCATAATGCTGTTTCCGGGCTATACCCGTGCCGTCCAGCTCCAGGGCTCCTCCTTCTTAGAGGTCAAGTGTTGACTCCGCCAGATGGGGTTCAGTATTCCGTTATTCCCGGCCCACCTTCAAAATCATGTCGAATGGAGTCTGCACATTCTTCTTGGATCCTAAAGACGCTTGGGACTGGGTGGACCACTTTTGCAGCGACTCGGCTGCGGAGCAGGCAGGACCCTCATCGGGACCCTCTAGACCACAGCGGAGATGATGAGGCAGGCCAAGAGCAGAGGCCATGCCTCGACCATCTCCTACGAAATCTGCTGACTTCGAATTATTGAGGACAAAAGACGGGCCCTGCAGGCGGAGACTGACCTGGGAGCAGGTGCTAGGAACATAGTTCAGCATGCTAGGAAAGCACTTGTATGCAGCTCTGTGTCGTCCTGTCCAGAGGCAGGGTGGAGTCGCAACTGAGGCAGAAGCCACCACCTGCCTGCTCACAGGTATTATTGCTGAAGTTTTCTTGATCCCGTGTGGCACCTGGGAGATCCACAACGTGGTGAATTTGTGGTTAGAAGTATCCATCAGAAAATGAAAAAAACAAAACAGGATAATAGTCTTACACCATTCAAAAACTATAAAAAGAGATGAAGGCTTCATAAAGATGATATAAAATAAATACTAATGAGTAAAAATAAAAGCCATCAAAAAGTTTTACCATAGAGAACATAACTGGCCACTGTGCAAAATCTACAAGTAGCCAATTCTTTGAAAATTGAATGGTTACATGGTACGAAAGAGGAATCAAGATGGAAGCAGGGGGGAGTCAGTGTCAAGTTAAGTGTCCCAAGGAGGGTGAAAGGAGCAACTATGGGACTATCAGTGTCACGGCCAAAGTTTTTCTTGCACTATGCAACAAACTAACCTAACAACAGATTGAAAAATATATATTTTATACCGATTATTTCTACAATTTGTTTCCAGCATTTGCACTGAGAGCAGATTATTGCTGGCTCATTTCAAAATGTTAAGCTGGAAGACATTATTTGCTAGAGACGCAATGTTGTTGCTAACATAGCAATGGGGAACTCCCTCTCTGCATTTCAGCATAAAACAAAATCATACTTAATAAATTAAGCACATTACAAAGGCTATTTGACTTGGTTACTCCCATGCCTCACTTGGCAGCATATACAGGAGTTGATTTTACTTCCTTTCAAAGTAAACACCCTCAAGACAAAAGGATTGGAATATAGAACTAGACTGTTTTCCTCATCATCCATGAAGCACTTATTTGACCCATTTGGAAACCTCCCTGTTTTTGAGTGTAGCAGTACAGTGAACCACGTGTACATTTTCACTGTACTCATTGGTTAGGAGATTAAATACCTAAATAAATAAGCAGTGCAACTCATTTGCTACTTAGCCTTGTTAAACTTGCTGATTTATTCTAATTTCTAAAAAGCAGATACCTAGTTTATTCCTCTTAACTTCTTATTTGATTGTATCAATGCATATTTGGGGTAGTTTAGCAGCACCAAGAAGCCTTCTGGTGTTTGAGATAGATAGATAGATATATATATATATATATATATTCACTTACCAAACATACAAGTGAACATTTAATGCATGAACTCCTGCTATTTTATTGACCCTGGATGGGCTGTTAATAAAGTCCTTATAGACTGTCAGTTTCCAATGTGGATTGACTGACATTTACATGAACATGAGATGACCACGTTGGCCTGGCCTAGGGTGGTGCCATGAGTGTCACTGTTGATAACTATTGCCCGACTTTCTAGACCTAATGCTGATTCAGGGAAAGTGGTGAAACGGGGTATGCAGATTTAATGTGCTAATTCATGAACAAAGCATTTCTCTTACAATGATGTTGTAGATACCTTGAGTTATTAATCCTGTCACTTTTTATTCTTGATGCAAATCAGTCTACAGAGGTTCTCCCCATCTTGGCTGAAAGTTCCTTGTTCTACTTTCCACACTTATGAATAGTCTGCAATTATCAGCTTTGAGCATCTCCGAAACAGTAGGCTTACTCTGGGCAAATGCTCTGCCAAGCATGTGCAGATATTAGTTGTGACCAGATCAATATCCCTTGGTACATCTCTGTGATATTAAGTAATGGTGCCCACCCACCAGTTGATTGAAAGAGTAGTGAACTGAGTGGTATTATCTGTCCAAATCAGCACTACCTTGCCCTATAAATGAATGAATAAAGACTGAGGCCAAACTGCCTAGAGCCTCAAGCCCTTGATATAAAGGTTGGAGTTTTAGGGACTACACTTGCCTAGTCATGTTCATCCCACTCTGTGTTAGAGACATCTGTTATGTCACCAGAAAAAAAAAATATATATAGGTTAGTCCTTTCCACAACTTCTTGGGTGCCCAACACCATATTCTTAACATTCTCTGTGTCTTGCTACCTCTGTAGAAGCCTTGTATACATTCTCCTCAGACCCTAAAGACACATGGGACTGGGAGGACCACTTTTGCGGCGACTCGGCTGCAGAGCAGGCAAAGCCCTCATCGGGTCCCTCTAGGCCATCAATCTTAAAGTCAAAACTGTTCTCACAGTTGGTGACGGTCAAGCTATTACCAACTCGACAGTCAAAACTCTCACTATTGTAAAGTAAGATGAAGGTCCTATCTAATCAAAAGACTGACAGACGATCCCAAGACCATTTTTTTTTTACTGAGAGCTGGGCTGGATTCCTTCCAATGTGGCTCTCAAATTGAATATTAGTTGAATTTCCTCCTTTGAATAGTTCGGACAGTTAAAAAACCTCCCATTCACCAGTCAGCTGGCCAGTCAAGGGAAATATAAATGCACTGTACAAATTAACTGCTACATATTCTCGGCATTTGGTAAATTCTGGGATTCCATATATTATAGCAAAAGGGCAGAACTGTGCGCTAGTACGGTTTATCACCTAACAAAAAGCTAAAGAAGTTCATTTCCTTCTTGGACATGGGAATATTGAAGTTACCGACATTTTATATAGGTCGATGGTCACTTTAAAGTAACCTTCCTAATGGAAGTGATATGGGCCCATAGCCTATTGACTATGCAACTGGCCTAGGGTCGGTGAGATGATACACGAGAGCCCTTTCCTGAACTGGGTGTTCCAACTTTTCTAACTTTCCCAATTCTGGGCCTAGTCCTATGACTAACTCTAGTGGGGAGGGTGATAGGAGTAAGAACATAATAATGCCTTTCAGTGGAAAGTTGCATTACTGTTACGGTTTCATATGATGTTATTGCTTTTTTATTTATCCTAAAGATCTTTTCTCAAAGCTGGAGAGGTTGTGTTGTTGCCCTATGTCTAGGACTTAGTTACTAATTGTATGGTGGGCTTATGCCTTGTGCTGGTTATACACTATTGGTATCATGTAAAACCCAATAAAAACATTTTTGGGGGGGAAATAAAAAAATAAACTAACCTTCCTATTACAAGGAGGTAACAACGGGTCATGTTAACTTGAACTTAAATGGCAGGGTTGGTTCACTACCCGAAGTGTGACGCTTGGCCTATTATCACCCCTAACCCCATGCCTCGACGCCTTCGACACTTACTCTACATTATGAGCACGAACAGACAACAAGGACCCCACTGCGCATCAAGTTAAGTAACGAGTTATATAATTTGCATAGTTTTGCATAAAATACTAGACATATATGGAATGCCTCCCTTCACATGTTTACATGTAGATCTAAGGCGACTCCCTCTCAGTAATATACAAAGAAACTTAAGAGCGAATCATGTCGTCACAACTCCAATAAATGCGCAAGATCAGAGATGGTAGGAGGAAGGACACAGAAATAAGTGTAAATGTATCTATGTAATTAGCCTGTAATGATGCTGTGATATGACATGTACTGTTGAATATTGTGGATCTCGTTGAACGCTGACACAAATGCCAATAAAAATATGTTTGAATTTTTTTTTAAACTTTAACTGTGATAACACTGTAATGTGCCTGCTTAGTGGAAACAAGTTTGGTATAGTTCTGAAAGGTCTGCCTTTCTTTGGGATTAGAAAAATTTGTGAAGGATAACCATTTACCTCTTTACTCCACAGGATCTGCCTTTGTAGATAACTTGTTGAGTGCTTGTGCATTCTCTAGCAGTAAATAATGATGAACTTCAGTAACAATCTTATGTCCAGACTGTGCGTTTCTGGGAGTCCTCGTGAGTTCTATGAATCGGAAATGGTCGTCAGCATCCATTTGTCTGATGTTATTTGGCTTTGTTTGCGAGGTAAACCTCACTGTTCCCCAAAGGGGGTGGAATTTAAAATCGGTAAGCAACATAACCTTCACTTTGTGGAAGAGATTTTACATCTGGTTTAATAAGCACTGCCTTGTGATCTGGTATTTCCCCCCATAGATCCTCTCAAAGTGTTTGAGACTGGCACCAGAACTAAGAACGGCGATGACCGATACGTTAGCCTTCTGACAAATTTCTTGTCTGTGGAGCACCTTCACAAAAACGTGTTTGTTGCCCCTGGGCCCACAGAAAAAGCCTCCCAGTGGTCTCTGGGTGATTAACATAGAAATCACATCTATATGATATAGGAAATTATCTTTGGTGGTCTCCTGCAAGTTTAAAGGACTTTTATGGCTAAAATAGGAAGAGCAACGTGGTTGTGAATTAGAGAAGGCATTCTGTGTCCTCATCTTAATCAAATTCTCCATCTTCTTCTTTAAAATGGTTAGGAGTTACTATGTAATTGGCCTATTTGAGATTGGAATGCTCCAAGGTGAAGCCAGAACCAGGTTCACAATGAGAATCCTCAGGGTCAATAAATCCCCAGCTACTTCCTGTTCAAAAGCAAAGAGAGAAAGCCAGCCCCCTCCTGCCCAATGCCCCACACCATCACCAAATTCTTAAATCCTTAGAAACAAAATGTACCCACATTAAGCACCTGGTGTTATGGCCCTAACTAAGACAATTAAGCAAATGCGCGGAGACGCACATGAGACGTTTAGCACAGGGAAACCTTTAATTACACTATGGACACAGTGCTTAAAAACCTTACTCTTTGCTCCTGCCTTGACATCATTTAGTAAAGCTACAGAGTGTTCTGTTGGGAGACGCAATTTCTTTGTGTGATACTGTTGCTTAAATAATAATCCTATATATATCGACCACCAAAGTATCCAAAACGATTTACAGATCTGGGCTCGTGTTAAACAGCATCAAACGAAAACAGGATATATTAATGATTAGACAAAACAGACCAAAGACTGCAATTACTTGGTATATTCTCAATCGTACGTCCAAGTTGTACAAAACATCAGTCACAAGCCAGAAAGCTAAAAAACAATATAGTAAATACAATTGATTCCCGCTGCTAGGGAGGGATAGCAGGAATGGGTACGACTTTGCAACACGCCAAATACACTTCAAATTCATAAAGTATGAGTGCCCTTATAACCAAATTTGATTAGCAAAAGTACTTACTGTGCTCCAAAATCCAACACTGAAGGCTGAATATACAGGACCCTCCCACTAGGTCCAGAAAAGCTAAAAAGCAAATAGAAAAAAAATATCAACTTTGTTAGTTTCCTTTATTTCTACAGTGAACATATACCTAGTATGTTTAATAGCAAATACATTTTTCTGTGAAAGATGTCAATCAAGACAAGGTACTGCAAATAAAATAGTAAACCGATAACAAAATGCTAGCTTTCACAAACATAGGAAATGGGTAGGAGCTCCCTTCCAAAATATCTTTATCAACAAGCATCCGCTATTTGGCTCGCAATCAGTCAACTCTCAAGGGGTATCCTGAAGGTGTAGCCGAAAGCTATCACGCCAGGCCCATCCACACTAAATTAGTATAGCTCTGGACCAAACTGTCAATTGCAAAATGTACCTTTTGCCAACCTCCCATTCGCACAAGCAGCCAAGAGTGTCTACTCCGCTCTAATACCAGCGGCTAACATCAGCACCAATGATTGGCTATCAATGCCAACTCTGTTCTGGCAAGCAATTTTAGCTCCACTCTAGGGCAGGCAATGTCAATTCCATTCAGTGGCAGGTAGAGCGAACTCAGTTTATGGGTGGGCAAAACCAGTTATGCTTGTGGGCTGGCAATACCAGCTACCACGGGCAGCTCCTCCGTTATGGCAGAGAAGCGTTTCCCCAATGTCGAAAGGCAGCAAATGAAAAATAAAATGATAATTATACTATTTTATTATTACTTAATTTTTCACTTACTCAGCCGAGTCCACCAAGTCTAGGGAGGGGTGGGGCCATTCTCTGCGTCAGCAGAAGCCAGGGAGGAGGAGTGGTAGGTGCACTGTAAGTGCGCATGTCAGTTTGGCGGGCCGTCTTAGGACAACCAAACCGGCATGCACACTTACATTTCTCCAACCCAACAGTCTTACACAGCCGGGTGGGAGAAGAGGCACAGGCTCCATGTCCCTAACTAATCTGCATTTCAGCCCGCTCAGACCAATCCCGGCGCTTCTCATACGCTGGGTAATAGCATGAGAGCAGCGTCTGGATTTGGTGGGGAGAGGAGCAGAGTAGCACAGAGGCGACAGGAGCAGAGAAGCGCTGAGGTGGCGCCTAAAAGCGGCAGTTAAGTTTTCTTTTTTTTTTTCTTTTCTTTTTTAATTACCCCCACTCCCACCCCCGCGCTGCCCCACCAAGTTTTAGTGGGAGCAAGCAGCCAACTCTGCCAGCTACACTGTCTTGCTACTAGCGCCAGATTTGTCCAGAAATTAGTCATTGCTGTTGGAATCACTGTGCCTCCTGTGTTCCATTGGGATAATAATAATAATAATAATACCGACATTTGTTGAGCGCGAACAGCTACCTCCAAGGAGGTGTCCCGGCGCTAATGTGACAAGTAGCACGCGCGCGGCAAGCAGCGATCAGGACAGCAAAAGATTAAGCCAGGTTAAAAAGCCATGTTTTAACTGCCTTCTTGAATAGTGACTCAGACGGGATCTGACGCAAGGAATTTGGAAGAGAATTCCATAATTTGGACGCCCCCAACATGAAGGATCTGCCACCCAGTCGGGATTTCTTCACACGCGGAGTGCAAAGTAATTTCTGGGTGTTAGATCTCAGAGCACGTGTCTGCGTGTAAACACCCAGTCTCTGTTTTAGATACGAAGGACACGTACCATGGAAGGCCCGAAAGGCAAGGGTCAAGGTCTTGAATTTAATTCTGTTGGCTACCGGAAGCCAATGTAATTCTCGAATATGCGGAGAGATGTGTTGCCGAAAAGGAACACGTTTGATTAATCTCGCAGCCGCATTTTGGACCATTTGGAGTTTCCTGACAAGGTAAGCCGGTAAGCCAATATAGAGGCCATTCGCATAGTCCAGGTGGGCAGTTACTGTGGCGTGGACTACGGTCCGACGGCAGCTCTCCGGCAGCAGGTGTATAAACTTACGCAAATTTCTCAAACTGCTAAAACAAGCAGAAGTAACCTGCTGAATTTGGGCAGAGAAAGAGAGATCAGCCTGCCATTTTACACCCAAATTTTTAACGCATTCTACCGGAGCAGGTGGCAAGCCCATTTCCACAGGCCACCACAGGTCAGCTACCGGAGGCTGAATTTTGCCGAAGAACAAAACTTCAGTTTTATCTGCATTCAATTTAAGTTTATTATTATTCATCCAGCTTGCAATATCTTTTAAGCAGCCTTTAAAGTTCTTAAAAGAATCTTCAGATTGATCTTTAAAGGGAAAACCAACTGGGTGTCATCGGCATAAGAAATTGCCTTAACTCCCCAGTTGGCTATCAGAGTAAATAAAGGGGCCAGATATATATTGAACAGCAGTGGGCTTAGGGCCGATCCCTGTGGGACCCCACACCATAAATGCTTTCGGGTGGACTGATATGGTTGTAAAGCCACCCTTTGCGTCCGTAAGTGGAGGAAGGACTTCAACCAAGCCAGGGCTGTGCCATTCACCCCGCTGTCAAAAAGCCGTTGAATCAGTATAGAATGGTCAACGGTGTCGAATGCAGCTGAAAGATCCAGGAGCACCAGCATAGCTGATGCCCCTGAGTCCAATGCCATTCTAATTGAGTCTGCTACCTCTAGTAGAGCTGTCTCTGTGCTAAACCCCGCTCGAAAACCGGATTGGGTGTCGTGCAGGATATTGTGGCTCTCGATAAAATTGGCCAATTGCCGCTGTACTACCTTTTCCAGCATTTTTGCAGGGGCTGCCAGCAGAGAGATAGGTCTGTAGTTGTTCAAGTCCCCAGAATCCACACTGGATTTTTTCTTAAGTGGAAGTAAAGTGGCGTGCTTCCATAAATCAGGGAAGATGCCCAAAGAGAGTGAATTGTTCCATATTATGGACATTACTTCGCTGGTGGAGTCTGCCAACTCTTTCCATAGTTTAGGAGGGCATGGGTCGTCCGGCGAGCCTGAATTACAACTCTGTATTGCAGACAATGCTTCCTTCTGAGAGATAGGATTAAATTCAGAATGCTTGTTAAGAATAGCACTCCTTTTCCCGCTTTCCCTCACCCCGCATGTTATCACAACGCGGTCGTTAAAACGACCACGTTGTAATAACATGCGGGGTCACGGATGCGGGGTGAGTGATGTTTACAGCTTGTGAAAGATGAAGGAAGGAGTGTTGTCAAAGGAATTGCTTTGAAGAATGCCCCTCCCATCCATTGGCAATACAATCTTTCTCACTTACATAATGCCTCCTAAATCTGGTAACGCTTCAACGTACAGTCATTATAACCGCATTTGTTGACATGAAAGACATACCAACAAGGGCAATTACTGGTCTGCTAAGGGTAGGTGAGTCATGATAGTAAATAGTAGTCTTTTTGGCAGCTCTTTTTGCTTTCTTTTTTATTTGAAGGAGCACGGAAATATTCTGAGCTTCTAGAACTTATCCTTTAAATTTCAGAGGTTATTTTTTTCAGACCCTGAAAGACAGATTTGTAATTTGAGAATACTCATTACTGAATTAAGGGCAAGAAAACAGGACAAGCTATACTTCTCTCAGCTTTGCGTGTGCCTATGTTTTTACATGAAGTTATTTACAAATGCGAGTCCAACTGGGTATTCATTTACTTCATGGGAATTCAGGTCAACATTGTACAGCAGTGTCAAATCATTAGTCAAAAAGCATTCTCAAAAGTAGGGCTTACCGCAGCCTATGCAATGGGAGTGATGGCATATACTCTAAACCCCATCCACAAAGAACATATTTCACAAGTGGAGAGGCCGATTGTAAGCAGCAAGCATCAGCACTGCCTGTCAGAAGCCTTTACGCTCATGAAGCTTGTACTACGTGACGCCCAAAGGCAGTGATGTATGTTTGCCAGAGGCCCCTAAATTCTCACAATATTTGAACACAGCAGCAGCCATCTTGGAATGTCAAACATAAATGTCCTCGTGTTTCAAAAGGGCCTTGCTAAGCAATGGAGCCTCTACGTTGCTGCAGCCTGGACCTGTGCTTCATACCTTTGTGCTGGAGGAACAATCATCCTTCTTGGGAGACTGGTGAAAGACATCCTTGATTCAGAGAAGAATTCTTGAAATCAAGTCAAGAGGAAAACGAACTTTGAACTGTTTTTCAACTTAGACTTTATTAGTTTAAGACTTTGAAACTACTGATTTCCTTTTTGAAGGAACAGAGAATTCTAGCATCGAACACCATTATGATGTGTAAGTAAAATGAGCATTTAGGTACAAAAACGCATTAACTGAGTGATATATGTGTGGTACATTAGGAAACATCGATTGCAAATTAAAGTTAACTATTTTCCAGTAGCACCAAGCTAATCAAAACCAAAGCCATTAAACACCTCCTGCCGGAGAGCTGCCGTCGGACCGTAGTCCACGCCACAGTAACTGCCCGCCTGGACTATGCGAATGGCCTCTAAATTGGCTTACCGGCTTACCTTGTCAGGAAACTCCAAATGGTCCAAAATGCGGCTGCGAGATTAATCAAACGTGTTCCTTTTCGGCAACACATCTCTCCGCATATTCGAGAATTACATTGGCTTCCGGTAGCCAACAGAATTAAATTCAAGACCTTGACCCTTGCCTTTCGGGCCTTCCATGGTACGTGTCCTTCGTATCTAAAACAGAGACTGGGTGTTTACACGCAGACACGTGCTCTGAGATCTAACACCCAGAAATTACTTTGCACTCCGCGTGTGAAGAAATCCCGACTGGGTGGCAGATCCTTCATGTTAGGGGCGTCCAAATTATGGAATTCTCTTCCAAATTCCTTGCGTCAGATCCCGTCTGAGTCACTATTCAAGAAGGCAGTTAAAACATGGCTTTTTAACCTGGCTTAATCTTTTGCTGTCCTGATCGCTGCTTGCCATGCGCGTGCTACTTGTCACATTAGCGCCGGGACACCTCCTTGGAGGTAGCTGTTCGCGCTCAACAAATGTCGGTATTATTATTATTATTATTATTAATATAAGAAAGTGGATACGTATGAAGCAGGTGGCAGTTATCCATCAGTAGGGAAGTACTTAGTTATTAAGCAGTTTTGTCATCACATTTATCTTGATATATTTTAGTTTTAATAAAGTCAGCTTCATATGAAGAACACCGAGTTGGTTACACTGATATAACTTCAAGGCACATCACTATCACTGGGAGTTAGATGCTCAACATTCATGGCAGATTAGTAAAGATCACCTAGTTGCTTTTAGATAACCATCCCATTCTGCAGACGTCAGTGCTCGACAGAATGACTAGGTAGATGCAGGATATCCAATGTCTAATTTTTCACCTATACCATTCCCTTTTCCAACCTTCAATTATATCTCATGTATCATACTGTATGTGGTCAAGAGAACTGATGGCGAGGGAAGTAAGAGTGAATTGCTCCCACTGGATCAAGAATACAAAATTAGGGCTTTCTGATGTCACATAGCAATATAGTAGCTTTTAATTGCATCACCTTTTCATATTTGTTTCAAGAAAAATAAAAATTATGCCAAAAAAGAAACAGGCCAGAGTTCTGTGGTACTACCACAGTAAAGGGAAAAATGCAGATATCATTAGATGCCTGGAGATGAACCGGCCTGGCTTAAACTTGTGCAGAGTGAAAGCAATTCTAAATGTAGAAGTCATTTCAAAACCACCATACATATGCAAGTAGTAAAGCATAGTATATAGCGCACACTGAAATTCCAAATTGTATAATGGAAAAATAAAATCAAGAACTGCTCTTCAAACGAATCCATATTCATTACTGGCCACTAGGACAACGTTCATTCTGAAAAGCCGCCAAATAATGTATTTGATAACATGTTTTTTTTAATCCAAATGCACAACCTGGAGCGTAATAGGTTTTAAAGACGTCAAGATCCGACGCTTAACACATTAGAACTATTCAGCAGCACCAAAAGAGGCAGGGCAGGCGTCATTCTATTTTTACTACACACACACATATATTGTCTATTTGATACGTGTGCGTCAGCAGAAACGACGCACTTCGTAAACAGTGAACAAAACAGATGGAACACCAGTTCTAAACACTGCACGAGGAAATTATTCTTATCCGACTTTGTGTGTTCACGTGCACAGATCACCACCACAGAAGTCATTTGCCAGAAAACAAAACGTTATCATAAGTGCAGCAAAGCATATGCCATGGGGCGTACCTGTTCTCATCCAATGTCATGGTCCACAGATGGCTGTTTTTTTTTCTCAACAAATGGGACCTTATTTGAGGTTCTGTACAAAACTTTACAAAGCAAACACAAGGAGATAATGGACGGAGAGTTGAAACTTTTCAGACACTCACTCCCCCCCTCCCCCCCTCCTCACAGATTTGGGTTGAATCCATCATCGTTCTTTAGCTCACTTCGCCACCCCAGTTCAGACCCAGCCATATGCAAATCAGTCTTAACCCGGTGCCTTATGGGAACAGTCCAGTCCCAACTGCCAAGTCAGGTCTTCCCTGGACGGGAAACAGGCATCCTGGGACCGGGTTCGAGCTCATCGCCTCATCACCCAGGCTAGCTTGAATCCATTGGCAAAGTGCCAACTTAGGGCGAACAAAACAAACACAAGATGATGATTGACGGAGCGCTGAAACTTTTCAGACACTCATCCCAGTCACAGATCTGGGTTGAATCCATCATCATTCTTGAGCTCACTCCTTCACACCAGTTCAGACCCAGCCATATGCAAATCAGTCTTGACCCTGTGCCTCATGGGAACAGTCCAGCCCAAACTGCCAAGCCAGGTCTTCCCTGGACTGGAAACAAGCATCCTGGGACCGGTTTTGGGGTCATTTTAAAAGGTGAAAACGAAATCGGCATTGACATGGGTGCTCATCAGGAATCTGAAGTTGCCGCTGCTGAAAAATTAGTGAGATTTAAATACAATATTGTCCTTGTAACTGAATTAGGAAAAAAGTATTTTATTTTTCTGCTGAAAAAAATAATTCTACATTAAATAGGGATAGTAAAAGCTTCCACTTGATCAATATATATGCCCCTAATAAGGGTGATCCCTCCTTCTAGAATGGCCTCTCGAATGAATTACAATATATCCCTAATGATGAAATGTTAGTAAGTATGATAGTAGGTGTTGACTTCAACCTCTTGATCGCCAGTATCCTGGATAGAAATTCCAATTGTGGTTATCATCCACCCAAAGCTTATAAAGCACTGATTAATGTTTGTTCTAAGTGCAACTTGAAAGATAGCTGGAGGCTTCAACACCCAGACACTTAAGGCTTTACTTTCTATTCTTCACCTCAAAACTGCTATTCAAGAAACGATTATATCCTCCTTTCCAGTGAATATACCCGCATAATAGATCAAACCTCCATAGAACAAAGACTTGTATCAGACCACTCATGCATTACCTTGTCACTTTCCGGCATTAGGTCAAGATAAGGAAATACACATTGGAGACTAAGGGCCCGATTTATATCTTGGCGAATGCATCTGGAACGCCGAAAATAGATGTTCCATCCATCTGCCATCGGACCTGTTCACTGTGTCATTTATATGTTGGCGGTATGTCGAAGGAAGCTTTGTCAAACCCCCACTGTCTCTAGTGCATGTAGAGTCCTCTGTCAAGGGAATATTAGCCAAAAAGTGGCTCACGGAGGCATGTCCAGCCCGAACTGCCAAACCAGGTCTTCCCTGGACCGGAAACAAGCATGCTAGTACCGGTTTTGGGGTAACAGCCAGGCTAGCTTGAATCCAGTGGCAACGTGAGCAAGGGACCCACGTCTGGGCATACCCTGCCAACTAAACTTTACAAACGAGCATTTGTTGATCTAAATTCAACCTTGAAAGGTTTGGTGCATACTGGTTGTGGGGGTCAGGGATATGGAAGCCATTCCAAAATAAACTTTCTTTTCAAAATCCTTCAGAGGATTGTCTCTGAAGAATAGTGAAAAAAACACTAAACTGATACGAACCAACTCCAAACTTGGGCAGTAAACTAGAGATTACCAAAACTCATGATCCTTGTTTGGGTTGGTGTAATTCTCTCGAGCTGCTAAAATGTATTTTTCAAAAAGAGATATTATATAGGCATAACATATAAATGCAGAAGATGGAAATGTGAACTTTCTACAGCCCTCAAAGTATGGAGGGGTGGTGGCCATCTACTAGGCTGTATGAAGCCATATTTGTGGCATCGATTACATGCCTCCCCATCAGGCATATTCCAAAATGTGAGACCCCCCCAAAAAAACACACGAATCTGGCAAATGGACCTGATGACCTCAGTGTAAAGATGATTTTTGCAAAGAGAGTTTCTGGACCTAATTGTTGTGCGTTTGGTTGGTAATGACTTAGTTTGCTTAGTTGGGTTGGTCATTTCCTGACCTTTTCAGTGCATGGTCCCATGAAACCTCATGGGGTGAGGGCATTAGGCCAAGGGCTCTCAATTTGTAGGTTCGGTGACTCAATGTGGAAATGTTCAAACTGTGTACAGGACCTGGTTGTCTAAGGAATATTCCACATAAGCTTATCAACGGAGAGCAGATGTTCCATCATGACGGACTGCATCTTTTTGACATGGGAACAGACCTCTTCATCCAGGACGTTTGGGCATTCGCTCAGTCTCTGTTCTTTGGTGGGAAGGGCGAAGGACCTAATTGCCCAGGTCACCCTCGGGGTGTATTAGCAGCGAGCAACAGCGACTCCTCTCACGGATAGAGGGTTTTCACACCAATAGCACTGGGGGGGATGGGCACCAATCCTTGGTTCTGCAAATTATGTAAATGGCATTCACACAGGCTTAGCGGCATAGTTTCACGGTTCAACAGGGCAAGGGGCTCTAGGCCCTGTTCTCATAGTCTGCCCCTTTTGGAGCTCGGAGTGTGGGGGTGGGTTCAACGCAGGAAGTCAAGGGCGCAAGCGATTGGGCACGCCCACCAGGGATATAGATTGTTTCAGCTGCGTGGTCTGGGTAGGCATGCAGAAGAGAAGGATATTCAGCCCTTAGTGCTGTGACATCACAGGGAATGGCTTGGTTGTAAATATATGCATGCTTCAATCATCGCTATTGGTTGCACAATTTCTTAGAAGTGTTATTTGTACATTTTCCCCTCGTACGGTTGTGAGCTCTTCATGTTAATCTCTAACTCTATACATCTGCTGCTCGAATTTTCATGATCGAATTGTTTGTGTAAGATTGTTAATAAACATGATCCATGGTCTTTTACCCATGGCGGAGTACTGGTGTCTTGTCACTAATTCGGTTGAGTTGGAGGGGCGTGGTCAATACTGGAGGTCTCTGGTCACATACAGAGCTTTTTCTCTGCTTCTAAGATCCCTTTACGTAATAGTTCCAATCGCATTGAGGTTCTTTCTAATTAGGGTTTTTAATATGCTAACAATGACAACTTCAAGCTACAACAGCACACACTAGTGTGTTCACTCCTGAATCTATGCAGATAGCAAGGAGCTCCTTTGAATAAAACTCTTGGTGCGGCACAACTACTCTCATCTGAATGTCTAAGTGTTTCGAGTCTTTTGTGAAATTCATTAGGCTCCTCTCCATCTTCACCTTCAAAAGGTTATAACCACTCGTAATTTCCCCATTGTCATGTTTTCTTTTCGCATTTAGTTCTACAGAATATCAAGAAGCGTGCCTAGTGAAAAGACACTTGAAAGCATGACTGTTGGCAGTTCACCAAGTACTTGGCAAAAACAAATTATACAGTGCTTCTTTATAGCAGTTTTCCACCAGGGCTGTGATAAGACTGAGCTTTAATGTAGCACAGTGCAGACGTCCTGGAGAGTCTCACTCTCGCCAGTGGTACCCATTTGCCCAACACTACTGTGTCCTGGGGAGACGGTGTCTCAAGAAACACTGGATGTACAAGGCAGAGTTGTGCAGAGTCACTATGCACAAGTTTTAAGTGCGCTTAAGCATTAAAGATGGGACACATCTTGGAACAGTGCGGCTCTAACCTGATGTCATCATGGACAGCTACCCTGCTTTCTCGGCGCTTCAACTCCTAGAATCCTTTCAGGGTGTGCCCCAAAAGCACACGCAAGAGAACTGATGCGGCCACCTGTTCTGCAACTTCATGGAATGCAGACCCAATGAGGCTCAAAGCGCCCTCGTTCATTCTACTGTCCAGGCCTCGGTGTCACCTTGCTGATGTGATCCACAAGTCTACATGCATAGCGGCCTAGTAACATCGCTAAGAAAAAAGTATTTTAGCACGGTGTACCATACTGGGTCAGTTATGTACCATCAAGCAGACAAGACTGTACCTGTCCTCGGGTAAGCTATTGTAGTCAGGTTTCACTCAACCCTCTGTAAGAGCAGACATCATAGAAAGGGATTTTGGAGCAGGCATGGAGAATGTGGGGGTAATCGCCACTATAAACCCACGGCACGGAGGTAAGAGGAAAGCATCTCACTGCTAAGCAAGTAAGTACTCTTACAAGTCTGGTAAAGGGTCGATAGATGGCCACCGAAACTGGCAGTGTAGGGCTCAAATCCCCAAGCTACCTACTTAATACACGGGTATACAACACAATAGGATGTCACATGAGTGGAAGATATTCCAAAACTTTAACAAATGATTACTGAGTGAAGACTATCTGCCAAGACAGAAGCAGATCGATTGGAACCACCACTGTAATTAAAAAAGCTATTTATCTGAACTTTTTTTTTTTTTTTTTTCAGCCACAAAAGAAAAACAAGATACATTATACATTAAAAGCACGCAACAAAAAGAAACATCTGTAATTCAACATCTTTCAAACCCCTTCAACTTGACAGCAATTATTATAGTTACAGTTACCGCAGCGGCTGAGCTGTCGTCGTGGGCCCCTTTATATTATTAGCTAATAGGTTAAAGCATGGGAGGAAACAACAAGAAATCCTACAAAGCTGAAATCAAAAGAATTATTAACCGATTCCCAGCCTGTTGGCGATAACCCTACGATCTTTTTAATCCAACTGGTCATTAGCCCCCAGATCTGATGACCTTTCTCTTTCGCCCGCCACCCCTTACATTTATATAAAGCCAGCTCCTGCATATGAATAGATAATAGCCTATGGAGCCAGGCCATATATGACGGAGGTTCATTATCCTTCCACCTTGTAGCTATTAAAAGCCTGGCGACTGCTGTTGTAATAAATATAAAATCCCGATGGGGTCTTGACAGCTTAGCTCGATTGTCATATCCGAATAGCATCATGGGTGCGGTAATAATAATCGCTTGATTGGTTACTTCTTGCCAAAATTCCTCAATCCCACTTTTTAACAAACTAAGAGAATTACATGAAAAAAACATATGTATGCTATCTGCCGGGCCCAAACCGCACCTTGGACATTCATCCGACTCTCTTTTCCCCCATTTAAACAACTTAGCTGGGGTAAAATACAAATTAAACAAAGTTTTATAATGCTGCGCCTTTAAATTGGCTGCCAGAAAGATATTTACGCCCAATTCCAAAGACATATCTAGATCAACCTCTGCATCACCTAATTTTTCCGCCCATCTAGTCTCTACTTTACCGAGATCATCCGGTAAAGTCTCCATTAATATATTATAAATATCCCCGATCCGGGCACCTCCATAATATATTTTATCCAACATTGCTATAGGCCCTAGATCAAATAACCCCCTTTCCAAATTTTTAAGGCATCCTTTAACCTGTATATATTTAAAATAAGTCCTTTCCGCAATTCCAAATTTCTCAATCAAGTCCGGGAAAGTAACTATCTGACCTCCATTGTTATGCAGACAGGCAGCATGTAATATACCTGCCTGTTCCCAGTCCCTGGCCATACCATCCATTATTTCGGCGGGAAACAGTGATGACCCCCATAGTGGAGAATATCTATTAAGTTTGGGGATTCTCAGAATCTTATTTGCCTTAACCCAGACTGATCTTGCTGCTTTAATACTAAGAAATCGTATGTTCTTATAATACCTAGACTCCCACTGCCTAAGAAAGAGTCCTATTGCTTCCCTCCCCATAGACAGCTGATATATAGAAGGCAGAGAGTCCTCGCGTCCCACCCCGTCCTCTGCTAACAAGGTGCCCATCTGTTGTAGGGAGGCTGCCCAATAATAAAAAAGCAGATTCGGGGCAGCCCAGCCTCCCCTCTCCCGTGGGAGGGTTAATGTTTTCAAAGCACGTCTCACTTTATGATAATTCCAAATAAAGTTTGAAAACATAGTATCCATCCTCTGGATTATATCATACGTGAGCTCTAAGGGGACTGAGCGAAATAGATACAAAATTCTGGGGGAAAACTTCATTTTTAGAACATTAACCCTGCCCACAATAGTTAGTTGTAGCCGATCAATCCGCTGAAGCTCCATACTAATATCTTTCAACATAGGATCAAAATTAATAGCCCATAGTTGAGCCAGATTAAAGCTAATTTTAACCCCCAAATAGACGGCAATATCCATCTTCCGCTGATCTTGAAATGAACATTGTCCTGAGCAGATTATCTGAGTCTTACCCTTATTTAGACGATATCCGGACCAGCTCCCAAACCTCTCTGCCACCTCCTCGATCTCTCTAATTGCCGATTCTGGTTTAGATGTAATCACCGCGATATCGTCCGCGTAGGCCAAAACCTTTGTCTCGTAGCCGTTAATTCGATATGGTTCTATTGCCGGGTTTAAAATTAGCTGGGCAACCAGAGGATCGATATATAACGCAAAAAGAATCGGGGAACAAGGACAGCCCTGCCTGGTCCCCCGTGCAACCTGTATTATCCCGGATATATCCCCCATCACTCGAACCCTTGCAGTTGGATTACAGTACATTGCCCGTATTGCCGTGATTAGCCGTGGGCCAAACCCTCGTGCAGCCAGGATTTCCCATAAGGACTGCCATACCACCCGATCAAATGCCTTTTCGGCATCCAAGAGGATCACAGCCAGATCATCTCCCCTGACTTCTGCTATATCAATCAAAGAAATCACACGCCGGATATGATCCGTAGTACCCCTATCGGGTATAAAGCCGTGTTGCCAAGGAGAGACTAATCTGGCTATGATCCCCCGGAGTCGATTCGCAAGAATCTTTGAATAAATTTTCGCATCCGAATTTATTAATGAGATAGGCCGATATGACCCCGGTAACTCCGGAGGTTTCCTTTTTGGGGAATATTACTATCTCAGTGTCTTGCCACGATTTTGGCGGAATCCCATGATATTGTACATCGAGGAATAGATCTTGCAATATTGGGGCTAGGATGGATTGGAGTGCCTTATAGATTTCTACTGGGATCTTATCGGGCCGGATGCTTTCCCCAAAGCCAAGCTATTTAGAGCAGTCACGGTTTCTTCAATTGAGATTTCCTTTTCCAATTCCAAACAAATTTCTGGTTCCAACCTATTAGATCCTAAATAATTCCACATATTTCCCCCGTTTGTTGTTCCACTATCATCCATCTGATATATAAATTCCTATAAAACTGCTCGAATACCCCCATAATCTCTGCCGCGGTGTTAACCAATTGCCCTTCGGGGTTCTTTATTTCCCCTATAAGTTTCTGACAATCCCGCTGCCTAATCCTATGGGCTAAGAGTCTACCAGATTTTTCCCCATACTCATACCTCTCCATTAGATGAGCCTGATAAGCCTGGGCAGCTTGTACCTGAAATATACTATTAACTTCAGCTTTAGTTATGGCTATTTCCTCACTGATCTTCTTTACTCTGTCCGGCTCCCCCTGCCCTAACCTTTCCATCTGTTCGATCTCTTACTGTGATAGTTCCATCAGAAGAGCCTCGATATGCTCTTTACGTTTTTTCCGCAGTTGACCTACATAACCTATCACTTGACCCCGAAGAGTAGCTTTAAATGCGTCCCACACAACTGCGCGTGAGGCACTAAAGCGATTAGCATCCCAGTATTCCTCAGCCCAGTGCTTAAGAAATTTCAAAAAATCCTCATGAACAGTTAACTTCCTATCAAACGTCCATGTGCAGGGTCTCTGCTTACTGCCTTGATATACAATTCCCAACATTAACGGATTATGATCCGAAAAAATCCTAGGCAATTTAGCAATCTCTGCCTCCCCAAGAATATGAGTCGAAGCCAAAAAGTAATCCAGGCGCACACTCTTCTGGTGGGGGTATGAAAAATATGTATAACCCGGGTCCTTCCCCTTCTTAGCCTGCCAGACATCCACTAGCCCATGGGTACTTTTTAGTGTATTTATAGCTCTATTAACCTTTGGTTTCCTCCCCGTGTAGTTTATGTCTGCCCCGGATAGGGTCCCTGTGTGAATATTAAAATCTCCGCAGAGGATTAATGGGGCCGGCCATGTAGCTAACTCTATCTCAAGTTCTTCCCAGATTTCTGGGTCATCTTGATTGGAGGCATAAATAGTCCCAATTGTTAATCCCGCACTTAATAAAACAATTGCCCATCGACCCCATTTATCTGCTAAGATGCGTTTCCCAACCCCAAGATATTGTTTGATAAATATCGCCACTCCTCTTGTCAAGGATGTCTGTGAAGAGCAGACCGCCAGCTCATAGCCCCGAATTTGTAAGACTGCCAGGTTATTCCATGAAATATGGGTTTCTTGTAAACAGATTACTCCTGGACTAATATAACGCAATATTTCATAGATCTTATCTCTCTTAGCCCTGTCATTTAACCCAGCCACATTAACGGTACATATTGTTAGCTTATCCATACCCAACTACTTGAAGTAACCGACTATATTGTTCTATAATCCTAAATCGATCACTCTTTTTTTTACCTTTTGCGTGCTTTATACATCTTATCTGGCTTCCCCCCCCCCGCCACCCCTCCCTCCGTGTCCTCCCTCTCTCCTCCCTACCTCCCGCGCCCTGCATCTCCCCCCTCCTTTCCCCCTACCCCCCACCCCTTGAAAGCAACTAGACCCAAGGTCTAGAAGGCGATGAAGCAGCGTGGCACTGTGATCCCGAACACACACCCCCATACACCAAAATATCCCCAGATTCAAATACAATTAAATCATTGCCTCATAAGATTAGGTTTACCCCCTTGCTTCTAGTCTTGTACTTTAATAACCGCTCCTACTTCCTCCCCCTTAGTTCCTCCAAGAATTTTTGGCCTTAATTTCCGATGAAAAAAGCGAGTACTCTCCCCATATACAATTTTCAGTTTTGCCGGATACAGAAGGTATGCCTGTGCCCCTATTGCCTGGAAGAGGTTAATCATCTGTCTGAGTCGCCAGCGGCGTTCAACCGTGACATGACAGAAGTCAGGGCGTGTAAAGAATTCAGCTTCCTCAAATTTACGTTTACGATCAGGCCTAGCCTTCTCCGCAATGATCTGTCGAAGGAGAAAGTTCCCAAAATATACAAGCACTGCTCGGGGTCTACTATCTCCTCCTAATGGCTGTTTGATTGTCATGGGCACCCGATGTGCTCTTTGGACTTCGTGAGCCCAGTTCCAGCCAACTACTTCGGGAAAAGACTTTGCTAAAAGATCAATCATATATAAACGAACATCGGTACCCCCCTTATCTTCCGATATGCCAAGAAATCGCAGGTTGTTCCTCCGCTGGCGATTTTCCTGCTCCTCCAGTTTCCATTGCACATCAGAGAGTCTAGCCTCGTGGGCTGTCGTCTGCTCCTGTATCGAGGCCACATCCGCTTCCATAGTCACAGTTCGAGTCTCAAGTTCTGTTATACGATCGGCAATATCTATACACACTTTCGCGATCTTACGGACCGAGCCCTGCACCTTTCGTATAGCTGCTTGAGAGCGCCTACTGTCCTGGCGGGCCTCTTCTCGGTGAGCCATAACTGATTGCAGTATAGCATCCAGTGTGGAGGAGGGAGCTTCTTCTGAGCCCATATTCACATGAACTTTATCGCCAATAAATTGATTTACTGGTGAGTAATCCCAGTTGAGTTCTTGGGTCGATACATTGGTGGCTTTCTTGACCCTACGTAATGTTGCAATGGAATTCCCCCCGTTGTGTCCTGCAGACCCTCGTTTTCAGTTTCACTTATACTAGTCATAGATAAAGAGCCTTCCACTGATTCAGTATCATCCGATAAAGAATAAAAATACTCCGACATCTCGGTGTCGGCCTCCTTGTCGCTGTGGATTTTACGTGAAAAATGCTTACCCCCTGGGGGGCGTGGCCTGCAGCCAAGGAAGATGGCCGCACACTAAGAGACCTGTGGTAGCAGACAACGACAATACACCCATAATCCGTCATCATCCGGTTTTAAAACAGACACCTACCGCCTTGTGAAGCTGCGGGGAGTTGGCGGCCAGCGGCAAAAGCTGACAAGACCCGGCCGCAGGTGTTTTCCAGCCGCGGATCGGCGTCTAGGGCCGCGAGTCCTGCAGCGAGAAAATGGCGTCCGTCACCGCCGAGCGGCACTGTTGAAGCAACGCATCAGGCGGAGAGTCCCGGAAAGCTTCTGGTGGAGGGTTGTGGCGCGGAGCCGATTCCGGTGAGGAGTGTTGGCGCCGGGAGGGGCCGCGTTCTGGGGTCTCGGGACTCGCCAACTGCAGAGTGGCCTGGTGCTCTCCTGGAGGCCGGTGACGGAGCGGGGCCTGGACGTGCCGATCGCGGCACAGGTAGGAGCGCTGCGGCTGGGCCCGGGTGCAACGCGGGAAGACTGCGGCCTGCGGCGTCCGTTGGCGCCGCAAAGAACAATAGAGAGCGGCTGGGGCAGCACGATACAGGCACAGGCCTGGGAGCCCAGGTGATCTGAGCCCGGTGGGACCGCTGGGCCCACGAGCCTGGGTGGAGACTGACCGGCGTAGGCGCCCCCCGCCTGGAGTGAGAGGAAGACGGGCGACGCTCCGCACATGTGAGGCCATAGGTGCTGCCTTCCTCGGTCCACAACAGCGGCGGTCCCAGGGGAGGGGCGTGAAGCCTTCGGAGAGCACAGGGGCGTGGGAGTGAGACGCCACAGCGCCGCTTGCTCCTACAAGACTACTCATACTGCATGTTCTAAATTACACCAGGGGCAACAAGAAATTTGGACACAGCTAGTGACCGCACGCCTGGGCACGACTTTGCAGCCCCTCTGCGCCAGGGACCGCGGAGATAACCGAGGCGGGAAGATAACTGAAATGGTAATTCAGCGTTTGGAGCGTGTGGAGTGAGTGGGGTCGCCCTAGTGGAGGGGGCACTACAGGAATTGGGGCCGGCACTTACGGGATCAGCGGCGGGCCCGGGAGAGTAACCTGTGGTGTTGAGACTGGTGTGCTTGAGCGAGCTGGCCCCGACACTGCGCAAATCTTGGTGCCAGGGACCACGACTGAGGCCGGCCTTGGGGGCGCTGTGTGCCTCCTGATTGCCGTCTCAGCTTGAAGCCAGATACGACACAAGGCCCACAGACATCGCGATTGGGGGGTAACGCACGGAACCACCCAGCGGGCACTGAACTGAGCTCCAAAGCACGTAGCAGCGCAGTATCGACCACCTCCCCGTGGGAGTGGGGGTCCCGGGTGACCCCTGGGCCGAGTGGACTACCGAGGCACGATTCAAGGTCATGGGCCGCACCAGACCACCAGCGCAGGGCCAAACAAACCACATCGACAAATACACGGTCACTATGGGAAGGGAGGAAGGCCACCAGGGCGGGAGTCAGCAATGCGAGGCGGCCGACGACGGCCCGGACCCATCGCTCAGGGACATTATGGCGGCTATAAAGGAGATGCGCGGCACTATGGAACCTAAATTAGACTCCGTAACTGAAGAAGTTAACCTACTCCGCGCAGACTTTAGGAAAATGTCGGACAAAGTGGCGGAGGTGGAGAGCGGCATTGGAAATCTACAATCCAAAACAAAGACTCGAGGAGCAGGTTGCCACACTCACGAAGACCCAAGCAGACATTGCAGCCCGCCTGGAGGATCAGGAGGGCCGGGCGCGGCGCAATAATATCCGCATCGTGGGGGTCCCGGAGGGTATGGAGGGCCCGTCCACTGACTGCTTCGTGGAGGACCTCATACTTAAACATCTCAAGCCAAAACGCCTATCCAACTTCTTCTCAGTAGAGAGGGCCCATCGTGCGCTGGGGGGGGGGGGGGGGGAGGCCCAGGCCGGGGGCCCCTCCGCGCACCATCATTGCCCGGATCCTGAACTACAGGGATCGGGATGCCATCCTACAAGCATCGCGGGTGTCCGGAGACCTGCGGTTGGAGAACGCCACAATTTGCTTCTTCCCAGACTTTACGCTCAACGTCCAACGTCAGTCAGCGCAGGTCGTTCGAAGGAGTCAAGAGAGCCCTCAGGGATCAAGGAGTGAAGTATATGATGCTGTACCCTGCGCGACTTAAAATTCTGGATGGTGAAAAGGCGTACTTCTTTGACTCACCGGCTGAGGCGCACGACTGGCTGGAGGGATGGCGGACCGTGGGCCGACAGAGTGGTCCGCGCCGATCGACCCACGATCGCGCCGACCAGGTGGCTCAGAACAGCAACACTCGACCGCGAGAGACCCAAGAGAGCGAACAGTCATCTTCCAAGTGATTATAGAGGTAGTGACTATGTGGGGCGGCTTCCATATGGGAGGAAGGGGGGGCGGCATGCCTCATGGGTCCTTGACTCTTGGTGGAAGTTGGGCGCGATGCTCCGGATCTGTTGACCTCCTCAACGTTGTGAGTTTTGGGTTCTTGCTACTACTCAATGTGAACATTTAAGGACCTCCGCACCAGCCAATAAGGCTGGGGGGGAGGGGTGAGTCTAGGGTGGAGGGTGGGGTCTGTAAACAGGATCCATCCAAGGGGTGTGCACTCCGCTAACTGGGTATGTCTTCTTCTGCGGCTGCAGGCTTATGTTCCCTCGTTTAGTTGACATGGGGATAATGGGACGACAGGCACTCTGCGAGTTTAACAGGTGGGTGGTTGGGGGCCCACTTAGCAGGGAGGCAGGGAGGGGGGTACGGGCTGGGGAGGGGGGGGACTGGTTGGGGGTAAGTTTACGGTTGGCTCATGGCGACTCAAATTCAAATGTTTGGTTGTTTAATTGTGAATGTATGCAGAGAAATGTAAAGGATCCGAGATTATACAGGCCATTGCGCAGGAATGGGTGAACAGGCTCACATAAAGATATGGACGTGGAACGTCAATGGACTGGGTAACAAAATAAAGCGCACATTAGTGTTGCAGCATGTGAAGCGCCATTCCCCTGACGTTGTGCTCCTACAAGAGACACATCTACGAGGTAACAGGTGCAGGGCCCTGGACCGCTTCGGCTATAAGATGGTGGCACATTCGGGGTTTACGTCGGGCTCCAGGGGAGTGGGGATTCTAGTCCGTAATGCCTTGCCGATTGTGACCACAGGCACATGGACGGAAGACTCCGGATGCATGGCGGCCGTGGCAGCCAGATGGGAGGGGCGAACGATAGTTTTTAGCTCATGCTACATCCCACCCAGCCTGCATGCCTCGATGTATACGAAATTGGGGACCCACCTGGCAGACCTTCCCCGGGGAACTCTGGTTCTGGGGGGGGGACACTAATGCAGTCATGGACGCTGACATAGATCGCTCAGGTGAGAGACAGGGCAACAGGGGGGAGATGGCCCTGCAGGGCTTTACTACAGCAATGGGTCTCAGTCACATATGGCGCACTCACCACCCCTCACAAAGGCAATACACTTTTTACTCCGCTAGACATGGGTCCTTCTCTAGGATAGACCACCTCTTCACGCGGGGGGACCAGCTGGGCGATTTTGTGGACCCCTGTATTATGGCCCGGGGAATTTCCGACCACTCTCCGGTTGGTGTCACTCTCAAAGGGGCGATAACCGTCAGGGCGGCCTTCCCTAGGATAGACCCATGGCGCCTCAAGGACGAATCCATAACTGACAAGTTAAGAGAGGGCTCCCAGCTATATTTCGCTGAGAACCAGGACTCGGTCGATTCCAAGTTAATCCTGTGGGAAGCTTATAAAACGGTCTTGAGGGGCCAGGCCCAAGCGCTGATTGGAGCCCAAAAAAAGGAGGAATCGCTGCAGATCAAACAGTTAGAGAGGGAAATTGAATCTCTGGAGCAGGGTGTCAACGAGACTCCCTCAAGGGAGCACTGTCATGAACTCGCCCTCAAGCAGAAGGAACTTCGCTCACTGGCGGAGGGAGAGGCGCGCGCCTACTCCCTTGCCACGCAACATCGAATTTACGATGCGGGGGACAAATGTATGAAATTACTGGGGTGGCTTGAACGCAGGGATAGGGAGCGATCCTGGGTGACCGAGGTGAGAGACGAGACGGGATCCTTGGTTTCCACCGGTACGGACATAGCAGAGGCCTTTGCGGCATACTATGAGAGAGTCTATACCCCGGTCTGCACCAGAACGGAGTTGGACTGTGAGGAGTTCCGGCGAGACTTTGCGTTGCCCACACTGTCCCAGGAGCAAACCGACTGCCTAGAGGCCGACCTTTCGGGGTCGGAACTGGGCGCAGCCCTTAACTCCCTCCAGGCCGGGAAAGCGCAGGGGCCCAATGGGCTCCCAGTGGAAATATATAAAAAGCAGGCTAACGTAGTAATTAACCCCCTACGACAGATGTTCCTTGAAGCACGAAAGGTGGGGAGGCTTCCGCTTGATCAGCGAGAAGCTACCATTGTGGTCATTCACAAGGCCGGGAGGCCGGCTGACCAGTGCTCGTCGTATCGACCCATCTCGCTCCTCAACGTGGAGGCTAAGGTCTTGGCTAAGGCCTTGGCGACGAGACTGCTCTCGGTTCTCCCGGACTTGATACACGTTGATCAGTCAGGGTTCATGCCTCACAGGAGCACTCAGCATAATTTGCGCAGGCTTTATGGGGTTCTATACATGACGGAAGACGTGGGCAACACCCAAACGGCATTGATGGCGCTGGACGCCTCAATGGCCTTCGACAGTATCGAATGGCCGTACTTATTTATGGTCCTTCAGAGACTGGGCTTTGGGCCGGTGTTTTGTGGTTGGGTGCGCCTGTTGTATGAACAACCGATGGCGAGGGTGAGAGTTAACGGTGCGATGTCTCGTGCATTTTCCCTGCGCAGGGGCACCAGGCAGGGGTGTCCCCTATCCCCCCTCCTCTTTGCCTTGGCCCTTGAACCGCTGGCCCACTGGATTCGGCGGGACAGGTCATTCTGGGGCCTGTTATTTTCCAAAGAATGGGAGGAGCGCGTATCTTTATACACAGACGACATTGTCCTTTATATGACCAGACCTTACCAGTCCATGGCGCAGGCGCTTCATCTCTTCAAACTGTTTGGTAGCTACTCCGGCTATACGATAAACTGGGCCAAGTCTCTAATTTACCCTCTGTCGGGCCCTCCCCCGCGGATTCCGACGAGGTGTTCTGCCTCAATAGTGACTGACGGATTCAAATACCTGGGGGTATACATCACCAGAGACAGGGCAGAGTTCTTCACCAAAAATCTTGAACCCCACCTGGCGCGGCTGGCATCGGACGTTACCCACTGGAGGTCCTTGCCTCTCTCCCTGATGGGACGCGCTGCGCTATTCAAGATGCTGGCGCTGCCGCGACTCCTATACATCCTACAAAATACACCATACACGGTTCCTGGTGGGGTGTTCAGACGCATATCCCAGGCCTTGCGGACGCTGCTCTGGGAGGGTGGGAACCCGAGGATAGCGCAGCGAAAACTCACAAGAGGGGTGTACGACGGGGGGCTGGCCCTCCCGGACGTCCAACTATATTATTGGGCCTCCCAGTTGCAGGTGGCTAATGACTGGGTATATACGGCGGGGTCGGAGCCAGCTTACAGGGTGGATAGGTATGCCATGCCGGGAGGCAATTGCGAACCTCTTCTGTAATCACGAAAACAACGCAGGGATTTACCTTCGCACACGGGGGTGGTGCTTCAATGTTGGAGGGAGGCCAATAAATTTCTGGGGTGGGTAGGCACCCTGACGGGTAGGACCCCACTCTGGCTCGGAGATCAGTTAACGGAGGTGACGCGATTAACAGGTTTCAAGGGATGGAAATTAATCGGGATTGATTACCTGGGAGACGTGTGGAAAGGGAGTGCCCCTAGATCCTTTGACTATCTCAAAAAAGAGTACCACCTACACGACTCCCAACATTACCATTATTTGCGCCTAACACATGCTCTGCGCTCCCACATACACACAGGCACCTCAGTCCCGGAATATTCTCCCATGGAGGACAGACTCCTACTTGACCCCATCCTGGGAAAACCCACGTCTACCATCTACCGTAAGCTCATAAACAATATGCCTGATCCCCTAGTGTCACTGCGGGAGAAATGGGAAGGGGATGTCGGAGGCCTGGAAGACGACGATTGGCAGGATGCCCTGCAAAGCCCCCGCGATATCGCAATTCGGACTAGGTTCCGTCTCGTGCAATTAAAGATCCTGCATCGAGTGTATTACCCGCGAACCCACCTGTTCTCATGGGGCAGGAGCCTGTCCCCCTGTGCGTGAGGGGATGCCAGGGGAGGGTACTTTCTATCATATTTTATGGGACTGCCCGTATATGGTGCCCTTCTGGACCAAAGTTGCAAATACGATGGCAACGGTAGTGGGATTGCCGGTCCCAGTGGAACCCAGGTGGTTATTACTTATGATCAAGGGTACCACGGACTGGTCTAGATGCAGCGAGATCTGGTTGGCTCTGGCAGCCGGGGTGGCAAAACGCAATATAGCCAGTTGCTGGGGGGCCCAGGCGCCCCCACAATGGGACCAATGGCTACGAGACCTGGACTGGTGTCAGAGGGCTGAGGAAATGATCTACAAGTCCAGGGGGTGTGTTAAAAAATGGAAGAAGGTGTGGGGGCCTTGGCGGAAGTATCGAGCCTTACGGGGTGGTGGTGGGCAGGGGGGGGTAAGTGTATTTGGTCCATTGTACTGCCAAGTTTGCCTTTGATCGTGCGATTAATGTTGTTCTCCTGCATACCAATTGAACACTGCTGTGTATTATATGTGACCTTGAGCAAAGTTAATAAAAAGATTTAAAAAAAAAAAAAAAATGCTTACCCCTGGGGGGAAGAGGGCCCCCTTTCTTTAAACCAGCATTTTTTATACCTATGCAGAGGTCACTGTCGTGTTGTTGAGGGTCTAACGGACCATGTCCCACGCTACCGAGCAGTGCCGTTTCGGGTTTAAGGCTAGTCATATGATTAAGCGAGGTACTGTCATTCGGCCCCCCACAGTTCTGAGTGCCCTGGCTTTGATCCTGTCTCCCCACATTCACTGCCACAATATCATCAGAGGCCACCAGGAGAGTTTCAGCGGCATTACTTACTTGCCCGGCTGGATCTGGGCTCTCTAATGCCTTATGAGCGGTGGGGTGCATCACAGCGCCGTCTGAGCTCTCCTCGTTTATGTCCTTTCCAGCTTCATTGACTTCATTGTCTCCCTCCTTTGATGCAACTATAGCTGGCACGCTATCACCTCCTGGACCCTCCTTTGCTCGACTGCCTTTACTTTTGTCCGATCCCTTGACCCCAGCAAACAGCTCGATAATCGTTGAGCCGGGTAACCGCTTCAGGCTCTGACTCTGGCTAGTTAGTTCACCGGGAGGCTTCTTCCGAGTCAGGTTCTGGCCGCGGCGGCCGGCCAGACCTGCTGCATGATTTACCGCTGTTACCCCGGCCCCAGCTGCACCGGTCTCCATGGCGGCCGCCGCCGCCTGTGGATCCACGTCTACCACCTCGCTCGCGTGAGCCGGACCGGGAGCCGCGCCGACTCTCGTAGTCTTCCCCCGCGCTGCTGGCGGTACTTTCGGAGCCATTTCCTCAGCGTTTCTGCCGATTTTCTCCCGGCAGACTACTCGCTCTCGTTTCGAGAAATCACCCCGCAGCAACCGGAATAGCTGACAGCAGGTAAGGAGCGCTTTGATCTGTTTCTCCAATGTATCCACCACTGTTGTAAAGATACACGCGCTACAATGTATCCTTGTGTGCAGATCTCCGTGTAGCAGGTATGGCGGGGAAGAAGTCATACTCCATCAGATCTGTTACATGTCAGGGAGTATGCCGAGCCACGGTGCTGCTTCTGCACGACAAGCCGAGCCTGCCGCCTAGCCTGCCGCCATCTTGCTTCCATCCATTTATCTGAACTTCTGTTGTACTCACTGGGTTGCAACAAAAGCTAGAACACCCTACCTAGCAATACTTATGGAGAAGGAAACTCTCAATAAAGGTGGTAGGCGCAGGTTTGTCAATCACTACCACAAGCATCTAGCCTGGTGATGAGGACTTTGAAATATGTGCAGAAGACCAACATGCCTGCCACTGCCAAACCCTAAATAAACATGATCTTTAACAATATCAACAGACCGAAGCCTGGCATCCAACAAAAAAACGTAAGAGGACTATGGGCCACATGTACGTTGCTTTGGGTGTGTGATTTCCTAATAGTGAATTTTAACTATTCACTATTAGGAAATCGCAAACAGCCATAGGACCACTGCCTCCTCTTAAAAAACGTTTTTGCATACATTTTCAAAGGGGAAGGGGGTCGCTTGGGGGCCACTTCCCATTTGAGAATAGGTTACCACCACCTTGAAGCTGGTGGTAAAATGCAAATGTTTTACGACCGCATTTCGGTTGCAAAACATTCATACATACCCTTGCGATTCAGTATTAGGGAGGGACACCCTTAACACTCCTCTACCTAGTACCGAATCGCAAAACCCAAATTCCGATTGGGTCACAAGTTACCGAATTGCGATTTGGGCTTTGTACGTCCTAAAATGCACTTTTTCTGTCGCTAACAGCCCGATTCAGCGAATAGCGCAGTTTCCGACAGGAAAATTGCTTCCTACATGTGGCCCTTAGTTTCATACTGTGCATATATATATACACACACACTCCCTGCCAAGACATAGCATAGTGCACCAATTTAGATTTACATAAAGATATGCATTTGCATCTCTCTACACTGTAGGCACATCAAGCAGCAGGTATCAATATTCTAAAGTGTGCAGACTGCACTTCAACTATAAATCTAAGCAGTTAAACCAAAAAAAGTGCACCGAATTTGCCATGTTGCAGATTACAATGTTAACAGCAGCACAAATCCCCATGCAGACCTAAGTTCCCTAAAATCTCAAGGAGGAATTTTGCAAAAATTCCAGGCACCAAGCGAAACAACCACAAATCAGCAGCTTCAGTTATGTGAAAAACATCAAGAAACTCAAGTACAGCTAACTTTCCAGTATGCTATGCGCACGGATCTAAATATTCGAAGCATTTCCAAGTGTCTACATGACGGGTGGAGAGAAAATAAAAGCAAACTTGTTCTCTAAGGGCCTGATTCACAGAACTAACTTACGTCAAAAACATAAAGTTAGTACTTTTTGGTATTCACAGAATACACTTACTCATTTTGGTATTCACAGAATGAACTTACTTATTTCGGTATTCACAGAAGTTAGTACTCCTAACTTTAGGACTCCTAAATGCCTTCTGTGAATACCGAAAGTCTTAAAGTTAGGATTTTTCTCAGTTTAGGAGTAGTAAAGTCTAACTTTACTACTCCTAAACTGAGAAAAATCCTAACTTTACTACTCCTAAACTGAGAAAAATCCTAACTTTAAGACTTTCGGTATTCACAGAAGGCATTTAGGAGTCCTAAAGTTAGGAGTCCTAACTTTACTACTCCTAAACTGAGAAAAATCTTAACTTTAAGACTTTCGGTATTCACAGAAGGCATTTAGGAGTCCTAAAGTTAGGACTACTAACTTCTGTGAATACCGAAATGAGTAAGTTCATTCTGTGAATACCAAAATGAGTAAGTGTATTCTGTGAATACCAAAAAGTACTAACTTTACGTTTTTGACGTAAGTTAGTTCTGTGAATCAGGCCCTAAGTAAATAAGCCGACACATGCTAAGCGTAGTTTATCATAACATTATCAGAGCTACTTTTAAAAGGCAAGAGATATAGAATCCACCATGAACAGAACACAACACTGTCCACCGAACAAGCAGTTCATGCAACGGAGCACCCATGCTCATAGTCTGTGTCATTAGGCCCACGTTGATGATGAACTAAGCATACGGGTGAACGTAAATTTTGAAAAAAGCATGAAAATTAAATAAGAAAATTGTCAACAACGTGCAGCCTGCCGAGTTCTCTTTCCTTCGGAGAATGTGTAGCCTTGTCTCCACGCCTGCAGACAAAGCGACAGTAAAACAAGGGTCGGCTTCCATTTGAAACCAATTCCCTTCTTCAATTACTGTAATATTTACTTGTTGTCCCAGAGTAAGGCGGGGAACATGGCCAGAGGCAGATTTGTGAGGATCTATAGACTGCAATTACCAAGAATCCTGGTGCGACAAGCAGCGTGGCCCAGGTTCTTGAGCCAAAGCGACTGCATTTTGCGCTTATAAGAATCACCATTCATTATTGCGCTCTGCCGCAGACAACCAAGCTTAAAAGCCATCAATGAAACATGCACCTCAGGGGCGCAGCTAGCAGTGATGCAGCCGGTGCTGTGGCACCAGGGGAGTGAGGGTCCATTGTCCCTTGCATAGCAGCAGTTTCAGGTATTTTGGAGTGCTGGTCTGGGGCAGTGAGGGTGTGCCAGGGTTGGGTGGGGCAGCCTGGAACGATGGAAGACATATGACAGTCTGGTTTACTAAGAAACAGAGGCCTGCCAAGAGGCCGCTTCCCAAACAAACATTGGAAAAACCAATAGGTCTTGCCAATGCAAGAGCTACTGGCTTTGTCAATGTGTTTTAGCCAGGTTGCACACCAGCATGGTTGCAGTTCAGCATGGCTAAAAGTTAGTGGCATAGAGTGGAGTGTCTTATAGACTAGAGAAAAGTGTTGTAGAGCCGAGTGGCATAAAGTGGAGAAGAGTGTCGTGGAGTGGCGTAGAGTGAAGCGTGTCGCAGATCGGAGTGGCTTGAGGTGGAGAAGAGTGTCGTAGAGCGGAGGGTCATAGAGCGGAGGGGAGGATCATGGAGTAGGTGAGGTAAGGGCAACAAGAAACGGTTTTGATGGTGAGGAGCAGTAAGGATGTTAGACCTGGCATAACTGGCGTGGGTTTCCCCTGTATTTTTGCCTCCTGTGTTTTTGCTGTCTGTTGGACTTTGTTTTGCTGGTCTAGATGTTTTGGGCACTTTGCCACTGCTGCTCAGTGCCAAAGTGCAAGGGCTCCCTTTGTCAATTGTTGTTATGGGTTGATGAATCCATGATTGGTTTATGTGGTTTACTGTTAAGTCCCTAGTACAGTGCACGGTGTGCGCCCAGGGCCTGTAAACCAAATGCTGCTAGTAGGCTTGCAGCACTGGTTGTGCCACCTACACCAACAGCCTTGCAACAAGGTCTCAGGCCTGCCATTGCGGTGCCTGTGTGCAGTCTAGTACTGCCATGTCGACCTGGCAAGTGCACCCACTTGCCAGGCCCTAATCTTCCCTTTTCTTACACGTTAGTCACTCCTAAGGTACCCGTGGGCAGGGTGTAGTGTATGTGAAAGGTAGGACATGCCCTGATGTGAGTGGCATGTCCTGATAGTGAAATACTGCCAATTTCGTTTTTCATTATTGTAAGGCTATCTATAGGATAGAATGGGGAGTTTGGTCATTAACATCTTATGAGTATTACTGCCCATGGGAACAAGATAGGAAAATAAAGTTTGATATGCCTGAACTCAGAATGTTAAGATGCATCTTTTAGTGAGGGTGATTTTTACATTCTGGGTTTGAAAATACCACTTTTACAAAGTAGGTATTTTCTTGCCTAACGATCCAGTGTGCCTCTGCTAGGTTGTGTATTGACTGTCTGGCTTTGGAGTGACAGGGGCTGGGGATGTGCATTCTGTTCAGACAGCCACTTGGGGGTTTGAGGTGTGTCCTGCCTTTCCAGGGTGAGTCAGGGCTGGGCTGAATATACCTGGGCTGCATTCAGAGTATGGGCAGGAGATTTTTCACACCTAAATGGGCCTGGTCTGCCAAGGACAATGCTGACTCCACCTCCTGCCAGGAATCTGCACCAGAGAGGACAGAACTGGTTTTGGCTGGGCAAAGAGCTTCTCTGTCATAGAGAACAAAGGATTTTGTATTTTAACAAGAGGGGCCCTGACCCCAGACTTTTAGATCACTTCTGGGATATCAAGAGGAACCTTTGCCAAGGAGAATAGCTGGATAAACTGAGGAGGAATACTGCCCCTGTGCTGTTTGCTGTCTGGGCTTGGCCTGCAGTGGCTACTTTCTGCCAAGGAAAGGGAAAAGGACTTTGCTGTGTCCCCTGCTTGAGGAAGATCTCCAAGCGCTTGCAGAAGAGCTTGCCTCCAGTTCTGAAGTCTCAGGGACAAAAAGACTTCACCCCCAGCTCCCCTGAACTTTGCTGGGAGTTCTGACCTGCCGAGAGGTGCCTGTAACTGTTCTGGGCCACTGGAGGTTGCTCTGGCTGTGGGAGCTGGAAAAGCAACGCAACGACGAGAGGCGCGGCGCATCCGTACCAGTTTCAGACGCATTACCAAAGAAACCGACGCATCGCCTGCCCGCGGCACTAGAAATCGCCGCACCCGCATTGGGTGCACCGATTAACGAAGTCCGAGACCACCGCACCGATTCAGACGCAGGCCCTGCTGTGCAGCTGCAAGAAACCACGCATCGTCCCAGATCGCCACGCATCGCATCGAGGCACCAGGTCTGTCGCATCGTTCGGGGACGCAGTAAGAAACCGACGCATCACCTCCCCACACAGTAAGAAACCGACGCATCACCTCCTCTCCGGTAAGGAACCGACACATCGCCTCCCCAAAGCAAGGAACCGATGCATCCCCTTCCCTGCGTGTAAGGAACCGATGCATCACCTTCCCTGCGACCCTTTTTGTTTGTGTGCGCGACGCATCCAAGGTACTTTGTGTGAAAAGTGTCGCATCTGCAATTTGCTTTGAACTGAACTATTTCTGCCATTTGAAAGTCATATTTTTATTACTGTATTGAGGATTTTTGTCGTTTTGGTCTTGTTTTGGTTTAGATAAAGATTACTTATTTTACTAAACTGGTGTGGCGTCCATTTGCGGTGTGTTCACTGTATTACTGTATGTGTTCACAAATGCTTTACACACTGCCTCCGAGATAAGTGTCTGTTCGTGCCAAGCTACCAAGGGGGTGTGCAGGGGTTATTTCAGAAGTGTATCCTCCTTACCCTGACTAGGAAGAAGGCTTCCCTACTTGGACAAAGGTGCAAACCCATACCAACTAGAGACCCCCATTTCTAACAAAGGACAACTGTGGAGCGGCTCAAATGGGGTAGATATCAGATAAGTAAGGCAAGCTTGGAGTTCCATTCGGGCATCACAAAATGAGAAGGGGGAAAAAATGTTGTAGCCCTTTCAAAAAAAAGCATCACAATATGTGATTTAAATAAAGAAGGCTGATAAGGCAACAACAAGAAGGGCGGGAGAGACTAAAGAGAACCTTTAACTGTGCCCAGAGCATGGTCTGGCCTGGCAATAGACAGAACAAATAAGACATCGGAAGCTTGGTCTGAGGGTGTCGATCTGGTGAGTGCCGCAGCAGGCTACAAATTTATCTCACGACAGGCATATACAGTTTTCGTCCAGGGACGCCTGGCTGCCAAGATGACATCAACCACCTCTGTAGGGAGGTCAAAGGTGTTCAGCTGTAGCTGCTCAATCTCCATGCATGAAGGTTGGAGATGGAGAATCCAACCAGTTTGCTGCAACAGCAGATCATCCCACAGAGGCAGCCTGATCGGAGGACAGATGCTCAAACCCAGGAGTTCTAAATACTATACTCTCCCTGCCCAGTACAAAGCCACTAGGATGATTTGTGCCCGGTCTGTCCTGATCTTCTCGAGAACTTGGGGGCAGGAGTGCTATCGGTGGAAAGGCATGCAGGGGTCCAGAGTCCCACCTGTTGCGGCTGAAATCACCTGTTCTCTGCAGTAACAGATAGATCGATCCAAGGATTTCCCCATTTGCAGAAAGACAATGCGCCACCTCCAGGTGTGGCTGCCATTCATGATATGCTAGGCCCTGAAGGCGGAGGTCGTCCACCCTAGCATTCAACAATCTTGCTAGGTGGTTCACCTACAGAAAATTCCTTGGTGGTCCTGCCATTTTCAAAGGCACAAGGTTCGTGATCCCACCCCACCTTGTTTGTTGCTGAACCACATGGCAGTGGTGTTGTCCATTAGTACCTGTACCAGCCTCTACTTGACGGAAGCAGGAAGGCTTTCAGTGCCAAGTGGATGGCCCTCAGCTCCACAAGGTTGATATGAAGCCGGGACTCCTCGGAGACCAGAGGCCTCTAATCTCCACCTCTTCCAGATGGTCACCCCAACCCAGATGCGATGCATCAGTTACCATTGTCCGCTATGGGTGGAGAAGGGAGAGGGGTGTGCCGCTGACCAAATCTTTCTCAGTAGCCACCACTGCAGTTCTTTTGCCGTCTCCTCTGAAATCTGGACGCAGTCAAAGGGGTCCTGATGTTGGGCCCACTGGGACTTCACATCCCACTACAGAGTCCGCATATGCCAACTGCCATGCTCGACCAGCAGAATGCAGGAGGCCATCAGTCTTAGCTGCCTCAGAGTCGACCTCACTGAAATCCAGGACTGGGACTGAAAGATCTGGAACATTGCCTGAATGTTCTGGACTCTTTCCCGGGGGAAAGGCATGAAACCGAACTGTGTCCAGAATGGTTCAGATGAAGGGGAGCGTCTGAGGAGTCGTCAAACATTACTTCAGCACGTTTATAGTGGACCCCAAAGATGAAAGGCAGCTATTCGTAGTCTGGAGGTGGTTGACGATCGCCTGGAGCAAGCCCACCTATAACAAGCCTATTGTTGAGGTAAGGAAGACTGGTATCCCCAACCTCTGAATGTATGCTACCACCACAACCACTTTTATGAACACCAGAGGGGCAAACTGGAAATGCTACTCTCCCACCATGAGCCGCAGGTAGCACCGATGGGTTGACAGGATGGGAACATGGAAATAGGCGTCCTGCAGGTCCAACTCCACCATCCAGTCTCCAGGTTCGGGGCGTACAAGACTTGGGGCCCGGTTGAAGATCTTGAATTTCTCCATTTGGAGAAAGCGATTGAGAAGGTGCAGAATCTAAACTGGGTTGAAGACCTCCATCCTTCTTGGGCACAAGAAAGTAGTGGGAATAGCAACCATGCCCAACTTCTGGCACATTCTATAGCCCCTTTGGCCAAAAGGGCAAGAATTTCCTACTTCAAATTAGAGAGAGGGTTCACAGTCAGTCATTGGGTAGATGGCAGGATATGTGGCAGGGATGAAAGATAGGGCAAGGAGTAATTCTTGCAGACAATTTGAAGGAGCCATCTGCCCAATGTGATCGCTTGCCTACCTGGATAGAATCGGTGGATTCTGCCTTGCCCGTGTGGCTGTGACCTTGCAAGAGTACACTAAAGAGGATTGGCAGTTGGGGCAACTGAGGGGGTGGTGGACTGGGTGCCACACTGACCTTGGCGGCAGAGATGCTCTAGCACCACGGCCTCCGTCGCAAAATTGCTGGGTTCTCTGCTAGCTTGGAATAGGATGACGGTAGAGAATGCCTCTTCCGAAGCCACAAAAGGACTGGTGGAACTGCTGCTGGCAGGGCTGGGTAGAAAGGCCGAGAGAGGGAGCGGTAGCCCTACTCTCCCTGAAGCACTCAAGGGCAGAGTCAGCCTTTCCCCCAAACAAGCGAGTCCCATCAAGCAGCATTTCCATCAGCAAAGACTGTATTTCTCACCGAGATCCCACTGGATTGAAGCAACTCATGGCAACACTTGTGCCTATCCAAGCCACATCAAATTGTGAACTTGGCCGCATCACGCCCATCTTGAATAGCCAGTGAGCGGACAGGTCGAAGGTCTTCTGGAACGAAGGGGAGGACTTGTGCCACTGAGTCCCAAAGGGCATGGGTGAAGCGGCCTAGTAGACAAGAGGCATTAATTTATCAGAGAGCCAAGCTGGATGAGGACATAACTTCTTCCCAAACAGCTACACTCTCTTGGATTCCCCATCAGGGGAAGTGATCAGGAAATTGTTGGGGTTAGTCCGGCTAGTGGGAGCCTGCAGCACAAGACTCTCCAGAGAGGGTGCTGGGACAAAAAGGCTGGGTCGCCCAGAGCAGAACGGTGCACCTGCCAATCTGATGGGTAAATGGAGGACCTGAACAAGGCTTAGCCCAAGCCCTAAGGAGGGTATCTGTCAAGGCCTCACTGAATGGTAGCAAAGACTCTGAAGCAGTCTGGCCAGGCTGCAAGACTTCAGTCAGTACATTGGTTTTCACCTCTATGGTTGGGAGGTGGCGATCAAGCACTTCTGCCGCTCTACACATGAACGTTGCGTAGGAGGCCAATTCTTCTGTGGCTGGTCCTGGGGGAGAGAAAAGGGCTGTTTCGGGAGAGGTCTCCAGCCCACTAGCATCTTCCAAGTCCTCATACCAATTTTCGTCCACATAGGCGTAAGCGAACTCCTCACCCTGGTCACTATCGTTGTCTGAATCTGTTCCAAAAAGGGAGTGTAGAGAATGTTGTCTTCCTTGAGGTAAAGCCAACGCCGAGACCTAGGTCAGATTCGGTTGTGATGTCTGTCGAAGTCACACCGGCATCGGAAAGGACGATGCGTGTCACTAATTCAGGCAGCGAAGTCTGCATCAATGTACCTGGGCCTGGCATGGTGGTCGGTGCCAGGGGCAGCGTAGTTACTGGAGCCAAGAGCAGAAGCGACTCGGAGGGTCCTGCTAGTGCAAAGGCGAACCGAATCCGCCAGCAATAACCAAGGTAGAGGGCCTCTCGGCTCCGTGAGGCTTAAATGCCCACTAAAGGGAGTCAGCAAAGATCCAAGAGCCGAGCATAGCTATGCGGAACTCTTTGTTTTGGCACGGCATGGCTGAAGGCTCTGGAAATTTGGGTTGAATCTATACCAGATGTGGAATCCGCTCCGAAGTTGGCCGACTTCAGGAATGGGAACGGGACCGTTGGTGCCACCCACGAGCCTCGTTAGGGGAGTGGGAATGGTGACAAGGACCAAAACTCGGCTTCAACTTCTTATGCTTCTTGTGCTTATCTAAGGATTTGGAGCATGATGAAGACTGGCCTCTGGAGCGGTTCAGGGATTGAGCCTGGGACTTGGTGCAGTCCCGAAGCTGCGTCTTTTTGTGCTTGCAATGTAGTTTTGCCTTGCATTTCCAGATGGTCTTCGGTTTAATCGACACAGTCTCTGAAGGTCTTGGAGTCGTGGCTCGACCCCAGACACCACAGGGCACCTGGTGGGATCAGTCACAGAAATCTGTTTGTGACAATCCCTACAGCACCTAAAACCTGTCGTTTTAGAAGGTGACATTCCTTAAACACTGAGAAAACTGGATTAGAAAATCGTTGGTAAAAGGGTCTCTGCGAGACAAGAGGAAGCTCTAGATCCGTATCTGGTGGCTCCGAAAGAAAGCAACTCACGTTAGCATGCGGGAGTGGCGCCTATATAGGCCCCACACGTCATTTCCATAATTGAACGGTGTCAGTGCACAGCCGCATAGTGCCACCTTCCGGTGTGCAGAGGTACTGTGGAAAAGTTTCTGGATTCAGGCCGACGGCTGGGGAATATACAAACCATGAGGAATAGTCTCTATAAGAAATCAAAGTATATCTGCTGATAGGACCTACAGTCAGATTATGGAAACACTGCATGATATTTCGGGGTGTCCATGACAGTGTGACATGCAGACATCTATAACGGTCACATAAAACACTCAGCCACTGCCAAGGAGTTGTAATGGTTGATGGCCCTGGGCCTGAGTTATGGGCCCAAGCCAGAGGTGAGGGCCTATAATGAGTGAGAGCCTTTAACAACCAGTAGAGCTCGAGGCAGATGGGCTATAATGCTGTAAGAACATTCCATCCAGTGGGGGTAAAATAATCTAAATTATGGTGGGAGATACAAAAAGACAAATATTAGAATTTGGAGCAGGTCTGCACACCAGACGTTGATGGCCCGAGCCCAGTCTACAATAAGCTATCAACATTCCAATAATAATACAATAACACATTTATGTTGCAGATACCACAAATTCATTACCAAACTCAATGATACATATTTTATCAAGACAAGAAAGATTAACGATGCAGATAGCCTTGCTGTAAATGGAACCTGTTACATGCAGGGTGAAAAGCAGGAGTTATATGAAGATCTCTGGAGTAAATGTTTAGCCCACTAAGCTATCAAGCTAACTTCAAGTAGAAATCCAACAGAAGATAGTGTGCAGAGTGATTTGTATTTTCTGGACCTCTGTCTTGCAAGATACTCTTATGTTGTCCTGTGTTCTTAGACTTAGCCCATAATGAGCATCATTGATTTTCCAATGAGCCAATGTTCACTTTCATTCATTGTAATGACAGAAAGAAAACAAACAACCAACATACCTATTTACCTACATAAAGTCATGTCTGCTGTCGCTACTTATTCTTTGGCATTACTGTGGTTTGCAAATGAATTCAGGGGTGATATAGCGCAGTCCTATTCTAAGCAGAAAAATTACTTTTTCAAGGTAAAAAAAAAAATGTTTTAAAGCTGCGAACAATCCGAGAGATTTACTCTAATCTCTCTGCCCATTATGGAAAGAATCAAGATGAAAGTACACTCATCTTCCAGGTAGCAGGAGAAATGTTGACTCAAACATATATGATACCTCAGCAGTAAAGAAATATGTTGTGTCACTGCAGCAGGAAGATTAAACCATTTATAAAATAGCGATTCAGGAAAAAACATGCATGTTCAAGAACTATGAGAAGCTTCCTCCGGGGGGAGGAGGGGTGGCTCACTCCAGAAGGATTACAAAAGGCAAATAAATAATTTTATGAATATGGTGGCTAGGAAGCTGAAGCTGCACAAGCAGCTCCTAACAGAAATTAATTAATATTTGCAAACTTCAGCGTCCGGCAAAATAAGCAAATCCGCATAAGCAAACAACATACATGCAAATTAGTAAATGGATTAACTGGAATGAACCTCAGGGTGTCGGGTGAAGTGAGCTCCCATGTGTTGCATAGCAGCCATACCGGGCAGTCCTGACCGCCCAGGTCATTAACTGGTTATGGGTGAGCAGTGTAGCGTAACGGGCTCCAGAGTCACTCATCAGCCAAGAGTGACAGTCCTCAGAGTCAGGGACATTACCCTTCGAGGATTGAGGGAGAGGGGTGCAGCTAATGAGGCGCACAAGCTGTACTGGATAGGAGTCTGTGACTTTCAATCTACCAAACACCGAGAGCTACCAGGATGGAGCCATTATGGGCCACTGTGGAAGTTCAGCTATACACGTTTGCGATGTTGAGGACTCCGTTCATGACCAGTGTCAAACATTCTACTTAGGGTGGCAATGATTATAGCAGAAGACCACTGCAAAGGCTTTAAAAGGTATCTCCAAGACAGTGAATGAAATTTGGGTTTAACAGGATACTAACAGTGCAGACAACACACTCTTGGAAGGGAGTGTCTAAGGAACAAAAACCTTTTATTGTGGTTCCAGCTACTTTTTTGGGTTGATTTTGCTGGCGTTAGTTGCATGTGTGTTATGACACTGCAATTTAGTGTTGCAATGCATGTGCTCTTTCCCTAAACATCTAAGGAAATAAATTGGTTACACCTTTTCAGTATTTTTCATGTTAATTTGGCACATCAAATGGACCAGTGGTGTGGATGTAAGATCTCACATGTGGGCTGCAGTGTTTATGTACACCAACCACACGTAGCACTAAAATGTGTGGCTCCAGGGAACACTATTGTGTCTTGGCTGGCTGCGGTTTAAATAACTACAGTAACAAGTGTGAGAATTTTTTTTGAAAGATCCACTTTTATATATTACCTAAGTCACTCCTAAGGGTACCCTGTAAGCCACAGGGCCAGGTAGTTAATGTATAAAGTTTGGATATGATGAATATTAAAGAAAGGTATGTCTTCAGGGTACCCAGTAACCCAAAGCTGTTCGTCACTCCGAAGGTAAAGCTGCATTTTTCTAGAACTATTTGTAAATAAAAATCTATTTTTATGATTTAATCTGAGAAAATGGTAAAAGCTTGCTTAAAAGTTCTTTTCCACTTTTTATCAAACATAGTGGTGTATGTATTTGATATCTGTCATGGAAAATAAACTTTTATATACTGCACATTGTTCTACCTGAAAGCTGAAAACAATTACACTAGTTCTGATTGCCTGTCTTTCCTCCAGGCACTGTAATCAGCACTGCAATAGGTATGAAGCACTGGTGTGGCAGAGAAAAATACAGTCAATCCTACAACTAGAAAGACTATTTGAGCGCAAACACTGACCACTTAAGGGGATGAACCGCTTGGGAGGGGACAGGAACAGATGATATCACAAAAGACAGAGGCAACATCCTTCATTTTCACATGGAGATCACATGAGGACTCGAGTAACAGAAGCCATTCATCCAGGAAGGTCCCTAGACATTATGTGACCACAGCAGGAGGGGAAGCTCTTTCTAGATCAGGGAGAGTGGGTTAGTACTCATTACCATAGGAGTGGCTCCGGGATGGACTCTGTGCTCTTGAGACACGAGTGTCTTCTACCATTTTGAATAGAGGCCTCTGGGAGGGTTTAGGATTAGGTGAAACAGAAGTGCTGAAAAGTTTGGTCCGAACTGGTGTGAATTCTGCCCGGACTGAGACAAGGGAGTTTTCAAAATCATGGTCTAGTGCACTTGATGATAAAAAAAAAAAAAAAGATTACCATACCAATAACTTCACAGAATATTTCGAAACCTTACAAAAGAAGAATTCTACCTGATGTAAGGAGGGGAGGGGCGCGAAGCCTGAATGGCTCCTGTCCTACACTAACTCCCATGGACCAGAGGTGCTCTGTAAAGGTTAACTGGCTGGCTGGTTGTCTACCTTAGGGACACAGAAGAATGAAGGGTCTACCCTATGTGGAAGAAACAGCTATCCAGTTACTAGTGGACTGCAATAGACCCCATGGGAATCCTGAATGGAGAGAGTCCTGGATCCTAGAAGCCTTCCATGAGAACTTGGGAGCTGTAGGGGAACCCAGGATTCTACTACTGGAGTCCCCATGGGAGCACCAGGAAAATTAAAAGCATTTGAGCAGACCTGCTTGAAAGGTAACTGGCATTGTGCCTGACCTCTTGGCCTCAGATCCAGAACAGTTTGATGGTAACTGTTTTTTGTTTTCATTTTTGGTGCAAGATCAGAATCTGGTGGCTATTTTGGGTAATGCATATTAATTAACAGTGGTATTTGCAGCTCTAGAATACCTTTGGGCATTGTTTGCTATTTTTTCAAACCATCTCTTATTCCTATAACCAGTTTTTCACAATTTGTACTCCCTTTTGCTTACGAAATTTTTCTTGATTTTTATTATTTAATATGAGAATGCCATTATGTTGTGTTCATAACTTAATGTTGTTTTATAATGCTTGAGTTCAATACACATTTCTCTGGGGGAACTCCCTGCTGCTTGCGCCTTGAAATGAATTTCTCACTGAACTGCCTTCTGTTCTAAAGAGGCTGTGATTTATTCAATTGGTAAGGTCATCCACTCTCAAATTAATAACTTACTTACTATCGCAATGGAAAATTGGCTCCTTTTTGAACATGGTGTCAAGTATCTGCACAAAAGTATTTCTGTTGAAACATGCATACTAATTATTGCATTCTTTGTACTAGGGCAAGAAGTCACGAAATAATACAGTTATGCTCTTCTAACACTAGTACCTTCTCTGCTGCCTTCCTCTTGATAAACCAAATGCAACGTATCACCTGTTAATTTTTTAACACGACACGCCAAAACATAAAAAATTCAGTACACCACAGCAGCAAACTGTTCCTCAATGAACCAGACGAAGTGGAGGTCAGCCGAAGGCTATACCAGTTGTTAAAGGCCCCGAACCAGAGTCAGGTAGAAGGCCTTTAATAACTAGCGTAGTCCAAGGTAGAAGGGTTTTAAGGCGATTAGAACATTCCACCCACTGATGGTAGAATGTTCTAAATTAAAAAGGGAGAAGCAGAAAGACAAACATTAGAATGTTGGGGCAAAAAAGCTTACACCAGCCATTATAAGCCCAGAGCCACTTCACTGTCTTGAATAGCGCTCCCAACCTTCTTATGTTCTAATGTAATATATCAAACATTGGGGTACTAAGAGGAAAAAGACGTGAAAACAGAACAAAATAGGAAAGTGACAAGGCATGAAAGAATGTCAGGCTACACAAATACAGAAATAATTTTTGCCTGTTGTGCCAACAAGTGAAGAGAAAGGTTTGCGCAACAATGGGAAAAGAACCGAAACATTAAAAAACAATATGTAAAAGGCCAATAGTGAAAAAATAAACAGCTTCCTAAAATAGTGCTTCTTCCGTCCGCCAACTGGCCCTGAACCAAAAAAGTATCACATCACTGTGGTGACCGCAGAGAGAATGAAAAAACTGGATAAAAGACACAGACCAACGAGAACGGGTTAAAAAGAAAATAACAAATTTAATTCTGCTGCATTAAAAAAAGCACATACTCCGGGAAAGAAACGCTGCAATTCCCTAAAGAGCTCTGGCTATTTTAGCTGTCATACAGGAGCGAGTACTGGCTGGATTGTTTTAATAACTACACGCTGAACTTTACCTTCTTTGGATTCTGATTTTGCTCTGAGTGTGCCTCCTCTGCCCACCCCTTTCTCTGAAACGGCAATAAGGAATTCTAAATAAGGAAAGCGAAATGACTTGGCTACGTCTAAACATGGAGTTTTAGTAAGCTGCGGCCAATAGACAGCTATAAAAGTGCTCAGCAAGACTTTTTTTTATGGGCTGGGGAGAAAAACAGGCTTCGGACTTAATGTGGCCTGCCTCAGCTTTCAAGAGCCAAAACGCGTTGCAAGAGTGCCTTTTCTCTTTTTAGCGCCACTACCTCTAAAGTGAAAATATTTTTTGTCACCCGAAAGCCTGTTTTTGTAGAATGATAAACAATGATCTTCCAATACAGTGTGTGCACAGGCTTGTGACCTGAAAACACGAAGCTCCAATAAACTGGAACAAAAGCAACAGCACACCTGGCAGACAGACGTGGATCTGGTGTAGTGGCACTCAGCAAAGACTGACCCCAACCATATAAAGTGGAAGGAAGCTATGAATCGGTTTCTTCTGCTCAGCCAGATCAATGGTTCTTTGTTAAGTAAATTTGCTAAAATACCTCAAATCATGGGTAGACTAATAGAAGGAAATATATCTGCAGTTTGACACAATTTTAAAGAACAGTGCAATAGTTATATTAAAACTGTTTACCATCCAAATGTGTCACCACAAATACAATAAGGTGAAAATGGGGGTAACTTGCAGATTGTGGGCACCAGTGGTCATACACAAACTGGTGGAAATGAATCATGGAACAAATTAGCACACTGCAAGAAGTATCAAGTCTAAATAAATTGTAGCCAGTGTCAAATCCTCTTAAACATGCTTTGTAATTGTGAGGTTGCTTGGGTGCACACACATGAAAGGGAAAGACCAGCAAAACCATACTTGTGAAGATGAAACCTCGGAGACTCCTAACCAATGTTTCCTCTCCCTAGCGCCACTCCACAGTCCAATACTCTACCTTTTGCTCTGCTATTCCTTTATCTGCAAACCAATCGTGTACAATTACCCTCTGCCAGGTCACTTTGCTGCTTAATCCATTTGCTGCTCTTTGCCCTGCCAAATCAAATGCCTTATTTGCTCCTGTTGTCCACACCCTTCTTAATTCGCTGTCCCATCTCACACTCCACCCACTATTTGCACCAATCCCCTTCTACCATCAGCTCAATGCTAGTCATTTGCACATCACACCAATTTTCCCATGAAATCCCCTCACCCGAATCCTTCTGTTTTTCTTTTCTCGCATTCATTGGCAAAATGCCCTCCGTACCCAATCTACGCCTGCCTGTCCTCAATAGTTTTTTTATCTCCCCTACGACCATTCTTAGACATAGTACTCAAACAGCCTTGTTGTCTACATAGGAGACCGATGTTTTACAACTCAACACACCCATGACATATGTAAGAGAGAAACTGGCGAGAGACCCAAGATTAAACTGCAAAACTTGCTAAGCGCCTGAAGTTTCAACATGGAGTTTGTTTTCTTGTTACTTAATCCATATTCTGAAGCGGAGGGGAATCTTCACACTGAATATTAGGCACTACATTCAAGTTTTACAGATGGCAATAAATACATTACACCCTGACAGTCTGTCTTGAATGGAAGTCCCTCTCCCAAGCAACTGGCCTTCAAGATCTTCACTGCTCATCGGGTGCCTTCTTGCATTTAGGAATGCTACATGTTTACTAAGTATTATTCAACAGGCGTCAGTTTGTAAGCTTGACCAAATTCGGATAAAGAACCTGTTTTGATCAGTGTTAGAAATGGGGGTCTCTAGTTGGAAGTGGTTTTGCACCTTTGTCCAAGTAGGGACCCTTCTTCCTAGTCAGGGTAAGGGAGTTACACTCCTAAAATAACCCCTGCTCACCCCCTTGGTATCTTGGCATGAGCAGTCAGGCTTATCTCAGAGGCAGTGTGTAAAGTATTTGCACATAACCAACAGTAATACAGTGAAAACACTACAAACTGACACCACACCAGTTTAGAAAAATATCCAATACTTTATACATTTTAAAACCAGACCAAGACGATAAACATCCAACATATAGTTACTTAAAAATATGCACTTTGCAAGAATACTTTAAAAATATAGCTCCTTGAAGTCGGTAACTCCGTCCGGGGCAACAGCGGCACTGAAAACAACAGAATACAACAATTCCGTCTGACTGCTTCGGTCGGTGATGTCGGCAGACTCGTAAACAGTACCTTTTGTGTTGCGGCCGACTCGTTGGTGCAGGCCGGTCGAGGCAACCGTTGCGGTTGCGATGTGAAGCGGAGCGGTGCAGCATGCGGTGTCTTCAAGTCGCAGTGCAGGCAGCGGCTTGGTGACGGTCGTCCAGCGGCGTCGGTAAAACCAGGGCTGCGGTGCGGAGTGAAGGCGGTGCTCGATACGGTGCTGACGGATCACGGTGCAGACGACAGAGCCGGTTGCGGGGAGCTGGCATCAGTCGGTCCGGACTGCGGTGTGGGACGGGGCAGTGAGTTGTGAGACTTACGAGCGGTTCCCCCAAGCCATGATGCGATCACGGAGGTTGCGGTCAGAGTGCAGCGACGGAGTCAGTGAGACCAGGGTGGCGAAGTGAAGCGAGGCGGTGCGGAGTGTGGTGCCCACAGGTCACGGTGCAAGCAGCATGGGTCGTCGTCGGTGAGACCAGGGTTGCGCTGCAAGATGCGGACGGTGCCCTCTGCGGTGCCTTCAGGACACGGAGCCAGCGATGGACTCTTGGACGGAGTCAGCTGCTTTCCCCCTCTGTGGCAACTGAAACAGCAGTTCCAGAAGCGGTACCCAGAGCTCGGTGAAGTCTTTGCTGTTCCTGAGACTTCCTGAACAGGAGGCAAGCTCAGTTTCAAGCCCTTGGAGATACCTCAGCACAAGTGTCGAAAGTTCAGTCCAGTCCTTTCACTGCCCAAGGCAGAAGCAGCAACTGCAGGCCAACCCAGCAAAGCAACAACACAGCAAAGGGGCAGTACTCCTCCTGGCAGTTCTTCCAGCTCTTCTTCTTGGCAGGTCCCTTGATTTCAGTGAGTTCTAAAGTTCTGGGGTCTCGGCCCAAATATTTCTACTGCATTTCTCTTTGTTCTTTGGGGCAGAGTGTCTGTGCCCAGACCAAACCAGTTCTGTCCTCTCAGGCCAGGCTTCCTGACAGGAGGTGGAGACAGCATTGTCCAAGGCAGACCAGGCCTATTCAAGTGCAAGGAAATCTCCTCCCACTAGTCTAAATGCAGCCCAAGTCTATTCAGCCCAGCTCTGACTCATCCAGGAAAGGCAGGACACCGCTCGACCCCCAGAGTGGCTGTCTGAAGAGAATGAACATTCCAGCCCTTGTCACTCCAAAGCCAGACAGTCAATACACAAACCCAGCAGAGGCACATAGGATGGCTGAGCAAGAAAATACTTTCTAAAAATAGTATTTTCACACCCAGAATATAAAAGTCATCTTTACTAAAAGATGCATTTTTATATTCTGAGTCCAGGCATACTAAACTCCATTGCCCAATCTTGTCCCAATGGGAAGATATGCTTATAAGATGTTATAAGCAAACTCCCATTCTATCCTATGGGACAGATAGTCTTTCAGTAGTGACAAACGAAATGCCCTGTAATTCCCTACCAGGACATGCCACACACACCAGTACATGTCCTATCTTTAACCTACACAGCACCCTGCCCACAGGGGTACCTTGGGCCTACCTTAGGGGTGACTCAAGTCAGGAAAGGGAAGGTTAGGGCCTGGCAAGTGGGTGCACTTGCCAGGTCGACATAGCAGTTACAAACTGCGCGCAGGCACCACAGTGGCAGGTCTGAGATCCCTTTTCAGGAGGGCTTGGGTGGGTGGCACAAACAGTGCTGCAGGCCCACTAGCAGCATTTGATTTACAGGCCCTGGCACTCTCAGTGCACTTTCCTAGGGACTTACTAGTAAACCAAATATGCCAATCATGGAAACACCAATCCATAACACAATTTACCACAGGAGCACTTTAACACTGAACAGCAGTGAGAAAGTGCGCAGAGACATAAAACCAGCAAAAACAGAGTCAAAACCGGGAGGTCAGAAAGCAAAAAGGCAGGGGAAACACGGCAAAAGATGCCAGGCCTAAATCAGGTACTGAATAATATTACCTGCAGCCCCTGCAAAACTCTTGCTATTCAATTTTTGCACCAGCCTCTGGTTGGAAGGTGGAATGCGGCCTGACGCACCATTAGGTACCAGTTACTCACAATACTTTCTCAAGACAAACCCACTCATTAAGTCAATCTGACTGCATGGCCATGGGCACAAACGCAGAGAAAAAGCATAAAGTACGTGAGTCAGCAGGCATGAAAGGAGACCAAGCCTATGGCACAAGTCAAGGGTACACGTGGGTAGATGGCATCTACCCATTCTTTTCACAGGGTGGACACCGTTTACCATGCCAAGAGGTTGGGCACCACAGGAATATGCTAAACTTTTCTGGGTGTAATTTTCAGACACCGGGACACACTCATCAGCGCCTGCAGGTTGTCTGCTTTCTTTCTGAGCAGCATCATGCAGACGGGGTAGGAGCCTATCAGATTCCAGCTGTGCCCATAACAAAGTGCAAATACAACAGTTGATGGACAGAATGCAGAACAATGTCATACATTCACCCCAGTACAGAGATCTGGGCCTAAATCCATCGTTTTTTTGCTCACCATGCCATTCCAGTTTGAACCCAGCCATATGCAAATCAGTCTTGACCCTGTGCCTCATGGGAACAGTCCAGCCCGAACTGCCAAGCCAGGACCTCCCTGGACTGGAAACAAGCATCCTAGGACCGGTTTCGGGGTTTCACCCCTCTTCAGCCAGGATAGCTTGATTCCAGTGGCATGGAGAGCACGGGACCCACGTCTGGGCATACCCGTCCCACTCGGGGTGACAAAATGCAAAAACAACAGATGATGGACAGAATGCAGAACAATGTCATACATTCACCCCAGTACAGAGATCTGGGCCTAAATCCATCGTTTTTTTGCTCACCATGCCATAACAAAGGGCAAAGGTAATGGGGCGTCAGGCCTCATTTTGTTGGAGTATCCTGGCTGGTAGCTGTTGGGAGCCTCACATCTAAATACAATAGAGGGGAAATAAAAGACACACAGCTTATCACTTCACAGGTACTTAAGAGTGGCATGGTTTTGACTTTTTTCAGTCCCTATGTATAAAAGATATGCATGCACTGTAAGAATGTCAGAAATGTTAGTTGGTCCCAGTATTTACGCAAATAATTTAAATACCACTATTTTGTTTTAATTCTTTTATAGCGCTACTCATCCCAATGCAGGGTGTCAGAGCGCTTTACAACATACATACACATTATCCACTGGCAATAAATCATGAGTGTGTAATCATTGAACTGGATGTTTACACAAGGCAGTGAGGGATACAAGGTGTAGGAGCAGGGCCGGACTGGCCATAGCGGGCACCGGGCGTTTTCCCGGTGTGCCGGATGGGTGGAGGGCCGGTTTTGTTACTGGGGGGCGGTTTTGCAGCAGTGCTGCCTCTCACTAGCACCCCTCAGCCCCCCCCACCCCTCCTCGGGTCGGTCCAGCATAATTGCCAGGGCTGGTTTGTGCTCTCAGTCCGGCCCTGTGTAGGAATCACATGCACTTCATAGCTCACTGTGCTATATTAGAAGAATTACAATTTATGAACTGCACGTAACAAAAGGATTTCTGTTTTAAAAGTAGTAATCCACTTACCCATTTACATAGAATAAAAAATTGTCATCTGCGTGTTACATAATGTGCTATTCAGGAAACATAACCCTGAATGCTACTTTGATTCAAAACTGGGACTAAACAAAACACAGATCTTTCAGCATATACATTAATCTCAAATTATTTTACCATTATTATTATTCCATGAGATTTAGTAGGCACACAAAGATCCCTGCAGCAGGTGTCTTAAACCCATAAAAGATATGAAAATAGAGATCCTGGAAAACAATTAAGGAGAACATATTTTATGGCACATTTCTCCTTGTTGCCAATTTCTTTGTTGCAGGTTTTTAAAAAACAAGCACTGGCATAGCCAATAGGTCTCGCCTTTTGGACATTTTAAGTGTTTAGCCATGCAGCCTATTGTCCTGGGTGCTGTGCCACCAAGGATTGAGGAGCTATACAATTACTACACATTAGGTCATGCTGTGTGATTTAGAAATACATGCTTGCCTCAGGAAACATTTATGGACACATTCCAATGCTTTTTAACGCACATACAGAAAGACAAGTGCCTCGATCCAAGTCAACAGCACTAACATTCTATGTGCGACTACATCATTAGAATATTGAACAGCCTTTCAAGAAAAGCAGAGAAGTACATTCCAGTGGCGGAGATGTTACATCTCTCCTCGCCTAGGCCTCTATTCACCAGGCACCTTCTCCAGTGTTTTCCATCGAAAACACTGCTCCCACCATCCATTTACCAACAAGCCCCAGGCCCCGCCCTCTGTCCCAGCCCCCTGGGTATAGGAGCACTGGACATAGCAACAACAAAATGCTCCCATTTGTCAGGTAGAGGGAACATAATGAATAAACAGGGACGGTGTCAACATCATTTAAATTCTGCACACCTAAAAACAACAAGCATTGGCATAGCCAATAGGTCTCGCCTTTGGGACCTTATAAGTGTTTAGCCATGCAACAGTTGTTGTTGCACCAAGGATATTGTGCTGGATAACTAAACACTTATAAGGTCCCAAAGGCGAGACCTACTGGCTATGCCAATACTTGTTTACTTTGAGAGGGAGAGTACCAGCACTTCTCAAGACAGGCGTAATACTTTTGAATGGAGAGCACCGGCACATCTCAGAAACAAGCAGGTGCTCTGGTAAAGAGTACCTGCACTTATATTTTTCCATTTCAAGCACTGATCATGCCTGCCGAAGATCTACCTGTAGTGTCAATAAGGAATATATGTGTGTCTGCATATCTGTGTGTGCGCGTGCACCTGTGTATGTATGTGTGTGTGTGTGTCTGCATATCTGTGTGTGCGCGTGCACATATGTATGTATGTGTGTGCTTGTGTGTGTCTGTGTCTGCATATCTGTGTGTGCACGTGTATGTGTGTGCTTGTGTGTGTGTGTATATCTGTGTGTGCGCGTGCACATGTGTATGTATGTGTGTGTGCATATCTGTGTGCACTTGCACATATGTGTGTGTGTGTTTACCACATGCACAGCTTTCATTGTTGGATGCTTCAGTTAGCCTCAGTAAGCACCCCAGCACTGAGTTTTCCGGTGCATGAGGCTGTTTAATCATTGACTGTCCCGTAGAGGCTGCTGGATTCCAGGCCTGCCGCCCGGGCAACGGGCCTGTGCGTTATTCTAGAATAATCCCACGTCGAAGGGAGTGGAGACACCTAATCCTTTCTTGTGTGACATGCGGCATCGTGGGCAGAGAGGAGGCCTGCTTCATACGTGCATACCTGTTTATTTGAAATCGAAGAAGCTTTTCGGTTGAAATGGGAGCGAAGATGACAAGTAACTTGTTCGGGCAGCTTTCAGAGGATGTGCGGGGAGCTGTCACCGGGCCCAGGGGTGGAGCTAGACAGGATGTTTAAGTCCTCACTCTGGAAAGTGTCCCTGCGGACCAGACCGGAGAAACAATGCCTTCCTGCAGAAAATGTGCAGCAGTGCTCAACTCTACCTCTGCGGTCCAAGGCCTAGTGGCCACATGTTCCTGTGAGTACCTAATTTTTCTTTTTCTTAAAAGTATAATCACAGTGAGAGAGAGTAAGAGAGAGACGGAAAGGGCTTGTCTGTGCCAGAGCGGTCGGTGGACGGATGACCGCATCCATGCACGGTTGGACGGATGAGAAGGGTGGACGGATGACCGCACGGGTGGACGGATGGCAGCTTCCATGCAAGGGTGGACGGATGTGAACTGTTTTGATTTCCTAGGCCTTGAGAGCTGAACCATCCGGTGACATATGTAAGAACGCGCGCCTGCAAGATGTGTTTTGAACTCAGCAGTATGGTGGTAGGAAAGGAATGCCCGTTATCTGCCTTCGATCGGTAGCCAGGCCTGCATGCGGCAGAAACATCTGCCATGCCTGCAGACCGGATGGTATTCTATCGTCATATGATTGCTGGGAGAGATAGAACAGCGGGAAGAGCTGTCTCGTGCCATCTCATGCTCCTACCCCCAGGGGTGTGTGCAGTGTGCGAGGACAGACAACGGCCTTCATCTAAAAGGAAATCAGTAGAGCCCATAAATCATACAAAAAAACTAATTCTCACCTGTAAAAAGAGGAAGTCAACAGAAAGAGTGGACGAGAGAGGTAATAGAGAGAGAGATAGAGAGATAGAAGAGAGCAGACTAAAGAGAAATAATAGCGAGAGAGGTGGTATAAAAGGAGAAGACAGAGCAAAAGAGATGAAGAAAAGAGAGTGAAGGCGGGAGAGGAAAGAATATGAGCAACTGAGTACAATAGTTATTGCAGAAGAGAAAAGGAAGCAAGGGAAAGGAAGAGAAGGAAAGAGAAAGGAAAGGAGAGCGAGAAAGGGGAGAAAACGTAACAACGAGAGAAGAAAGAGGAGAGAGAGAAGAGAACTACAGAGACGACAAGACAGTGTTAAAGAAATGGAATGAGGGTGGGTGTTAAAAAGGGAGAAAAGGCCGGCGGGAGAGAGATGGGGGAATCCGAGAAAAGTGCCGAGAAAAAGAGAGGAAGAGAGAATCGGAGAGGGCAAGGTAGGTGCGGGTACAAAAGGAAGAAAAGGCGGGATTTACTCGTGACGGATGGTCTGTAACGGATGCGCTCTCCTCGGCACTGTCGCCACGAGCAATGCATGTGTCAGTCCATCTAACCGCAGCGAAGACATGATCGAATTATTAACCACTGGCATGTCGGGAACAGCTCAACAGGGGCGAAAAGAACAGTGACACCAAGATATTTCTATAAATATACAGAAAGTTTTCCGTTGTGGCTCTTGAACACGTCATGACAGATCTGTCAGCAGCAGACCCGAAAGAGGCAGAGAGCAGGAAACGCTGCCTTCCGGTGGCTAGGAGTTAATCCGGATATGCTGCCGGGCAAGCGGAGCGCGACTCCAATGACATTAGCAAAATTTCAGGCAATACGAGGTTTATTAGCTAAGGTGCAGACATTGGACTCAAGAGGCCCAGGCTATATCTAGACTTGTCACTTTACCAACCCTGTGATCCTAAGCAAAAGTTACATAGGCTCCTAGTTCCTCGTGTAAACAAGCCCGGGAGTGGTGCGTTCGTGCGCGCGCAGTCTGCTCTTTTTGGAAGCACATACTCGTGCTTGTGGAGCGCCCCTGCTCGCTCCCGCAAGGAGGATGCCGCCACAAGCACGAGTATGTGCTTCCAAAAAGAGCAGAGCGATGGCTAAAGGTCCTCCTATGCAGCGCATGCGCGCTGCGTAGGCGAGACCTAAAAAAATGAACCTGACCTTGTGTAATGTAACTAGTGCTTTTGTAAAGTGCTCCAATACCTTCGGTTCAGTTGAGTTCATGCTCTATAAAAATGCCCTCAAAATTAATCTGACCTTGTGTAATGTAACTAGCGCTTATGTAAATCACTCCAACACTTTCGGGTCGCTCGAGTTCACATTATAGAATAAAAAAATGCCTCTCAGTCGCTGGTGAGCGCCCGTGAATGTGCTTTGAAATTAGAGCTCCGAGAAGAGAAAGATGACACGAAGAGGCAGCAGGGCAGGCTTGCAGCGACCTGGGAGAAGGTGGGAGGGATGAATGCTGCTCCCATTTGTCAGGTAGAGGGAAATAATGAATAACGGGGACAGCGTCAGCATCACTTAATCTCGGTGCACCTAAAAACAAAAAAATTAACCTGACCTTGTGTAATGAAACTTGAGCATTTGTAAAGTGCTTCAATATCTTTGGGTCAGTCGAGTTTGAGTGCTATAAAAAATGCCCACAAAAATTAATCTGATATTGTGTAAATGTAACTAGCGCTCATGGAAGGTGCTCCAACACCTTCGGGTCTCTAGAGTTCACATTATATAAACAAGCATCAGACAAAATGCGACTAGAGTTGCCCAAGCCTTGCCCCTAACTGGGCTGTAAGGTTGGGCTGCTGAAGGTCTGGTGACCGAGGCTCATTAAAGCAAAAACAAGCAGCGAAGCGGGAGGGGTTTGGGGGAAATCCTCGCACTGAAGTCAGAGAACATTTAAGAGGCAATTTCGAAAACAGCATCTGACATTTCATCTCTGTACTTGAACGGGATGGGGAGATTAAGTGACGGGTGCCAAAGCTGAACCACTGAAGACAGGAAAACAGGGATACGAGCAGGAATCAAAGAACAAAATAGTCCCCCAAATGAACACAAACACAGAAGTATAATGTTATCAGTAATTGGGCAGTGCTCTGTGGGAGGAAACCAAGCACAAAACGGAGAGACAAAGAGGAAGGATCAACCACTAGCAAGCAAGCATTTTTGAATGATAATCAAAGGGACGAATAAAAAGGCAATGGCCGGGCTGTAAGCCCACAAAGCGAATACAGCATGTTTCGAAGAGACAGCACATGCGCCTCCTAGGCCCGACCTAATAAATGTAAATGTTGAGGCTCAGATTTTGTGTATATGTTGCGTCACTTTTTTGGCACAACCCCGACGCAAAATCTTATTTGTTGAACATTGTAATGCGCTGAAATGTACTCATGATAGACCTGCTAAACGTGTGAGGTCTTAGGATCTGATGTCACTGCTGGTGATGTCCCTTCGTTTGAGGTCCTGGGGTGCGATGCCACTTTCTGTGAGGTCATGGGTTGCGATGTCACACTGTAGGGTCACACGCCAGGTCACTTGCATATTGCCTAACTTAGTTAGTCCCCCCACTTCCTTTTTAAGTACTTGTGCCCTGCCTGCAGTCAAACGCATCCCGTGAGTCAGGGAGAAACAGACATGCCAATACTAGCCGTTGCACAATTTCAAAACACAAGAAACACATACTTCACTTCAAAAAAATCTTGTCGTTATCCGAATCGCCTGCTAACAGTATCATAAAGAGAAATGCATGGCAGTGGTTGGTGCTGGCAGTAACAATATATTAATATATTGGTGCTTAAAAGATGGACACCTTCACTGCCTTTTTTCCCTGGTTTATCGCCACAGTTCACTAAGAGTTAATTTGTTATGCCTAAAACACTTTGCTCTTTTTTGGGTACAAATGCAGAAGTTCCTGAAATACAAATAATTTGCCTCCTCTTAATGATGAAGTATGGAATCTAGAAAATATCATAGGCATAGATAAATCTCCTGAAATGAAAATAAAGAATTCATTCAGGATTTTTTTTTGCTTTTTTTCGAATGATCTTTTTCCCTAGAAATAATGGCAGAGACGTTCCTTAAAATATTCAGTTATGCACGGCTCTTTGCTGCTGAAGGTAGGATAGTAAAAGAATCTTAAGTTCATCAAGATTCATTGTTGAAAGCACTAATTGCTAATAAACTGAAGAATAGAAGAAATCCTACAGGCTAAGGCGAGTAAACATTTAAAGATATACAAAACAGAAGGTTTACAAATTATAGTAGCACATCTTGCTGGTGGCGCACATTCTAGCTCTCCTGATCATAGCCTGTGATAACTCTACACACTCTTACCTGAAAGGAGTGAGGCCACATATTTAAATATGGTAGTTTTAGGCAAAAATTCCAAACTTTGCACCGAGACCGTACACAAAGCAGACCCATTTCGACAATTTATAATGGACGAACACTCAGTAAGATAAACACTTCGCAGGAAACCCAGTCATCAGATCTAGACCACAAAAACATGAAATGTGTGGATAAGAAAACTGTTCTGCAAAATAAGGTACAATAGAGTTAACTGTCCTAATGGGACATGCGACAAGCACCAGAAGAAGCTGGCTACTTTTAAGCACACAAACTATCTAAGTAGACAGGAGATAAAGAAAATAAACTACAAACACTACAGCGTAGTAGGGCCCAGGAAAAAAGCGACTTTTTACAGGGCGATACACTCAAGGAAAGACAAACAATGGTACAATATTCCACCGCTGCACAACTTCCAGCTGCCTCGATGGACCCAGCGAGTGAGCATTGAGAAAAGGACTTTTAAACTAGAACCAGGAAGTGGGCTAGAGTGGGGGAAAATGTCACATATAAAGCCAGCTCAATAGCTGAAGGTCTAAGTCTGAAAACAGGGAAAGCAAACACACACAAAACAGGATACAACAAAACCAGAGTGTAGTTTTGCTGAAGACACTGGGAAATACAAGGATCAGCCTGAATCTAACACGACCTGTGTTATAATTCTTGGTAGTCATGAAAACGCAGATACTGAAGAGACCTTCTCTTTTCAAGAACAGACTCTGGTAAGGAGATGGGAGGTATGGAAAAGAATTTTTGATCATACTTGATGTCAGCCCGATCACCATCTAGGACAAATACGATGGTGGTGGTTGCAGAGAATAGGGATAGTGCAATAAAAAAGTTACTTGTGGTGGTAGGGAGTGGAGAGATTAATGTGAACAAAACTAACGCCAGGATAGCATTCACGAGAACCCCTGTGGGAACTGGGACAGAATACTGGGCACTGCACTGACAGACTGCCAGAGGGGAATGGGATTCATAAGGCATACCATTACAAAATAAAAGAAACTCAAAGAAACAACAAATGTTAAAGAACTTTACATTTAGATAGTAGGATCATCACGTTCTCAGTAAAATAAAAGGCTAAAAATCCCTAAAAAGCTTCAGTTGAGATGTTTATCTTTTGCCTATAATGGTTCTCTTGCCTGTAACCCACATCCCAAATCTAACCCAGCCTACACCTAACACTGGAATGTTATTTATAAGTAAGTACTTCAAGGATATAACCCAGGGACACGCCCTTCCCACAGTTGGTTCTCATACACCCTGTGTTAGACCTGGCATTCTTAGGGTGGTCGTCCCCTAATCTTTTTTGCTTTATACCTCCACTTTTTGCTGTGTCTTTTTGTTGGCCTTAGGACTCTGCGCACTTTACCACTGCTAATCAGTGCTTAAGTGCATGTGCTTCTCCCCAAACTTGTGTAATTGGTGTATACCTGATTGACATATTAAACTTACTTGCAAGTCACTTGTAAAGTGGTATACTATATACCCAGGACCTGTAAGTTAAATGCTACTAGTGGGCTGCAGCACTGATTGTGCCACCCACAGAATTAGCCTTTCAAACCCGTCTCAGGCCTGTCACTGCAGTGCCTGTGTGTGCAGTATACTGTCAATATGACTTGCATTTAAAACTACTTGCCAAGCCTTAAACACCCCTTATTACATACAAGTCACCCCTAAGGCAGACCCAAGGGCAGGGGGCTATGTAAGTAAAAGTTAGGACGTGCTGTGGTGGTTTGCATGTCCTAGTAGTGACGGACAGCATTTTCTTTTCACTACTGTGAGGCACATCCCTCTCATAGGTTAGAACTGGAAATTCTCTAATGCCTTTTTAAGTGGCAATTCCGGATCAAAGAGGAGTAGCTTTTTGAAATTTCATGTTTGGAATGGTATTAAATTCTACTTACTGGTGAGGTTGGATTTAATTTTACTATTTTAGAAATGCCACTTTAGAAAGTGAACATTTCTCTGCACTTACTGCTATTTGTGTCTGACAGCCGGTCTCCAATACACGTCTGGGTTAGGCTGGGTGCATTCCCTCTAGACAGCCTCAACACAGGTCACTCAATTGAATCTGCATTCTGTTGGGTCTTTCTGGGCTGGGAGGGGTGTAAGGGGTGGGAGGGGCTCACACTTCACTTGAATAGGTAGTGTCCTGCCCACACACAAGGTACTGATAACCCCTCCACCGATAGCCTGGCAGAAAGGACTGTGTTGAAAGGGATCTTTGTGCACTTCAGAGAACTCATTTGAAGTCACCCCCTTCATCAAAGGCACTTTTGGGTAGAAATACTGGGGCTCTGACCCCCTAAAATCAGACACTGCGTGGGACTTGTAACCAGAGGCTGATGGCTCTACATCTGCACATTGCCAGAGGGACTGCTGTGCTGCCAGGAGAGACTGCCACTCTGCGACCTGCTTTCGTGTGCTGACCTACTGCCTTTGGTTGGGCTACGAGTGTTCTCCAAGGGCTTGTTGGCTTGTCCCCTGTTCCTAAAAGCCTCAGGGTCAAAGACTTTTTGCCATACTGGCGCTGCCATGGGACTCAGAAGCTAAAAACCGCCTTAGACTCCACACTTCCCTGCTCTACTGACCAGAGCTCCACCTTGGGAGGGTGATGCTCCGTGCCCCCCTTGGCTGCACCTTGTAAGCGGGTACTCCAGCTGACAGCGGCGCCTCGGGCTGGGTGACGAGCCTATCAGCTGTATTCCCTTCGAACGCTTTGCCTGGGCAACGCAAAGTTCAGCGACTACATCATCTCCACCCCAGCCCCCTTGGGTCCTCTAACGCCAGACACACTTCCCTTTTATTATTAGCGCCCGGAGCAGATATGGATTCACAGCAGACCTCGGAAGTCCCGGCAACTTCCTTGCTCCTACTGACAGTCGGCGGAGTCTGCCTCAGTAGTGGGCCGTGTTGTTCCAACTCCTCTGTCTGCACCTGGTAGTGTAAACCGGTTAGCAATACCGTGACTGCCCGATCCAACGAGAGTGTTCTTTTGGCACTCCAGAGTTTGCTAATCTTGCATTTGTGCCTACTTTAGACAAACGCTTTGAACAAGAGTGTCCTTTCGACTCTCCGGAACTGTTGAACACCGTGATTCTTGGTATTTCTTTAATTGTGCATATCTTGATAGATACATGTGATATTTTTATCATTTTGCTAATAATAGGTGTGTGTTTTGCACGAATACTTTACACATTGTCTCTTTAGATAAGCCCAACTGCTCTGTGCCAAGCTACCAGAGGGTGAGCATAGGTTATCTTTTATTGTGTACTTCGCTTACCCTGACTAGAGTGGTGGTTCCTGTCTGGCTTGGGTGCATACCTCAGCCAACCAGGAATTCAATTTCTAACACTCTGATACTGCATGCTAGACATTTTACATGAACACTGCTATCTGGGGAAAACTTAGACTTGCATAAAATAGTAAACAAATCCCATGACAGAATTTACTTCAAGGAATGTTATGGTCAGATATCAATTTATAGTAACACTGAAAACCATTAAACCAATTGAGAATGCATAAATATAGTATTCTCTCTATTTTCATATTTTAGTTAACATAACACACTATTTAGAACCTTTAAAGAGGAGTGTCTAAGCGAAGTATATTTACTTTCAAATGTGATATACATAAAATTATGTTTTTTACCAGTTTAAATAAACATAGTGAAAAAACCAAAACTAGAAGGAAAAAATATAATAATTTGCACAGATACTACTGACGTGCAGAAATCTATAAACCCGGCAAGAATCGCTTTTATAGGGAAGGAGGCAAGCCAGAGGGTCTGTCAGCACCCTTAGCAAAGCAATACATTCTAGGAGTTAAAACAATTGTCATATCGGACCATAAGATATGCACCACCATGCCCAGATCAATAAATGTTTTATGTTTTCTTTTAAAAAGCTGAAGAACAAGCTGGACGTTTTTACTAAATCTTAGAGTCGCATTTGCATTTGCCAATGCATAAACTACTAACATTGATAACGAAACATTTGAATATATTACACAAAGGGAAATTATGAAAATTAAAAGTCTAAATTTAGACAAAATTACTGGAACAGATGGCTTGACAATAGAGTTTTTGAAGCATTTGGCAGGATTGCTTGTCCCCAACTTCCTTATGCTACAGGACATAGCCATGAACATTTCCACTTACATTTAGAGAAGCTATGATAACAGACCTTCCAAACCAGCTAGTGCACTGAAATGAAGTGTCCGTTTTTTACATTTTTCCAAAGATGTTTCCGACTTGCTAGTCTGATTTCGAAACAGCTGCCTCGTATATAAATAAGAAACACTGAGCACAGATAAACATTTATTGTCCTCCAACGGAACGGTAATCATTTCATCAAGCTCTGAATGATGAACAGTTGGGTGACCTGTTGGGATTCGAACCTGTGACCATAGTATCAACCACATATCCCTGCAGTTGATGCATTAGTCAAATGAGCCACCAGACCCGGAATAAAGTCTGGCAAAGGTGCAGACGGGATCAAATGTTACACCTTTTGGTCCAGACTGTGATAAAGTTAGTGACAAAAGCTACTAAACACACAATAAGAACATACAAAACAGTGCATATTAAACATTTCTTGCTTAGAAATCAAGCCACGTTTAATGACATGATTCTCTACTCCTTGATTTTCGATGGGGAGGAAGCAGTATTAAGTAATGAAAAGACTTTGCAGTAGTCAACAACAAGGTATTGGGCGAATGGACTTAGAGGTGGAGACTGAGGGAGCAGGGTTTTCTATATCTCAATCTTCGGGTATGATCATTAAATCCCCCCACTGGTCGTATGGACCTTTGTTCGTCGACAAAAGAAAAATGAGGAACAACCGTCTACGGTTGTATGTTGGAACAACGAGTTCCCCAACCACGACTTCCCTAACGAGGTCGCAACCACGAACTTGTCTAAACCACGATTTTTTTTACCACGCATTCCTTTACCACGATTTTTCGTGGTAAAGGAATGTGTGTTAAAAAAAAATGCTTTCCAACTAGTACCCCGATCCCCCCACCCCTTAAAAACGAATTCCCCCCAGCCTAAAAGTAAACACGATCACCCACACACACTAAACTAATTCCCTCCCACCCTAAAAATATACTCGTTCACCAACACATCCTTAAACCAAACCCGATCACGCACACCCCCTAAAAACTAACCCCAAACCCCTAAAATCTAACCACAAACCCCCCCAACCCCTGCATACTAACACCAATCTCCCCCGCCCTCCTAAAACTAATTCCCCCACTCTAAAAATAAACACGATCACCCACAAACCCTAATAACTAATTCCCCCTTCCCTAATAATATACACGATCACCCACACACCCTAAAAACAAACACCATTTTAATTAATTCCCCCACCTTAAAACTAAACCCCAAACCCCTAAAAACTAAACCTAAACCCCCACCACCCCCAGAAAATTTACCCCTCTTACCTGTTCCTCGACGATCTCCTCTGCGACGCTCCTCGGAACTCCGCCCTGCCCGAACACTAGACCGAATCAGCCTTAACCACGCACATGCGTGGTTAAGGCTGAGTCGTTGTTCGGGCAGGGCGGAGTTCCGCTTTCGTGACTCTGGAACTCGTTGTTCCGGAGTCGTTGTTCAGGATGTTTACCACCGTCTACATAACAAATCATTTAAGACTTTTAGATTTCATCTGTTTATTCATTAGATATTAATCGTTAGCTTTCAGCATTAAAAATTATCCATAAATCGATATTTGATTATAAAATAGACCAAAATGTTAGTTAGATATTCCATTTATCTCGACTACAACACTTCCGAGACGTCTGGATGTGATGACTGCATGCAAAGTACAAAATACTGCATTGTCACTACCTAGAAAGTACCTAGAAAGTAGCTAAATATTTCAGGAATTAAACCAAATGCCCCTTTATAGTACACGGTCCCAAACTGAGAAGCATTATGGTGACGCGCTAATAGAATACAGGCTACAGTTACCAAAATGGAGTACAACATACGGTATAAACTTAACACTGTTACACTTGGAGCTACCGACGAACATCCTACACAGAGAGCCAACAGTTACTTGCAGTACATACCCTAGAGAGTAAATTCACCATAAATGAGGTGAAGCACTTGGAACAGTAGCAAAGCCACTGATTTGGCAATGAGATAAATGCGGCCAGCAGATTCTATTTAAAATCCATAAATATATTTCATTAAGCTCCCCAAAAGTTCCTCCAGCACCTCTAAGACTTCAGAAGAGGTAATATCATAGGGGATGAGGCCTAAAATACCCTGTAGAGCAATAAGCATTGCCAATATTCTTTTAGGTCACAGGTCAAACACAACTGTATTCAATTATTTATGCAGAATTGTGGTTAGGTTTCCCCTACAGACAGCTTCATCTGTTTTTCCAGAGGCCCAACAGCTGCACACTAACAGGCAACTTGTTTCTTTCTCACGCTCCAAGTCATACTATTTTTTTCTAATTTACAATTCAAAAACAGCAGTTGGTCACCCCAGAACGGCAAATTAAACGTTAAAAAGAATTGACCATTTCCAAATCCGTTTCAAGTTCGTCACTTATACATGCGCATGAATTCATGATGCACTAGCAGGCCATATCGATTTTTTACATAAGAACTTTTAGGCAAATTCAGCAGCTAAGCACTTGCACTTTAAATGTGGGCCCTACCGGCTTTGCAACGGTTTGTATTTTAGTGTGTCTGAAACCGGTTTGCATTCCCTACAAGGATGGACGTCAGGAAGTGGTCATAATTTGTAGCAGATGAGATAATTCCTATAAATGATGTAGCCAGCATACATGGAAGAGTTTAATAAAGCTTTCCTAACCAATTATAAACCGTTTTTGAAGGAGGAAAAAAGCTGCTTCTGCCTTTACACACATTATTAGATGAAGGAACAATGGTTTCCTAACATACAAGTAGTCCCCGTGAAAAAATATCTTTCAGATCCAAGGAACGTTTTCGATTTTGAAAGAAATTAATCAAACATTAACACTGTTCAACAAGGCTGAAAGCCAAAATATAATAACGGCTCACAAACAAGCAATCAGGTACCTGTGCCCTACGTCTATGCTATGTTTGGAGGCACTGATGACCCAAAGGGACTTACCAGACATTTAAACTTTTCTTCCAAGTCACAATTAAATGGACAGCGGCGTGCTTGTTATAGAGGGAAAGAGAGAAAGACTTAGAGAGACCAGCCCAGGAGTACTCTTCAACCAGTCCCCGACTCCTCACAAAAATCTGCCAGTCAAAATAAATAGAAATAACCTAACTGGTAAACAAAAAGCAACAGTAAACAAATTAACCGCCCCCCCTTTCAAGGCAATTGTTACCAGTATCCTTCTCAATCAGGGTGAGATGAGTCAACTGTATCAGTAACTAAGAAGTAGATCAGCAAATCAAAAGCTCAAACGAGCTCATCTTGCACTTCACAACCAGTTTCCATTGCCATTAGGGCAGATGCTGCCTTTCTTCCTTCGGAGGTCGAAGAATTTGGCACCATAACACTGGGATGGCAGAAACAAAAGATTTTTGCGCTAACGTGGACTCCAGACGTGGGAATTTACTTTTCTAAAGATACCTACAAAAAGAAATGGGGCCAGGTTCAGAAGTAAATTGTCCTGGCTAAGGCATGTTGACTCCTTGAGAGCTTGATGGGCCCCACTGCGAACTCTGGGCACCTTGCACAAAAACACAGCTAGGTGAATGCTAACTTAATTTAAAACAAGGTTTGGCCAAGAAAATAGGTCTCGCCTTTGGGACCCGTTGGCTTTGCCAAGGACTATCGGTAATGCTGTACAGCATTGGCAAGATGTTGCACGGCATGAAAATTATCAAAGTAGAGCAGCAGCAATTTCCTGCTTGGCCCTCCTTCCGAAACATTTTATTTTTTTAAGTGAGGGAGTGTGAAAGAGCGGGAGGGGAGGGCAACAAAGGAGAGAGGACATGGGAGAATAAAAGCAGCATACGAGAGAGAGCAAAGTGGGGGTGGGAAGAATCACACAAGCAACACGGAGCATGGGGGAGGCAGGAAGTTGGACAGGGGAGAAGCACACAAGACAGGAGTGTGCAACAAAAGGGAGACAGTAACATGGACTGCGGGGGGCAGGTACTTGGGGAAGGAGAGAATCACACTGAAGGGAGAGCTGTAAAATACATGCCTCTCATGGTGTGCTCAACAGTGAAGAAAAAAAGTAGTTCCCTAAAGGTGAACAGTCGAAAGGATGCAAGCCAGTCAATCAGAGGGATGGTAAAGGGGTTATGCTCAGGGATGGGACAAACACAAGATGGACAAGGAAAGCCGGTAAATTAGAAGCGAACAAATGAGAGCGACAATTAAGCAACGAGCAGGCTGTATGCACCTATAAGTTCTTGGTAAGCCACAAAAGATCGTTTGCAACCAAACAGCTTGCGCTGTCTGGTAGGCTCGACCGAAAAATGAAAGAGTATTACCCAAATAATAATAAATTGTAAGAAGAAACAGTGATCCATAGTCCAAAGCAAAAAGAAAAGCTGGCTAATAATTAACACCACCAACAAATGACTGTGTTAACATTGTAGCATTAACATCAGCATAAATTACATTTCTTTAACTTGGTTTTTATATAATGCTTAATAATGTATTGTATTCGGGTATTTGTATAGAGATTGCTGCCTGTAGAAAAATGGCTTTTGACCCATTTATCCCAGTTTATTTATTTATTTTTTGCTTTTTAGACTGTTTTTTGGCTCTTTACTTTGAGGGAGTCTCACTCACTGTAAACTCTGTTAAATTTTTTAATTTTTTTATTTTGACGGTTTTGTATAGCGCGAACAAGACCCTTGCGGGTATCAGAGCGCTTTACAGGGCAAATATATCGACATATACATATAAGTACAATGAATTATGTGAATACAGTAGTGGTAAATATTAGAGACTAGCACATATTTACAAGAGTGTATAAAAAAGTTCAGGTTAATTTGGCCAAGAGAATCAATTTCACTTCTTTTTTAAAAAATGCTGCGGACGGATAAAGTCTCGTTTCTGGGGGCAAGGCGTTCCAAATCCTGGGAGCCATTCCTGAGAAGGTACGGTTGTACGTTTTCTTCTTGGAGAAACGTTGTGGTTTAAGTAGAAGATTGTTAGAACTCCTAGTAGATCTGTTACCACCCGATAGTACTAGTTTCTCCGCTAGGTATCTCAGGGTTTTGTGATGCAATGCCTTATGTGTCATACAGGCGATTTTCAAATTGATTCTGGCCTCAAAAGGTAGCCAGTTGAGGGCACGAAGGTCAGGGGAAATGTGGCAGTTTCTTTTGGAGCCTGTGATGAGTCTAGCGGCTGTATTGATTGAGGCTCTTAGAGGAGCGGTCGTTGATCTGGGCAGGCCGCAGAGAGCAACACTCCCATAGTCCACTCTGGGAATTACTAGAGTTTGAACTGCCTGTTTAAAGTCATTTGCGGGTATGAAGGGTTTCAGTTTTCTCAGGGTGTTCATCTGAAAATTTGCTCCTTTAGTTGCAGCGCTGATGTGCTTCTGCATATTTAGCTTATTGCCCAGGGTTATTCCTAGTGATTTAGCGGAATCAATGATGAGAGGTTGACCCTCGAGTGCTGTTAGGTGCTTCATCCACTCGCGGATGATGGTTGTTTGGTTGGGGGGAGCGATTAAGAGAAATTCTGTTTTAGGGTGTTTAGTTTTAAATGGTTCCTTGCCAGCCAGGTCTGTGTTTTTTGGAGCGTTGAATTAAGGGACTTGATGTCTTCAAGTGAGTGGACCTTAATGTAGAGTTGTGTGTCGTCGGCGTACATGTGATATTGGATATTTGAGGAGTTGAGAAGCTCAGTGAGTGGTTCCATAAACAGATTGAAGAGTGTCGGGGAGAGGGAGGATCCCTGGGGTACTCCCAAAGTGACTGGGGAGGGGTTAGATAAAGATTGGTTGATCTTGAATCTTTTTGTTCTGTTTTGGAGGAAGGAAGTGAACCAGTTTAACACCGTACCAGATAGTCCCATTCTATGTTTCAAGAGGTCTAGTAAGTTGTCGTGTTTGACTGTATCGAAGGCTGAGGATAAGTCAAGCAGGATTAGGAAACAGGCTTTGTTTTGATCCAATATTTGTAATGCGTCATCTAATATGTGGGTCATGGCTGATTCTGTACTGTGCCCTGATCGAAAGCCTGATTGGAATTGATCGAGCAGGTTGAAGTTGTCTATGTGGTTACTAAGCTGCATGTGGACACATTTTTCTAGTAGTTTGGCCAGGGTCGAGATGTTGGAAATTGGGCGATAGTTATTCAGGTCTGACGAGTCCGCCAATGGTTTCTTTAAGATGGGGAATACCTGACCAGCTTTGAGGATGTCTGGGATGGTTCCTTGCAGAAGAGAGGTATTTATAATCCTAGTCCATAGGGGCACTAGCAGTGGAGTGAAGGTTTTTAAGTGGGTTGCTGGGAGAGGGTCTGTGAAGTGATTGGAGGGATTCAGAGCCGTGAGCGTTTTTAAGATAGTTTCTTCGCTGTAGAAGCTGAAGGCGGTCCAGGAGGCGTTGTTCTTGAGGTCGAGCTTTGTAGAGCAGTTAATCGGGGTCCCTGGTGTGGTCAGTGAGGAGTTCATGTGTGGGTCGGTATGGGATAATAGATCGTTAAGTAGGTCTGTCTTTAAGTTTTCAGTCTTTGTTGTGAAAAAGGAGGCAAGCTCCTCGCAATTTGGGAGTGTTTCAGGATTAGCTTGGGGGGAGTGGGAGACACCCTTAGATTGAGCTTTGATTATTTCGAATAGTCTTTTGGGACGATTCTTGGCTTGGTCTAATTGTTTACATATGAAGTCAACTTTTGATCGTCTAATCTTTCTGTAATAGGAATTTCTCGTGCTTCTTAGTAATTTGAGGTGGGAAGCAGATGGGGCGGCTCTCCATTGTCTTTCAATTGCTCTTAGTGATCTTCTGTCTTCGTTTAGCCTACCATCATACCAGGGGTTTGAGTCTTTTGTGGGGACTCTTTTCAGTTGTAGGGGAGCTAAGTTGTCTAGTACCCTGTTCATAGAGTGAAAGTAGTGATTGGTCAGATCATGTACATCCTTTAATCCATCCGGTGGGGATGTGAGGATGTGACTAGCGGTTGCGAGTGAGGCAGGATTGACGTTTTCTAGGTTCCTCTTCCAGATTTTCGTTCTCGTAGGTTGGACAGAGAGTAGTTTGACTACTACATTGATATGGAAGGTGATTATGTGATGGTCGGACCAGTCGCAAGGGAGGATCGATTCCAGCTGGGTAGAGTCTGCTTTGGAAATTACTAGATCGAGGGTTGAACCTTTTTCGTGGGGGGGCTGTCACAGATTTGGGACAAGTAAAGGTCGGACAGGAAAGCTTTGAGGCTATAGACCTCTGGGTCGTCAGGATCGTTCCAGTGGAGGTTGTGGATTGTGAACCCTAACTGCCAGTGTCTGCTGCGCAACTGTGCTGGGTCTGAAGGTGATACTGATGGCTCGCTTGCACTGACAATATATAAGAACTGCTTTTCAGAGAAAATGTTGAAGGTGGTGAGAGGCTGGTGTTGTCAATCGGTGTGATGGTGATGTCAGGCATAGGAGGAGAGTTAGCTATTTTGTCCTTAAGGTAGTTCTCTATCTTGTCAAGTTTTGAGACCAGCTCCATGGAGATTTTGTACAGAAGGCTTGCATCGTGGGAGGTCTGCGTTTTGGTACTCCAGACAGCAGAACTGTGGTAGAATCCTTTGATTATCAATCAGCTTGAATAATGCATGTGAAGTGGTGCCTTTTTGTGGTTCTAATGGCTGCTTCGTAGGCTCTGTTGCAATGGTGCAGTACACGTCTGTCATTTTCATCCCTGGTTTTCCTCCACTGCATTGAAGGATGTCAAGTTGCAGTTTCCGCCCCCAGCTGTCCATTGTGATCACCCACCATCAAGTGTCAAGTTTTAAAAGGGGCGATGGAGCTCCTGGGGAATTTGCCCAGGTTGAGATAGCTGCCGTGTTAGGAGCGCATAGCCCTAGAATAAACACAGACCAATCAACACTGTTGATGATATTGCCAAGCAGTAAAGGAAAGAACCAGGGCGCAAGACGTAGTCAAGGATTCTGCCTCCTCGCTAAAGAGACACTTGTTGTCAAAAGGCATGTACATGAGCACAGTGTGGACATCTTTCGAAAAATCTGGTAAAATGCATCCAAGCATGCCGAATCATTGAGGCAACTCTACCCACAGACTTAGCAACAATGTCCGCAGAGGGTCTATTTTGATACATCTTGGCCTAGATTCAACATGTCCAAGAATAGCTTCTTCATATGGTCAAGCAGACCAACAATTATACATTTCACCAGTAGCCATATTGCATGAACATAATGGCCTGAAAGGCAAGTGGCATTAGCTGTGCAGAGAACCACGCTGCAGGAGGTAAAAGCTTTACAACTCGAAGCGTTTAGCATCCTGGAGGCACTAGGATTCAGCTTTGAAGACAACGTTTGAACATTGAGACACTCTGGTGACAGATGGGAGTACAAAAAGCGTAAGTCACTTGAACCAGGCCGATGGCGTTTGACGTGTCTAAAAGGGGATTTTTCCTATGCAACCATTAAATAGTCTAGGGGACCCTCATTGAATGGAAGTAAGCGCTCCCAAAAAACTATGGAGGGTTGCAAAATTTCCATAAACAAGTTAGATTTATTTCCCGCAGAAGGCAAATTAAATTTCAAGGCCGCCGTCTTCCAAACAACTTCTGGAAAAAATGATACCTCCTCTGAAGCAAGGCCACAGGAGTAGGAAATGTTCACTTCAGGGAAAATATCTAGGCCATTGACACTTTGATAGGGCAAGAAGATACCAGCATCAGCGTTACAAGCTGAGAAGAGGAGATCCGCCTCAGAGCCACTCTCATTCATGCAGCCAAAATCATTCTCCATAGCCAAGGCATCTAAATCCGAACAGAAAATATCCTCCAAGCAGGCGAACCTTGGGGCAGCGACGTGCTCACAACAGGGTTCACTGTTAAAATTAGTTTTGAGCTTCACCATAGGGATGGATAATCCCTTCCCCTACTGACTTCTTGACCGGCACCAGAGTCTGCTTTATTAGCAGCATCGCAATCAGCTTTGAAATCAGCACTGAAAAAGGACCTGTTCGAACCGGGCATGGCCCCATACCCGGGTTTAACTTCACCACAAGCACCGGAGCTCAGGGAGGGTTCAGGGTCTGAGCCGCCAGAGTCACAACCAGCAGGACGGACTGTGTCTGACTATGGGGCATTTCAACAGCGCAGCTCAGAGAGTGAATGTAGCCTTTCATATAGCTATCCCTCACACGGCTTCACATTCTAGCTGTCCACCTGAAATGTGGGCAGGTAGCAGTTATCCATGCAGTAAGTTGCAGCTCCTACCGGAGAAGACAAAACTGTATTTGTGTGGCAAAGAATTTATCTGAGATGACAGACACCGCAAAAGAAAAGCGAGTAAGCAGTCCATTATCCACGCAGTTTGGTGTAAGAAAGACACCCATACACACCCTGACAAGAGACCGTAATGGTATCCGCTCACATGACCTCCTGAAGAAGGTTCTGATAGTCCCGAAATGCACTAGGCTAATTCCACTGTCATTAATGAGATATATTTAAAAAAATGCATATTTGATATACAAGATTCATCGCCTAAATAAATAGATAACACTGACAAAGTCTGGGTATATTTAATAATTTATACACCAAAATTATTTGTGCCCGGGCAGTATCCAGAGTTTTTCTTAGCCATATAATTAATTGAATACAGACTTTGTAATACCCAAATTCGCTTAAAAGAAACTGTCCACAAAATCCTAACATGTACTGCATAATTAGAAACTACTCGAATCCCGCTTCAGGCAAGGACACATACACAGTTCTGACACGAAAATGAAAAACACGAGTCACATTTCTCAGAACTACGGGAGACAGACGAATCCATTAATCACACTGACCTGAGCTCCAGTGCCTCCATCAAACGTTACTTTAGAGCGTGCATAATCGATTCAACTAGAGCTAAAGATATGCAATTAATCAATAGGACGTCCTTCCAAAACACTGTGGTCTTTTTCAGAGCATAGGACCACAATCACTGTTCGGCCGGAGTTCAGCGCAAGTTGCTTGTGTGCACCCACAGTGTTTCGCAGGTCAAACAAGTGAGTACTGCCTGGACTGAAAGTAAAGAATAGTGGGACCTCATCAGCATGACAACGGGTGAAGAGGTCATGCCTCAGCAAAACATGTTCAAAATGCCTGGTACAAGAAGGGGAGGATTATATACAGACGGGGGAAGTGCTCAATTCTAAATCAAGTGAGCTCCCACCAGCTTCATGAACGATCCAGGCCTCACTGCTCTTGCAACTCTGCTCAGACTGGTCTCTCAACCGCATGATCAAAGGAGTTGCTAATATAGCCTTACAGTCTGCTGCTGAGGGCCATACCTGTAGTTAAAGGCCTTAGCCGCAGGCGTGAGTCTATAATGAGGAAGATGGGCTTTAACAACCAGTATAGCCCTCGGCAGAGAACTATAAGGCTATTCGAACATTCCACCCATTCCTGCGGGTAGAATGTTCTAATTAAAAATGGAAAAATAGAAAGACAAAAATGAGAATGTTGGAGCAAGATGCTGATACCAGCCATTATAAGCCCTGAACCACTCTCCACTGTCTTCAAAAGAGCACCCAACATTCTAATTTTCTAATATGTGAGGAAAGCAAGATTCGTCTAAATCCTCCATTTCCTGACTACAGATCAGATAAGTGCTGATAGAATTTGACTCCCTTTAACTGGCATCCGCAAAACCAGAAGGACTATCCATTCCATCTGGATGAGTGTTCTGGAGGATCAAATTATTGTCCGGTTTTAGATGCTTGGGAACATAGGTCTTCTCACCACAATCAAGAGTACGTTTTTCCTTTCTCAGCCCCAGGAGTGAGTCCATCCTGCGTTCCTCTCTCCCGCATGCCAGTAAGAGAAGCAATCTCTACAAAGTAGTACAAGGGTTACAGCCAGGGATCAGCAATGTTAGCGTAGGTTTCATATATTGCATCAAAATCCTAGTCCCATCGATCAATGTGTCACAAGAGTGCGGGTCATCGTCACAGTGACTATTCCCTTTTCCAGTTTGCTGTAAAAGGTTAGCAAATCTCACAGTAACAAATGCATAGCCACAACATGGATAACAAGCATTGGAAATGCAATAGGTCTCGCATTTTTTTAAGTTAGAGCTATTGGCATTGTAAATGGCAATGTCTGTTACCTACTAAGGGAGGATGGAGGGAGCAGTTGGTGTCGAAGTGCCAAAATGCTCTGTTGGAGAGTGACTGTCCAAAAGTAAACCAAACAAGCAGCGACTTTTAAAATAAGTGTTTAGCCAGAGATATTGACTTTACCTATGTCTTTAAGCTGTGCTGTACAGAAGTCTGCAGCATGCTGCAAAGTTATAATAAAGAAGTGTCAGAAGCATTTTTGTTACTTTAGATATGACCAAAAAAGCATTATGTACAACTGAACGACCATATTAAAAAAGTATTAAAAATAATGTCTTGAGTTTTTTTTGTCCTTTCAATGCTGGAAACTTGTATCTGCCTGTCCCAATGGTTGCTTGTTGTGGGTTTTTTTGTTATGGGGGGGCATAAATAACAGGAGGGTGAAGGTCAGTCAGTCAGTCAGTGAGAGAGTGAGAGAGAGAGTCAGTCAGTCAGTGAGAGAGTCAGCCAGTCAGTGAGAGAGTCAGACAGTGAGAGTGAGTGACAGTGAATGAGAGTGAGAGAGAGAGAGTGAGTCAGTGAGAGTGAGTCAGTCAGTGAGAGTGAGTCAGTCAGTGAGAGTGAGTCAGTCAGAGGGAGAGTGAGTCAGTCAGAGGGAGAGTGAGTCAGTCAGAGGGAGAGTGAGTCAGTCAGAGGGAGAGTGAGTCAGTCAGAGGGAGAGTGAGTCAGTCAGAGGGAGAGTGAGTCAGTCAGAGGGAGAGTGAGTCAGTCAGAGGGAGAGTGAGTCAGTCAGAGGGAGCCAGTGAGAGTGAGTCAGTCAGAGGGAGCCAGTGAGAGTGAGTGGGAGAGTGAGTGGGAGAGTGAGCCAGTGAGAGTGAGTGGGAGAGTGAGCCAGTGAGAGTGAGTGGGAGAGTGAGCCAGTGAGAGTCAGTGGGAGAGTTAGTCAGTGTGAGTGTGAGTCAGTGTGAGTGTGAGTCAGTGTGAGTGTGAGTCAGTGTGAGTGTGAGTCAGTGTGAGTGTGAGTCAGTGTGAGTGTGAGTCAGTGTGAGTGCGAGTCAGTGTGAGTGCGAGTCAGTGTGAGTGCGAGTCAGTGTGAGTCAGTGTGAGTGTGTGCGCGTGTCTGTGCGCGTGTGTGCGCGCGTCTGTGCGCGTGTCTGTGCGCGTGTCTGTGCGCGTGTCTGTGCGCGTGTCTGTGCGCGTGTCTGTGCGCGTGTCTGTGCGCGTGCGGGTGCGTGTGCGGGTGCGTGTGCGTGTGAGTGAGTGTCTGCGAGTGCGTGTGCGAGTGCGTGTGAGTGAGTGTGTCTGCGAGTGTGCCTGTGGTCAGTGAGTGTGTCAGCGAGTGTGCCTGTGGTCAGTGAGTGTGTCAGCGAGTGTGTCTGTGGTCAGTGAGTGTGCCTGTGAGTGTGCCTGTGAGTGTGAGTGTGCCTGTGAGGGTCAGTGAGAGGGTCAGTGAGAGGGTCAGTGAGAGGATCAGTGAGAGGATCAGTGAGAGGATCAGTGAGAGGATCAGTGAGAGGATCAGTGAGTGAGTTAGCCATTAATGCAAGGCATTTGCACTTAGGGTGAGTACTGTAAAGCTCAACTTTCATTACATGTTTGCAGAGTTTAACGATTTGTGGCTATTCGTAATGATCTGAGGATACTACATTATTAAATGCAAATATGATTTTAGCGCCGAGCGTACCGGCAGACACGGCTTAATTTGAGGCCCCTGAAGGCGATAACATTATGCCACTGGTTTGAGCAAGCGTTTAACAAAGTGTGTGAAGATACGGGCATATTGGAAGGAGTCGCGGGGGAGGAGGCAAAGGAGAAATTATGAGAAGAGAAGTGGAGGGTGGGAGCGAGGAAGACGAAAAGGGAGAGGAAATGGAGTGGGTGATGGAAAAGGAAAGACAGGTACAAGGTACCATGAAAAAAACGAGAGACAGAGAGAGAGAATGGCGAAAAATATGAACAAGCTGTGAAAAAGGTTAAAATCTCGTGAAATTTCCAAATTTACACATTACACAAATTTCATGAACTTTTGAAAGGTTTTTGCTTGTGGGGCACTGGTTCGAGCACAATATTTCTGACAGGAACAGTAAAACTTTCTCTGAGAGAGATTTTCGTCTCGAGCCAGCCTTTTGCTGAATATCTCTCGTGACCTTTGACCATGAGGTATACTCTTGAGTTCACAGTACAAGTGGGACACCAGCAAGTGTAGTTCGTAAAATTTAATGTAATTATTGATTTAAAAGTGCAATTTTGTCACCGCTAGATCTTGCGCCCGTAAACATTTTTTCACAAACGCCTGCATTATATTTTTCTCATACTTGTTTTTTTTATAGTACAGATGTACCGTGGTAGGGCACAGTAGCAATGTATCTTATCTCCAATATTTCAGGAAGTTAATGCTATGTATATGGTCTCTATAGGCCAGAATGGCCAGAATGTCCAGGTTGTATCTTATTAATTGGAATATTTTTACTGAGAAATAGAATCAGTTCATTTTTAAACATTTCTAATTGCATTACTTCAAAATACAAGTGTGCTCCAATGAAATTAAGTGTAGTGCCACAGTGAAAAGCAACACTTTTATCATACAGATAGAATAAAAATAACAGTAACACTCATCCAGCACTCTTTACATTAAACACATTCGAAGTGTGACAGTAAACAAATGTAATTGGTGTTCAATCATATACCCTCAATCCATTGCCTCTAGACCCAAAGCACGTGCCCCTATGCCCTTCACCCTTAACCTCAGCTTAATAGATTTAGGCCCAACCCATACCTTAAACATTTACCTTTAAACCTATACTCCTAACTATTAACTGCATCGTAAACCCTTTACCATATTCCCTAAAACCTATATCCGTACTGTCAAAAGCCCTTAATTGTAACCAGAACTGTGACCCCTTAAATCTTTATCATCTATGCCCGAAACCCTTTACCTCCATACCCCAAACACTTCCACCCTAAACCGTTGACCGCTCTAACCTTAACCTCTAAGCCTTAAACCTTATACCCAAATCCTTAACCCGATACCCCCAAACCTTAAGCTCCTTCTCAGACCCAGAGCCTTCTACCCTATATTCTTAACCTTGCACCCTTAACTCCTAACATCTATCACTCAAACTCTTAACTCTATATTCCCAACTCTAAACCCTATACCCTTTTAACTCTTAAATCCCTACCACCTATACCCTAACCCCCGAACACATTTTGCAATGTCCCTACTTCAGTATATTTTGGGATCAAACACTTAGGTAAGTGTTCCTTTTTAAATATTTATTTTTAGATCTAATAATTGAGAAGTGTTGTTTTTTTATTTTAAAAGTTTTGCTTTCGAAGTTTTGAGGCGTTACTGATACCCAAACACTTTTATGCAAGGCTGATAATGTTTAGGTTGGGGATTTAGAGACCTTTAAATAGAGACCTTTAAGTTGATGACAGTGCCTGTTTCCCAGTACTGTTTCAGGCCATTTTCTACGTACTGCCTTAATGACAGAATACTCTATAATTAATGAACATGCAGGAAAGAGTCTCCCCATCTATATCCAACTTTCCCAACAAGGTGTTGGAGTGAGAGATTAAAAGGCTGTTGTGTGGGAGTAATCAGGGGGAACCTTGGTTGAGATTTATTTAAGGAAATTTGGGAAGTTAGTATGTATGGTTTGCCTCAGAGGCATGTTCAGAGTTTCAGAGATATAAATATAGGCCCGTGTGAAATTTAAATTATGCTGGTGTTATTTCAGGAATTTCGCATGATGCTTGTCACTGTGGCTTGGGATACAGTGGTGACCCGCAAGTTTGATTAGACCTCCATAATAAAAGCGGAACTCCAAATGTTACATATAGTTCGATACCTAAAAGAAGTCCTCAAGCTTGCTTGTAGAGAGACCAGGGCATTCCTCAGGTTAGCTAAACATTTCACTGTCTGACCGCGGATCGGCTCATAATCAACATTAAATTAAGCTCACCACCTCGATACAAAGGTTTAATCGCTTATTGTGAATTGTTTTCTTCTCCGGCGTATCGCACTTTTAATTATTTCCATGTTCTGCCACCCTTTAATACGTACGAGGGTGAGATTTCTCACTCAGAGGCTTTTCTGGCCATAAATGTGGAAGTGACATGGCGAGAGCACCTACCGCTCTTGATCACTGCCATTGTGACTGGCCCTGAGGGTGGCGTAGGCCATCCTCATCCCTTACATGGCTCTGCTGATCTTGCGGTTATGTTTGCGCTCTATGTATAGCGCTAGTAAACGCACATTGGAGGGTTTAGATACGTCTGGAGCACCTCGCTGGATACACACTTGGCTATTATTCGTCATAAAGGAAAGCTCACGGAAGGGCAGGTTTTCTTATGGGTTCGGACTCTGAAGCTCCGCCCCTTCTGCTGGCAGGATGCAGCCAGACCCCGTGACCCCAGCAGGCTCCGCAGACCTTCCCTAACATCTCTCTGTCCTGACCTGCAGGGAACGGTCACACTCACCACACACACGTCAATCAAATATTTGGATTCTAGTGAGGGGCACTATAAAAATTGAAATAAACATCTGTTCATCGGTTACTCCTTTAGATGTGCATTTTAACAACATACCACAGTAAAAAAAAAAAAAAATGGCGGCCGCGCGGTAAAAAGAAATAAACAGTGGTGCGCGCGCACCACAGAGGAGCGGGGGAGAGAGCGCGGCAGCGAGAAGAACGCGCGCTGCTGCGCATTCTGGCCACCGTCGGGAATGGGAGGAGCAAAGGCGGGACATGCGCCCGCCTTTGCCCAATCGCGTGCCGTCTCGGTAAAAAAAACGCACGCTCCAGCCAATGTGGGCTTCACAAAGCAAAACCACACGCACGAGCGTGTGTGTAGCTTTCTGAAGCCCTTTCTAAAGGTCTCGCGCGAGCAGTGCTGCGCACTGCAACGCTAGGCGCGAGACCTAAAAAGGGAATCAAAGGAATAGTCCAAAATGTTATTCTCCAATGGAAGTCAAGAGCATGAGGGAAGCTGGGACAAAACCCTTACAACTCCAGCCTCTATATGCTGTAGAGAGAGGTAAGGCAACTAGCTGTCTCATGGTATTTTTCTGATGTAACTTATGTGCCTTTAATACCCATTGGGATACTCTTGTGCACTCTTAGTTTTCCCTTTTACACCCGTCGTCAATCTTTTTCTGGTCACACAGCATTTTAAAGCGTTTTACGCTTGTCATCTACAATGGAGAATGCAGTACACTTTAAGGCCTCTCGACATTGTGCATACTGTTACAACGTACTGTGGTTTCTTCGGAATCATTTCACTAATCGTATTCATTATTTATGGGAGTCAACCAGTGGCTACCCAGCTACCAACAAATGGGAAAATCAATAAAATAAACTTTATGAAAGGATAGTCAACAACTTTACAGCGAGTAACAAACACGTATATTGGCATTTCGCATTAATACACAATAAACATGGTTTTATTAGGAACTGTTGTAGTTGCAGCAAGCCAAGAAATGGGCACAATGCAAGAGAACAGTGAAGACGTGAGCAGAGTCTCTGTTTTGGCTGGAAGCAATAAATATTTAGAGACCAGGCGTTCCAAGTATACGCACAGTTATTGGCAGATCAAAACAACTTTATCGTTGACATTTCGACCCCCAAACCACATATAATTTACATGGGGTCTTCATCAGGACAAAAGTGAAGGTAGCATCTGAAAAGATATAATGAACAGTCATTGTTCATACCAAAAGCAATTAAAGTGTTATGAGCGAAAACGTGACTGAATCCACAGCGCTGAAGTGACCCAACATGCAAATATGCGAGCCAGGGCAGATGCTTCGAGGCCTGCACGCCCTTCGTCATCTAATCTGTTGTAACAATGCATGATAATTCGGGGCAAATGTCCTGTACGAGAGACCATTCCCTGATGAATTAAATTGTATATTTAAGAGGCATTAGCTTTATCAAATAAGATCATTTTTTCAAATGACTACTAAATAAAGTAAAAATGGACTATGATACAGAAAAAGGTTACACGTCAAACAAATAGTATGTCTGACGGGCAAATAGTTACCAGTGAACTGTCAATTAAAAATGAATCTTTCATAAAATGTATATGCATGGCCACTGAAATTATGAGCAGGGCAGCAACAAATGAATATAGCAGGTTTTACTAAATTATGCAGCAAGAAAAGGAAAATTATGGAGCATAATGATGCACTTTTTATGATAGTATTACTTTATTATTTTTGTAATTTTCACACATGGTAATACTGTCTGAGCAAAAGATTTCATCTCATTGGTACCAGTTTAACAACCAACTACAGAGATAAGCAACTGCGCGATGATCAGTTAACCTTTGTGAACTGCCTTTCACTGCGTGCGAACGTATTTCGCAAACTTTTTAGTAACTTGTGATCCATTTGAGCTAGAAAACTTTTTTTGTTAAAATCTGCAGATTACACAGCAGATGATGGATTAGGTGGCAAATACAGCAAATCCATATTTATGGGGAAAAAGCAAAAGCCGATCGGAAAATTCCAGTTGCCCTGTGTATATGGTGGAAGAACACACATTTATAATTGCAATGCTTGAGTCTTGTACACCAAGTGATTAAAAAATGAAGTCAGTATGGACATTGTGCAGCACTTTGACGAAAGCAAAAGGCAACACAACACTTTATGAAGCCACAAAATAAATGAATAATTAACTGTCAAACCGGTGGTCACATAAAGCACAGTATCATATGCTTATAAAGGCACCAACGAAGTATTTAAACATCTCCAACCTTGGCGATACCAAAAAGGCAACATAAATCTGAGTGTCAGTAACTTGCATGCCTCAAGCCACTACCTTAGAAATACCATATATATTGATCATACATGGCAACCCGATATATCGAACATAAATGGTGACCAGATGCACAAGTTACTAACTTGTGTAACGATATATCTGTAAGAGACAGTAGTTAGTGATAGATTCCTTACCTTAGAATATCCCCAGGCGTCAGGCTGGATCCGGAAAAGTTTTGCGTAGCAGTACCCTTGCGCGTCGGTAGGCGGCGTCGTGCGGCTCCGCGTCCGTCGTCGGCGTCGTGATCGCCGGGATGACGTCGCGGGCAGTACTTAGACGCCGCCCCTGCGCGCTGACGTCAGTTCTGTACACGACTTTCCGCGCCAGGAACGCAGAGCCATGCAAGAAGCTGACACAGGTGTCTGAAAAATACTAGGGCCCTGAAAGGGATGTCCTTAACCCTAGAAATCAGTTCGCAGAACGGGGAGGATGGGTGGGGCGGTAAGGAATCTATCACTAACTACTGTCTCTTACAGATATATCGTTACACAAGTTAGTAACTTGTGCATCTGAAAGAGACACGTTAGTGATAGATTCCTTACCTTAGAATAGATACCCCAGCAATACCAACCCCGGTGGTGGGTCTGCGAACAAAGATCAGACAAGGAAGTCCTGGAGGACAGAACGGCCAAAGAAGCCGTCCCTCCGGACCTGACTGTCAAGGCAGTAATGCTTAGTAAACGTGTGCAGCGAGGCCCACGTAGCTGCCTGACAGATAACCGGCAGCGGAACACCGCGGCCCAAGGCCGTGGTAGCAGCCGTTGCCCTGGTGGAATGGGCACGCAGCCCAACAGGAGGCTCCTTCTTAGCCAAAGAATAGCAGGTCTTGATGCACAAGGTAACCCAGCGGGAGATGGTCCTCTTGTGCACCGCCCGACCTTTTTGGCGCCCACGTAGCCAACAAAGAGCTGGTCATCCACCCGGAAGTGTTTCGTGCGGTCGATATAGAAGGAGAGCGCACGTTTTGGAGCTCCAGACGGTGGAGCCTCTCTTCCTCTCTGGAAGGATGCGGAGGCGGAAAGAAGGTGGGCAAAGTGATGGTCTGCCCAATGTGGAAAGCAGTAACCACCTTTGGCAAGAAGGACGGACGCGTCCGAAGAACAACCTTGTCTGGATGAACAGACAGAAAGGGAGGTTTGCAAGAAAGAGCCTGGAGCTCACTCACCCGCCCGAGCGGAGGTGATGGCCACCAGAAAGGCTGCCTTTAGAGTCAGAAGACGAAGAGGACAGTTATGCAGAGGCTCAAAGGGAGCGCACATTAAAAGGTAAGAACCAAGTTCAAGTCCCACTGAGGCATTACAAACGGAACAGGAGGGAAGAGGTGAGTAATGCCTTTTAAGAACCTGTTAACAACAGGGGACTTGAAAAGGGAGGGCTGATCAGGGAGCCTGAGGAAGGCCGAGATAGCACAAAGATAACCCTTGATGGTACCCAGGGCAGAACCCTGTTGGGCCAGAGAGAGAAGGAACAGAAGGACCTCAGAAAGAGGGGCAGAAGGGGATTCACAGCCTTTGCTGTGCACCATGCCACAAATTTGTTCCACCTGCAGGCGTATACCACCTTAGTGGAGGGACGCCTGGCTGCCAGAATCACATCACAAACTTCGGGAGGCAAGTCGAAAGGAATCAACTGCCGCCGCTCAATCTCCACGCAAGCAGGTGTAGACTGGACAGGTTCGGGTGGAGGACCGTCCCCTGCTGCTGCGACAGAAGATCCTCCCGAAGAGGCAGACGGATCGGGGGATCTATGCTCATATTGAGTAGCTCGGGATACCAAACTCTTCGAGCCCAGTCCGGAGCCACAAGAATGACTTGGGCCCGGTCGTGCCGAATCTTCTTCAACACTCTGGGTAGAAGTGGTATAGGCGGAAAGGCGTATAACAGACCGCAACTCCACTCGCGACGAAAGCGTCGCCGGCGAGTGCCGCCTTGGAAATTCCAACGCGCAGAACTGATGACATTGCGCGTTCTCTTCGGTGGCGAATAGATCTAACCAAGGCTCTCCCCACTGTAGAAAGAGTCCTTGCGCCACTTCCGAGTGAAGACGCCATTCGTGATCCATCATGCACCTGCGGCTGAGGTTCGTCCGCCCTGGCGTTCAGAGAACCTGCCAGGTGTTGAACCATCAGGAACATGCCCTGATGTTCCAGCCATGTCCAGAGGCGCAGAGCCTCCTGACAAAGGGTCCAAGACCCCACCCCGCCCTGTTTGTTGCAGTACCACATGGCGGTGGTGTTGTCTGTGAACACCTGCACTACCTTCCCTTTGACAGAGGGAAGGAATGCCTTGAGTGCAAGCCGGATCGCCCGGAGCTCCAGAAGGTTGATATGGAGCCGGGACTCCGCCCGGAGACCAGAGGCCTCTGATCTCCGCCTCTCCCATGTGACCGCCCCATCCCAGAAGGGACGCGTCCGTCACAACTGTATGCTCTGGCTGGGGAAGGGAGAGGGATCTGCCCATGACCCATTGCCGGTTCGAGAGCCACCACTGCAACTGTTTTGCAGTCCCCTCCGAGATCTGGACGTGATCGGACAGGTTGCCCTGGTGCTGCGCCCACTGGAACTTCAGGTCCCACTGCAGAGCCCGCATATGCCATCTGGCATGATTGACCAGCAGGATGCAGGAGGCCATGAGGCCCAGCAGCCTCAGGGTCATCCTTACCGAAACCCAGGATAAAGGCCGAAAGATCGGAATCATAGCCTGAATATCCCCGGACTCGCCGTTCGGGAGGATAGGCCCGAAACCGCGTCGTGTCCAGAACTGCTCCGATGAAAAGGAGCTGTGGAGAAGGAATCAGATGCGACTTCGGCACATTGATGGAGAACCCCAGCGAGTGCAGGAGTTCGGCCGTAGTCTGGAGGTGGGAGACGACTGCCTGGGGCGAGCCCGCCTTCAGCAGCCAGTCGTCGAGGTAGGGGAAGACTGAAACCCCTGCCCGGCGCAGATGAGCTGCGACCACCGCCATCACTTTCGTGAACACCCGAGGGGGCACTGGTAAGGCCAAAGGGAGCACGGTGAACTGAAAATGCTCGGGGCCTACCGTGAACCGAAGAGTAACGCCGGTGGGCCGGCAGGACGAGGATGTGGAAATACGCGTCCTGCAAGTCCAACGCTACCAACCAGTCTCCAGGGTCGAGGGCAGTCAAGACCTGAGCTAGGGTGAGCATCTTGAACTTCTCCTTCCGGAGGAAGCGATTGACGTTCCGGAGGTCCAAGATAGGACGCATGTCCTCCTTGTCCTTTTGGGCACCAGAAAGTAGTGGGAGTAGCAACCACGCCCTACTTCTGGGGTCGGAACATGCTCGATGGCCCTCTTGGTCAAGAGGGCCGTGACTTCCTTCTGTAGAAGCACCAAGTGATCCCCTGACATGCGGTGGAATTGAGGTGGCATGGCTGGGGGGTGGTCTCGAAGGGGAGGGAGTAGCCCCTTCGGACAATGTCCAAGACCCACCTGTCCGAGGTGATGGTGCGCCAGTGGGGAAGGTGATGGCGGACCCTGCCCCCTACTGGCGTGCCGTGCACCTGAAAGGAGGGACTAGGAGGGCTTGGAGGCCGCGGACGGGTTGGAGGTGGTGGCCTGACCCGCACGCTGGTTGCCCGATCCGCCACGGCGGAATCCACGTCCTCGGCCACGCGAAGACGCCTGCTGCGCGGGCCGGTGGCTGGGCTGCTGACGTGAAGGGCGCCCCTACCGTGGCCACGATAGGGGCGAAAAGCAGAAGGCAGCGGAGGGCGTGTAGCAGAAAGGCCCAGGGACTTGGCAGTAGCCCGTGAGTCCTTAAAGCGCTCCAACGCATGGTCTGCTTTGGACCCAAAAGACCGACTCCATCCAAAGGGCATGTCCATGAGAGTATTCTGGACATCCCCTGAAAAACCAGTGGTTCTCAGCCAGGCGTGGCGTCGGAGCGCCACCGTCGTTGCAATCGACCTGCCCAGCGAGTCGGCGGTGTCAAGGCCACAACGGATAGTGTATTTGGCCGCATCCCTTCCTTCCGCAATGGCGCGGGAAAGCAGTGCCTGGACCTCCTCAGGGCACTGGGGCAAAACATCCGCCACCGAATCCCACAGAGAGTGGGTATATCGGCCCAAAAGACAAGCGGTGTTAACGGACCGCAAGCCAGCACTGGAGGAAGAAAAACCTTTCTTCCCAAACTGATCCAGGCGTTTGGATTCCCTATCCGGAGGAGCGGTAGGGAAGGCGGTTTGGGAAGCGGAGGCTTGGACAACCAAGCTCTCAGGAGTGGGGTGGACAGAAAGAAACAGGGGTCGCCCGGAGGCGGGCGATGGCGTCGTGACACGTTCCGATCCACAGGAGCCCCTGTGTTGGGCTTGGACCAGGCGCCCAAAGAACGTCCGTGAGGCGTCGTTAAACGGCAGCACAGTCTCCGCAGAGGAGGCTGCCGGCTGAAGCACCTCTGTCAAGATGTTAGGCTTGACCGTCAAAGTAGGGAGCTGGAGACGTAAGGCCCCAGCAGCCCTACGCAACACCGTACCAAAATTGGCCCCCTCCTCCGTAGCCACGGGAGGAGACAGCATGCCAGTGTCAGGAGAAGTATCCAGACCACTGGCCTCCCCTAGACTCTCTGTCCAGTCCTCATCATACTGACAGTTGCGTGTCAGAGGGTCATCAGACCCCTCCCAGTCCTCCTGGTCCTCCTCTGGTTCAAAATAAGGAGGAGGAGGGACAGTTGGGACCCAAGGTCCCATCGGCGCCGGAGCCGGCGTCGGCGGCGTCGCTCCGGGTCCAAGTCCGGAGCCGGAAGGAACTGGGGGACGGCGCCGCCCGGAGCCCAGGGCGGCGTCGAGAGCGGCACCGGAGACATCGGCGCCGGCGGAGGTGTCGTGAGGTCGACCGGCGTCGATGGGGTTGTGGAGCCGGGATCGAGGCCGGGGCCGGGCCGGAGCCGGGATCGAGGCTGGAGGCTCGGGCGGCGCCCGGGGCCGGAGCCGCCGGCGGCGCCGGATCAACCCCATCAGGGCCCGCGGGGCCCGAAGAGCGCACGGAGGGGCCTGAAGGCCCGAGGGCGGGCCATGGCCGACAGGAACTCCTGTACCTTGGCCGGATCCGCCCCGAACCCGGGAAGGGCGGGTATGACGGGGGCGACTCCACAGGCAAGTCCGGGGCCGCGGGCGGGGACGGTGCCGGGAGGGGCCTCAGCCGAGTCGCGAGACCGGCGGGCGAAGTCCGAGGCGGCGATGCTTCTTGGACTTCTTGTGTCGAGACTTACCGGACGAAGAAGACTTCGACGCCGGCGACCGGTGTGCACTCCGCGGCGACCCCTGGACCTCTCACGCGACCGGGGCTTCCGCGGAGCCGAGATGCCGGGCCTCGAGGAGCTTTCGAGACCGCTCTCGCAAAGCCTTCGGGTTGAGGGCCTGGCATTCGGGACAAGACTTCGGTGTCGTGGCCTCGGCCGAGGCAGAAGAGACACTCCCAATGCGGGTCGGTGACGGACATCATCCGCGCACAGGCGCCGCATCGCTTGAAGCCGGGCATCCCTACGACACCTGAAGGCTGGAAAAAAAACAGTGAAAAATCACCAAAAAGTATGGTCAAAAATTGACCAGGGCACTGCTCTTCCCGGATCTGCGCTTACTGGCGCGGAAAAAGAAGAACTGACGTCAGCGCGCAGGGGCGGCGCCTAAGTACTGCCCGCGACGTCATCCCGGCGATCACGACGCCCGGCGACGGACGCGGAGCCGCACGGCGCCGCCTACCGACGCGCAAGGGTACTGCTACGCAAAACTTTCCGGATCCAGCCTGACGCCTGGGGATATTCTAAGGTAAGGAATCTATCACTAACGTGTCTCTTTCAGATATATCTCACAACCTGCAAAGGAAAGCCCCCTCCCACAGAACATGAGGAGTCAGTACTGTCTGAGTGCTGCCCCGAAAAAGGAGGCACTACTCATTCAGCTCCCCCTACCCTAGCCCTGGACTTAAGGCACTACAGCAGCGCTTTGCTATCAGTCCTACGGAGGTTTGCTGATGTATTTAACAAGGCCAGGACTGAAGCACAAGCACATGTCTAAGCCAAAAGTTGATTTTAATCATGGTTATGAGTTCAGGCCTCTTTTTATTTTTAGCCAAATTTTATTTATTTTGAGTATGATAGTTACAGAATCATATCAATGAAAAGAAAACATGAATTCAAACTTAGGAGAGCAGGGTTCGGCTTCAAGTAGTCTGTCTGCATTTTCCAGTATCTATTGTGCATATGTTGCAGCGGGGTGTGGGATGTTTTGGAGTTGAAATCTGTTGTGTGGGTTGTTCGTTGGCTGGGAGTAATGGGTTTGTGGGTCCTGCAGTTGTATATATTCCTTGTGTGTTGCCTGTAGTTGATCTTGCACCATCGGTGCTCTGAGTGATGTCAACCACTTTGGTGTGTTCCCAGCCAGACTCCTCTCGTCTGTTCGGGGTTACCCAGCTATCTCCATAGCTATCAGTTTCACATGTGTCTCCCTGTTGATTTCGGTCCGGTGGTACATAATGTTGTGGACGTGCAGTCAGATGTCATGAAAGTGTTTCGGCTGGGGGTCCTTCCTTCTTTAGATTTAGGTCATTTTTCTGGTAATTGCCATCTGTCAGCTCAAACTCACTGACTCAACTGAAACGCTTTTCTTTTTATTGTAGGTGTATGCCCTAGAAGAGTTACACACACCAAAGAAATTTTAAAAAAAAATAGTGGACGACAAGTGGCCATTTAGCTGCCTACAACCTTTCCACCCTTCCAGTCAAGTACCTTGCAACTACTCTGTCCGTCTACACCTGCCTCTCATAAATAGGTCATTCCTAGACTTCAGAATGCAGCAGCATGCAGTGTCACAGGAGAGCTGTGCACCGGTCAAAGATCCCTTCTCCCCAAATCTCACAAAAGTGCACTGCTTTAAACATGCTTAATGAGCTACAAAACCCTGTTAAAAAATAAAATAAACTGTGATATTCCTATTAAATCCAGCATTTATTATAAACTGAGAACCCGTAGTTCAGTCCATAAACACATCTTGATGGGTCTGATAGAGCATTTGTAATAAATGCAAATTTGTGCAATTAACGTGTAGAAATACTGTGTAGACCTAAAACAAGAAGTCACATTTTAAAATGGCAAAAGGGAGCACTGGGCTTCCATAGCAAGGCATTTCAAGTTAGAAATGCTTTAGGAGGCAGTTTTCCTTTTCATGTTTTACTGACCTTAGGTCAACATTCTTGGTAATGTGAATAAGTGAAGAGTTCAATGATACAATGTGTTGAAGCAACAAAATCTAATAGAAAAGACTGTTTCGACCTTCCCATAGAGATATTACCCTTAACATACAATAGAGCATTAAATAATGTAGTTAAATCCTACTTAAATGTTTCTTCATGAATAAGATTTGTAAGGTAAAAAATGCGAGAAAGAGATTATTTCATTTGTGGAATAACAGACCTAACCATGAACCCTTTGTCTTTTTGAAGAAAGGAGAGTGGAAACCAAACCACAACTTGTACAATGTTGTTAGTAATGTACATGTAACACGTAATATTTATAAGTCTTTGTTTCACAACAGCGTAGACGGTGGAGGATTTCCATTCCCATGAAGACATCGCAATATCATTGGTTGAAGAAGCTAGACTACTGCAGCATTTGTATTAGTTTTAGATATCAAAATGTTTTATTAGTGTGTGTTCCTAGACTAGAGAGAAAGCTTCTTTGGCAGATGTAGATTTTCCACTGTCCACACTCAGGAGAACTTCTCAGACTCTCTGTGCTCTAAAGCCCTGTGCTCCGAGCAGACCTTTATTCATTTACCTTGACAGAATTTATGGTATATTTTTCTGAGATTCCACTGAATTTCTGAACTTCTCTTCATGAGAAGTGCAAATTAAATTGCTTAAAACGTTATGCTTTCACCTCTTAATTTCAAAGTCTTTGTGGGTTTAAGATTCTTTCCTCGTCTTACAATTCACAATAGGGACTCTGCTTATATGGAACACACTTTATGCAACTGTTCTGTATTGTATGACTGATGAATTGATTACTTATTGATGACTAAAAGAAATATTTACTAAAATATTTTAATAAAACCCTTTAAACTCATAACAAAATCTCATCAACTCCCAATAATTGATGTTTAACTGTGATGTGTAATTTGAATGCGGATTTGAAGCTTCCGATTAATTCTTAACCTACGGCAAAGATCTGGAGCCCTAGGGCCCAGTAAGAGCATGGACTTTATTTTCAGGTATGCTGAGACACAAATTCTGAATCATATACCAAATCTTTATTATGGTCCCATACTCCACCAGGTCCAAGATGCCATAAGTACACCACTGCAGGCAGACTCTGTAGTGTGCTAGGCCAGAAACCTTTAATTTACCCCTACTTAACCACAGTGACTCACCTTCCCTCACTTCATTTTAATCTAACCCAGATGCAAGACTGTGCTTCTCATCCCATCTTGCACTTCTTACTACTGAATGCAACGGATAGATACAGAAAAAAGTGTTACACAAATGCAAATAAAAGTACGACAGAATGTCAAACTTTACATTGTAGAGTGTTAATTTTTCAGCCTTGGCGTAAATCATGTACGTATTAAGGACTGAGTCCCTTAAATGTTGAAATATCTGATACCTGGTATCATGTCGGTGACCTTGTTGACAATCATAGTACATTGATGACATACTGGAACATAAAGAGCTTGATTCACAAATATTTGTTGATACATCATGCCGATTTCCGTATGGAAACGGAGAGGTGATTTCCACAGCTGGGTTTGCAGGTTGGGGTGTCACAAGAGTAGAATTTCTGCAATTTGTGCTGATTTTGTATACATTCAGGAGTGAAACTTGGAGTAGCGGGCTTTCACTGAGCATGTTTGGTGAGGGATTTGTGCAAAAAGGGTGAAGCCCACATAGAGTATCCACAGACATTTGAATTGCCTGACCCACAACTATCTTCATTTCTAAACTCACACCAGAATAGCGTAAGCATGAGAAGTGGAGAAAGTTTGGGAAATTGCATGGTATGTAGGATGAGAATAATTTATAGGTAAAAAGTATTTTAACTGACAGATGTAGTAAAAAAAAGATTTAACTAGACTCTTTCCCAAAGCATGTACAGAATCTGTCTGCGTGTATATATAGAAGTTATGCAGGAATAAATGTAAGTAATTCATAGGCTTATGCACTTTGTGATTTATAGCTATTTTCTGAATAGTTAGTCAAAAATAAGTAAAACTGAGCACAACTTAAAAACCAGACTGCATGAACACAAAAGTGAACATAAGAAATTATCTGGAGAAATCCTTAGTGAAACACTTTCATGAATTCAGTTAAATCATTAGCCAACTACGATATCAGATCATGGAAAAAATGGGTAAGTGATCGGATTGTGACAGTAATCGTTTGTCACAACAAACAAACGTTTTGGATTTGAAAAAATGGTATACTATGCTACCAATTTTCTTTTTTGTATATATTATAACATTGTGTATTATTTACACTTTTGGTAGATGGTGCTGAACGAGTCATTAGCATACAACATTAACATGCAATTTGTTTTCCTCCATTGTACAAGAGCAGATTAAGTACCTGCTTCCTTTTTGATAACCCTTACTCGGCATTGATCATTGTCCTCTACTGCTGCTGCATCTAGTTCAAGGTCGCTCAGTTCTAATGGTGGCCGTTTCACTTAAGCTGCAACAGGTACAAGGAGTAACCAACATCTAATTGATGCACTTTATGGGTTATATTCTTATGCAATGATTCCTCAAAACATGTGCTACTCAGTCCCCACCAATACAACCCTTATTCTCAAATAAAACTACTTTCCCATGATCCTTGATCCAGTCACAACAAGGATGTTTTACTTAAATTGCCTCAGGTGCCAAACTCTTGTTTGCACTTTCAACATGATGCAAGAACGATGAAGGCATCCTCTTGCATACAAACAAGATCGCATGAAGGCATTTTGTATCATGGAGAGTTTAGGAATGATATCTTGCCAGTGACGAGTCTTTATGGAACAGCCTCAACATCTATCTAGGGTGTTACTGATTACCTAGGAAATGCTGTGTTTGCAGACCAAGGTTTTGAGATCTTATGAGCCATGGGGCTAAGTGATGCTTAAACAAGGTTGGTGCTTATTCCAATCATTACATAATCCATACATTGCTTATACTGACAACTGCCACATTGCTATAGGCATACTTTAGTCTATATACATAGTTATTATCCATTGTACCAGACTTTCAGGTGATGCTTATTACAAGTGGATTGTTACATGTAGTTCTCCTCTATTTTCTTACTTTCAGATGTAGCAAGGTGTAATTGTGTGATTAAGATCCCCTTCATGATGGGGTTCCCCTGGAATGCATTGGGATTTTGAACAATTGATGTAAAAATAAAATTAAGTCACTCCAATTAAAGGAGCTGTAAGATCATTACTGATGACTATTATAGAAAATGGCTTTCATGTGGATGTGAATCTGTACAACAAATGACACCTTTTCACTGACTGATCATTCAGTCTGTATTTTATTTAGTTAGGAAAAGAAAAATATTTACAGATGGTTCACTTGCCGAATCTAAATTTCTTGCTGAAAGGTACATACAAAACTAAGAGTGGGATTCAAACTTTTAAAGACTATATATTCTTCTAAATGGTGCACACGCTATACGTCCACTTGTGCTCACACTAAAATGGAGACCTCCTGACGGTGTACTGACTTGTCAGAGCATTACCAAGATAGCACAAGCTAGATTTCTGACCGAAGTTTGCTAGAGAGAGCAACATTGTGCTTTTATTGTGCTCAAAGACAATGTGAGCACACCTTTTAGTAATTACTGATCAATATGTCTGTCTGAAACATAAGAATTGTAGGTGGCACGCAGAGTTGGAATAAGCTTAATACATGGCCTCATGGGGATCCTAACAGCGAGCTTTTCTGCAGAAAATTTCATAAAAAGCATTAGCTGTTCTGCGAGCAAAATACCAGGAAATACTTTTTTCGCCAGGATCCTTCAGGTGTCAAAGGGCACCACGGTAATGGAACTAAGTAACTTGGTTTTGGCTAAGACATTTTAGAGTTGTGGCTTGGTATTTGTAATACTGCACAATTAAAAATTGTTTGATCAAAATAAACTTGATGTTCTACATTATTTCAGCCACCATCGTTAAAGCTTAAACTGCTCTTATGAGACTGAAAATTGCGGAAGAAGGTTTGAAATAAAATGTGGACATTTTTAAATGGAGAATTTAACTCTAATAGAATTAATTATGACAATAATTCCTGCATTGCACAGTTTCAGATCCCTATCACGCAGAATGAGGCCAAATATAGCATTGTACCCTGTTCGAAAAAATCTGGAACCAGAACATAGTAGAATCAAACTATTTTTTGGGAAGCTGCGTTTGACCTACTGGCTGATATGATCAAAAAGTGAAGACTGCAAATTGCTCTACATTTCTCTAGGTTCGTTTGTGTTGTAAACTTAATTTACAGCACTACGGAAAAATATGCTTCTATTTTCTAATGTGGTACACTGATGGCTTGAAGTGAGACCACAAGTGAGGCAGACTCGAGATGAAGACAAGAAATGTGCAGCCAGATCGGGGGTGTAATTGTTAAGAGAAGTAGAGGTTGATGGATGTGGCCAAAGCAGGAAGATCAGCTCAAGAAAGGCGGTGTGAAACTTGTGGTCCAAAGGTGGTAAATGGTAACTGATAAACAGGAGGTAGATGTTGCTTAACGTCTGTAAAGTGCATCTGAGCTTGTATTTGAGCTAGTAATATTAATAAGCGGTGTGTATATGGGAATCTCACTAGAAACAAGCATTTGCAATGTAATCGGTCTCGCATTGGTGAAAATTAGAGCTGTTGGCGTTGTAAATGAAAGTTTTTGACTTTTGTTTTCTGGCTTGCAAGCATTTATTTAACACTGCTGGGCAAGCTACTTAACTCGTTTTGAAGCTTATGACCTATTTGGAATGTTGACAAACATTTACTTCTGCACTTGGAGGGGTGGTAGTGGGGACGGGCAAGGAGTGTGGTGATAGGGGTGAAGTGCTGGACGGGATGGCATGGGCCATGTAAGTAACTCCAAGTTCCCTTGAGGAATGTTGTGTAAATAAATAAAGGTCCCTAGGAAAACAGTAAGGTATCCTAATATGTATTTTTGCAATGACTTTTGCTCTGAAAGTGTTTGTCCACTGAGGAAAAGCAAACAATTGGGGGGAGAGGGGTGGAAGGGGAAATGCTCTCAGCCCCTGCTGCTAGAAAGTTAATTACTTGATGCAGCTGCTGAGAGAGGAAATGGGGGATGGGAGGAAGATGAACAATGCATAGGGCTCTGCACCCCAATAAATGTGTGCGAGAACAGAGGGATTGAAGAGGAGTGAGGGTACTGATGCAAAATATACAGAGATAAATCTGGCAGGCATTGGAGCTTGCACCAAACTCTATTCACATGTACGGACACTTGTTATGCTTCTTCATGCGAACAATAAGAGGAGCACTCCCTAAACAAGGCTGCCCTATTCCACTTAGCGTTACCGCTGTTCGCTACACAGAGATCCAGGTATACTGCCGGAGCTGTGCAGGTTACTGATGGAGCAGAGACTTCATCTAACAAATTTAGTGACAAAAAGAAATGATTATAACAATATTTTACACAAACGATGACAAACGTGTTAAAGTTCCACGTTATTGAAAATGACATACCACAGTGATTCAGATACTGCATCGTAAAAGCATGCAGATGAGAAGATAGGTTGAGATATTTGGTACTTAAATTTAATAGATGTGGTTTTTAAAAAGAACTAATGGGTTTGATTTTATAATTATGAATGTGATATTAATAAGACTAAAGAGAATAAATGTGTAATAGATCGATTTCTATGAGAAAAGTGCAAAATTATTAGTTCATGTCATAACATGTGCACCGAAAATGACAAGAAAAGTAGGTGCTATATGGTTTTGTTTAAGAGTTTTTGTGAAACTCTCTAAAATGCGCATATGTAAACCCTGAATAACACTCATATGATGAGATTAATAACAATTTTTCTATATGTGAAACGTTGATATTTACAAAAAAAGATTTTTATGGGTACCCTATACTTACATGTATTAAGTTTTCTCAGAACTGAAACGTTTATTGTCTTCTGAAAGTTATATGCAAGTCTTTTATTAAGGGGTGATTCACAATTTAACATGGTCATTGTAGTACATTAGCTGAATTTCATGTAGGCCTCATATTTTACTTCCCCTTCTTCCAGTGAAGTCACAGACTGAATGTTTCAAAGCCAATGAGAAAACACACCAGAATTGCACATTGTATTTGAACCAGTAACTGTTTCCTTTGACATCCTTTGGGTAGAATGGTACGATTTAAACAAATTAGTAACATCCTAGAACAGCTGCTTGAGAAAGTGAACTGTCGAACCCAAGCATTATTCTTCTGAAAGATTTCAATGTGTCCTATGCTTACATGACTTGAGGAACTGCGTAATCGATTTACTTAATTTTTCCGGATTTGCATCGTCTTTCCTGCTACATCACCCTCTTCTCATTCTGGATTGTCCAATGAAAACCAAGTGGTCTGACATTTTTAATGATGCCAGTGGGTGTCACCCCTGAAACTTATGAAGTAGAATTGCTCAAATTTTGGGAACAAGGGGAGCTATGAGCTGCGTGCAGTGAGACCGAGAGTGAGTGTGATCGAGAGTGAGTGTGATCGAGCGAAAAAGTGAGGCAGCTGGAGCTTGGACAAGTGAGGACAGAAGCAACTTGTGACGCAACACTGCGATTTGCTGCCAACCGGTGTGCTAGCCCAGTTTGAATCTTTTCGGCTGAAGAGTTCACGTCATGCTGCTGTGACTTAGCTGTTGCAGCGACAGACTGAGACAGATTAGTCTTTAACAAACTGAAACTGGTCACTTAAAACTTTGCTGAACTTTCCTGAGGGTTTGTATAAGGTTCGACTGATTTCTCTATCGACATATACTGCATGAGACGATTCCTGCCTCGGCTAAGCAAGGTTTCTCCTTTTGACTTCAGGGGCCTGATATTACTACATTTAACCACTTACCAATTTGATATTAGGGCTGTTAATGCCAATGTTCTTTACTTCTAAACGAATAACTAAACTTTAAAATTTAAACTAAATTCTGCTGATTCTGTCTCATTCTTTGTGGGTAAATCACTGAGTTTGAATTAATTACAATTGTTGTAGTGTATTATTGACTGTAAGAAGCTAGAGATAAAGATAGCAATTATCCTATTCCTAGTCACCCTTTATATCTCTGCTTTATAGATTACTCCGCAGCCTTCGACCACGTAGAGCGCATAAAGCTCTGGCGTAAACTGGACAGCTGGGGGATACCAACTCCCCTCTTGGATCAACTCAGGGTTTTGCACACCAATACGTGGATAAGAATAAAGCTAGGTGCTGGGACGCACCCATCAAGAAGAATTCCCACCAATAAGGGCTTAAAACAAGGATGCGTCCTAGCCCCGCTACTATACAGCCTTTTCCTGGCGGATTTACCCACGGAATTGGATAACTGCTCATCACATGCACCGAAGCCGGGTAATACGACACTAACAAACTTGCTATACGCTGATGATCTAGTCCTAATTAGTCAGACCCCTATTGGCCTTCAGCACCTCCTGGACGTGACCCAAAAATCTTCTCAACGAAACTCTTTGAAATTAAACTTCAAAAAAACTAAAATCATGATAGTAAATTACCATAAGAAGACAAATCCCAGTTGGAATTTGGATGGTAATCGACTAAACCATGTATCAAGCTACAAGTACTTGGCATCCTCTTAGACCAACACAACTCCAAGTCACAGATGGAATCCTTACGAAGGAAGGGAACTTTGACCCATCCAGCACTAAAACCTCTGAAGAAGCTGCTGCCTGACCCAACGTTAGATCCTTTTCTAAAAGTCCTGCAAGCTAAATTACAGCCCACAATCACCTATGGGAGTGAATCATTGAGAGGGAAAGACGCAACAACTCTAGATAGTATAATAGCGACCTCCTATCGAGCGATCTTTCAGCTCCCCAAATACGTCTCTCCAGCCCAAATAAGGTTGGAATTTGGGCTTCAAAACCAGGTGATAGAGCGAAGGGGAGCCTTCGTAAAATGCTGGCACAAGATCAAAGCTGCCGAAGAAGGGACTTTGAATAACCACCTTTGGGTAGAGTTGTCTCGCACCGGAAAATCGCTAGCCAACAAGTATCTCTTGGAATCCATCAAGATTCTAGGCCTGACAGACCTTTGGAATTGCCCAACGGCTTATTTGGTATTTAAAAACATTGTTACAAAGACAACAAGATTAATATCAGTCATAGAGGACAAGAAAGTACTGTCAAAGAGCGCCCATGGCTGGGCTGTGCTCAACAATTTTGATGTCCTTAAACCTCAACCCTACCTTAAGGCAGGAACTAAGTTGGTGACCAAGGAAAAATTCTTAAAACTTCGATTGGGAGTTGGTTCAATTGCCCCGTTTTTGCCGCCCTGGGAAAGAAGAGGAGACCAGCCATGCAGTGTGTGTGCCTGCGGCACGGAAAACCTTATTCACATTATCTGGATTTGTAACAAACTAAAGGACATAAGGTGCACCCCATTAAAACCATCCTTTAACCAGCATGGAGTCAGGTCCTTCAGGCAGGCGGTAATGCTGTGCTTTAATCCAACTTTAGTACAGCTAAACTGCCGCCTTACAAAATTTTTAGATTTCACTACATTGAGATTGAAAAACATAACGTCATCGGCCATGAACTTTGCTCCATAAGCTGGGCAAGGGTATCTTTTGATCTTGTTCCATCAAGTTAACTTGAGAATCCTTACAATAGCATTATGATGCCTCAAACAGGCGCAATATGTAATTGCTACCTGAAGCCTGGGATAATTTTGAATGACTAGTGTACCTCTAAAATAAGTTAAACATTTTAGAGTGAAAGTTTGCGAAAGAACTTGGTGGAGTGAAAACTTAAATAGATAATTCTTACCAATTTGACTTTTAATTAGACTGAGCATTAACTGTTGAGGAAACGATTTTCCATGAGAGAATCTTAATCGTTTTATGTATAAAAACAAAGCGGAACGTTTTTAACATTGTTTAATTTTTGTATTAACATAATCTGTTGTGATTTTAATGTCCATGTATGCAATGTTTTTAATTAATCAAGCATAATAAACTTACCTTACCTATTCCTAGTCTTCATTGGAGGATTGCTCATCCTCTGAATATTCAGTCCATATCAGTTCAGAACAAGATCCATCGGAGGACAAAGTGAGAATAGTAGGTAGCAAGAGGTTCGAGGAAACGATTATGAACAATATGTGTAAGATATAATTGGGCACAGCGGATGCTCAGCACTACTGTACGTCTCAGACGCAATGCAAAAGGCAGCTGTTTACTGGCATTACGCTCCATGTGAATGCCCTTAAAACTGAGCAATGCAGCAAAAGAAACAACACGCAGTTCAGTTCAGAAACTAGCAGATGCTGCCTATCAGGCGCGTGTAAGAAGTAGAAGGGGTTAACATCTTACCAAGTGGCTGCCGTCCGTTCTCGTCCATCTGCCTGTCCCACGGCTGCCTCTCAGTGTTGCGAGAGCTCAGCCAGAGCTTCTGCTGAAACTAAGCACGTCTAGTGCAGGCAGCCACCTACACAAGGAACTGCCAGTGGTGAGCTCCCCGCCTCCGCCAGCCTCCAGAGAGCTGGAGCTGCCTGGACGTTTTAGGGAGGGAGCCTGCTTTGTGATTTCCGCACAGGTGTCTTTTAAATATTATAAAAATTAAGGCAGAAACGGCATTTCTAGGCACAGCAATCGTTCCACATTATCACTTCTCTGGACTTTTTAGTCATGTGCTTTTAAAGAGAAGCGTATTGTGGCGGCTATGTGTAAGAGGGCAAATAATTAGGATTAAAAGAAAGATTTTAGTCCGTTGGAGAAGCAGCGACATGCAAGGGGTGTTGGGGGACGGCACAGGGAGATAACGTCATTTACGAAATACATGAAGCGCGGCAGCCGCCGTGCTGATAAAAGGCCCCCCAGCAGCACACCCGCAATAAAAGTGCTTTGTAAATAATAAAGGACAGTACCTGAATGAAAATTGGGGGCCATTGGAGCAGTAGCGACTTACCAGTACCTCACACTGAATGGTGCAAAACTAGAGTTGGGCGAGCCACACACAACAAAAGAAAGGCGTGTGGCCGCCATTGTTCAAGAAGAAGCACGTGAGTGGCGCTGCAAATAAAAAACACTGAATAGGGCAAAACTAGAGTTGGGCGAGCCGCGCACAACAAAAGAAAGCGTGCTGCTGCCATTGTTAAAAAAAAAAAAAACATAGAATGTTGGCTTGCACACTAAGCAACAAAACCAATTAAAAACAACTCCAATTACACGAACAACGTGTCTGGAAGTGCGGTCGGGGGAAGTGCGTAGCGGTCGTGCGGCAACACCAGCTACAAAATAGTGATTATCAAAAGAGTGCTGACAAACTGCAAATAGAACATACAGAGAAAGAGTAAATGTAACAGGGGCAGTCCTCATGGGAAGTTACAACAGTAGAAAGGGAGGGACTAAGGAGGGACTACTAAAACAATTAAACAATGAAAAAGGAGCATATGGGTGGGCAGAGCTTACAGCCAATATTCTGAATACAACACGTCTTGAAGAGACCGCGCAAGCACTGCCTAGGCGAGACCTAAAAAAGGCAACCCAGTAACCCAGGGACCTGGGCTGGACAGTTATGCAATAATACAGGGGTCCCTATGGGGGAAGTGTATCCCTTGACTTCCACGGCAATAGTGTTATACCAGGGATAGAAGAAAACCTCTCAAGTTCCAATTATGCATTTAGTGCATTTATTTATACATATCTCATTTAGGAATACTTAAATCAATTCAAGCAGTATAGCATATTCAAGGTGCTCCTAACAGGTGCCTGTGCAGTGAAAGTGGTATATGGTGAATAAAAGTACATTTGTGCTATGTACAAAGATATATACATGTGGCTGATAGGGACAATAGAATGTTTGAAGTCAATACCTGTGGAACGAGTATTGATATTGACCATCAACTTTTTAAAAACACAGTCCACATATGTTGTTTTGTCAACGTTTCGACCCCTGAGCATAGGTATTTAGAGCAGGGTCATCATCAGGACGCAAAATATATATCGGAGACACCAAAGGTTTGGGGCAGAAATTCCCCCAGTCAAGTAAATGTCAGACAATATATACTGGAGCAACTTCAAAGTGGATATTGGCTAGCCAAAGATTGAGGCACTAAGAATCCCATACATCTAAGAGTGTCATAAATTACTTCCAAGGACAACTTCAAAGATTGGATTTGCACGCACCCGGGGACCTTCCAGGTAAACCTGGATGTATCAGTCTACCATATTCCCACGTAAAAACTGGATATGTTTAAAAGTGCACCAACTTATTTCAGGAGAGCCTGCGTGAGGTGGTATCTGGACCAAAATTCAAACAGGTATGTTAAAAGGATGCACTAGTCATCCAAAACCAGAAGCCTTCCATCGAGATGCATAACCTATTCAGTTTCTGTGAATGCCTGTGAAACGTGCTGCCCGTACTTGGCCCACTGAGTGTATATGGGGGTACTAAATACCAAATCCTGTTCTGTAATTTGGAATTAGTGATGGCTCAATGCAATATAGCACAGCAATGGGGATGGCCAAACCTACCCTCAATGGAACGCTATGGAGCCGACCTGGACTGTGTAAGGCAAATGAATGTTCTATATATGAAGGTACAGGATGCACACAATTTCCGAAAGATATGGAGCCCATGAAGTTTCCTCTTCAGTCATCGATGGATTTAGGCATTCAAGAAGCCATAACACGGAGCGGCAGCTGTCAGCAAGGCCTGGGCAGGGTTTCCACGAGGACCGGAAACACGTGTTGCACCAGACTATCAGACATGGGATGTGAGGGTAAACTCATCACTAAAATTTACTCATTGCTGATACCATGAACAAGTACCTCTATAACCACACCGAAGACACAATGGGAAGGTGATATGGGCGTGGAGTTAAGGGAAGGGGACTGGACCTCTATATTGGGTTAACTGCAGAAGAGTTACACGTAATGTACACATGAAACTTATACATTATAAATGCGTACATAGGGATTATATCACGCCACAGTGGTGGCAGACTAGATTCCTTCAGATCAGAACAGTGCCCCAAATGTAGAATGATAGAGGGAATCAATGTTCACATGTGGAGGACATGCCCGGATGTGAGTGCCTTTTGGGGTGAGGTAATTCAGACTTTAGGAATACTAACAGAATTGCAACCACAGCCAACGATACAGATGTGTTTACTGGGACTAATCATCTGTAATAAACATACTAAATATGCAGAGAAGGTATTGGAATTAGGCCTCACCTTGGCAAAGAAGTGTGTAGCACTAAGATGGATGTCCAAACGACTGCCCACACGAAAGCAATGGTGATGGGTATTTGCGATGTGGGTACAGGCTGAAAGTGAGGTACCCCACAGGTTGGTTTACAACGGAGTGGTAGAGAGGAAGGATGGAATGGGACTTAGTAGAAGACCGGCTACAACAGGAAATAGGAGACCCTGAACCAGGACAAGATGTGGTGGGGACAGTTGATTAATACATTTTATATGAGTCTGTGATGCTGATCTGCTGTAATTGGATACGATAGTACCAATTATGCTGTCTAAGTGATCCAATGTCTTGTATGGATTTATATCTATTTGCACACGGTGTGACTCAAATCTCTCTCCTCGTTTAGGAGGGTGGGGGGATGAGACAAGTTAATGAACTGCAAAGTTATTTTGTTCTTAAAATCAATAAACACTCTTTAAACGTGAAAAAACAATTACAACAGTGGATAGACATCTCCTTCCATATGTGTGACAGGCTCCAGAATTCAAATTAAAAACAGTCCAAAGGACTTGAACTTGGAAAGAAAGAAGTCATAACATGGGCAACCTGTCACTCATTGTTGCACTCATGCATTCCTTCATCTACTCAATGACGCATTCATGCATTCACCCACTTACACAACCACAATAAATCACACAAACTCAACATATGCAAGATAATTTATGTGTTATGTTATGTTAACAGTAGAATATAAATTGAAAAATGAAAACATGCCGTCGCCTAAAAATCGCTGTCATTCTTTCAATAATAAATAAAATTAAACATAGCAGCAGGTGGCCATCTTGTAATTGCATTGTGCATAGTCTATAATTCTGTTTAAGTTATAATTTGGTTGCCATGGTTAAGACCAATGGGCTGGCCATCGTAGAATGGTAAAACAATACTTTATGAATGGTAACATTCTGTGATGATCGCCTGGTTTAGAGGCAGTGGCTGCACCAGACGCAGAGCACTTCAGATAAAATGAGTAGTAAGCAAGCAGCTCATTAGTACTGTGTGGGTAGCTGTATAATGTTCCATACATAACTATAACAAAAGAAGTAAAGAAATTAAAGGGGACCCATAAAAGAAGAAAATGAAAAGCTTAAGAACTGCACCACCAGTACTGGCGCTTAAGTGCACCCATTTTCATGCCGATGTGCACTTGTGATCAGACAAATACCATTACTCACAGGATAAGAAAGCCAATGGCTGAAGTGAACTGCGCCCATGTGTATGGGGCCATGCATAGAATAAGAATTAAAGTGACACTCAAAGACCAATTGTGGAAGAGGGCTGACCCAAAGTCCTACACACACACACACACACACACACACACACACACACACACACACACACACACACACACATATATATTTATATACACACACACACATATATATATATATATTATACACACATATATATATACACACACACATATATATATATATATATATATATATATATATATATAGAAATAAATATGAATGTGTTTTTAATTCAGAAAAATCGTCTTCCCCTACAGTTAGGCAAAGGATGTTATCAACAGCACAAACCGTGCCTGCAAAGTAAAAAAAATACATATTTGCAGGCTTTAGCACCATGCAATAGCAATCCAACCATTAAAGGTCCGAGGATTAACATATATGTTTGATAATAAAGAAATCAGGCCTACTGCCTTTAATGTAACATTTCATAATAAACCGATAAGACCTACCTGTGGCATCTAAAATAACTATTACCAGTGAACCAATTCGACATAAAATCTTTATTAATAGCCTGTCACCATAACCAACTGAGAGCAACTGAATTGTGCATAAGCTTTACTACAAGACAACCCTTAGGCATACAGTACAAATAATACAGTAATACAATTACAAATATGTACAAAATTAGAGGTGTAAAAACAATGTAAAATCCTTTCTAAGAGGGACTAATAGAAGCTATCATATTAGATATCTATCCGGCATGTATTTTATTATTTTTTTGATTGTGTCATCAGCACCACAAACCTTGCATATTCTGGTAACAGGTATAGATTGCATGCAATAATATACCTCCCTAAGACTCTAGAATAAAGTATAACAGTCTACCGTATAAACTAACATGCTTTTCAGTAAGTCAGTCCTACTGGCTTTGTTATAATGTCTCAAAACACACAGATCCAACCCATGGAATTGGATACACCTTTTCCCAATGAACTAGTAAAACCTATTTTAGCCTTTACCATTGGCTTCACTTAATTCCAATTGGGCACAAAATTATAGTTGGAAAACCAATATACAACCCCACTTAAAATGCCTAACAAAAGATTATCACATCATAAAATCTTCCAACCCCAGGGTTTGTGAAGGAAGGACCAAGACCAAAACGTTTGCCTAATATGGCAACACCAAAATCCTTGCCCAATACGATAATCTGTGAGATTTCGTGAAATAAAATGCCTCTCTGCAGGCTTTAATACAGAGTAATAACAATCCACCCTTAAATACTTACTTTAATATATGCTTTTCACAATTAATTTGTCAGGCCTACTGCCTTTACAGTAACTTTTCATAATAAACAGACCAGGTCTATAACCTTGATTATTGACTTACAACCACATCCAACACAGTCCTGCTATATTGAGCATAAGCTTTCCGAAAGTGCAGAAAGTGCAATACAAACTCTTTTTCGGTTGAAGCACACAACTTCTGCACAATTAAATGCTGTACTCGGGGGAACCAACATGTGGGCAGAACCTAAGCTGCTCTTTGATCACATAAGGTATGCATGAGATGTGAAGTCAAGCCAGACCTAAAAAATAATATGCACATTCTCCGAAAACTACTTTAACGTAAACTATTAGCCCACTTTAAGTTTATTTTTACGTATGTTAATTTCAGAAATATAGCATGCTTACACGTTGTTGTAGGAGTTTCAAGACGTTGCATTCAGTGAGATAAATGCACATCATCTACGCCCAAATCTCAGAACCGATTACCTCGACCAGTGAGGTCTTCACAGAGCTTTGAGAGCGGAGTATCTCCCACTGCGGCTCTTAGGTTCTAGGACAGAAACGCCTAGCACCTATCTATGTATACTTTTTAAGCTGTCAATGTAGCCTTTTCCATCTTTACAGGCCTTAACTCACCCACATCTATCAGGAAAGCAGTTGTGAAAAGACATTTACTGAGCACAACGGCTGGCAAAGCCAACTATTCTGCTGTATTTCTGACTAGGAGGAGGCCACTGGCCATTTAAAATGGTCAATTATAGGCCGCTAACAGCAGGGACGTCCAAAGCCCAGGAACACAGCCAGCGACATTCTTTCTTGTAGCCTCCCCCACTCGTGCACCCTGAAACCGAGCAAACCAGCCGGGCCAGTTTTCTTGTCCGCACACATGCTGTTAACAACAAAATCACTTGATTTGCTGGCAAAGTCAATGCTAGAAACAAACATTCCAGCATACTGCAGATGTGTTATGCATTTCTTGCTTCTGAACACTCTACACAGATGCAGAGTCTGTTATTCCAAATTGACATATCAGACAGTGCTGGTGTAATGCAGATGCGGTGTTGGCATCATCCATACACTTAAACATTTTAAGAAACCAGAGACATCCCAAAAGCTCAATGAAAAGAAATGTCTAACATTAATGGCGAGTGTCGTAATAATTAAGAGTGCACACGTTTTCATAGTTTGGGAGGGTGTATGAAAGAAGGAAAGGCCACTTAAAAATTGGAAAATGTAACTAGTTAACTTTTCAAAGCTTCTTCTCATGAACAGCCCTCAGAAACAGATCATCACTGCAGTTATCTCAAGCGCTTCAAAACACTTGTTTTCTTCTACCAGAGAGATAGCCGAGGATCAGGTACTGAACAGCAGATATGTTTACTTATCCAGACAATAAAATGGCTTCATACACACCAAGGAGAAGGCATTGTAGGAGATACAGGGATGCAATCTCCATCTTAAAAGTAGAATAAGAACATTGGTTTGAAGCATGAATTCGTTGAAATATAAAAAGGAAACAACAACAACAATTCAAATACTTTATTGTGTGGTTACTTAAAACCATTACAATTTTTGTTTAAAAAATACTATTAGGTCATGTGTACAAAAAACAGAGTTTTAACCCCTTCTATGCTCATGATGAGCTCAGCTCGTCATGCTGCGCGGTGGGCGTGTGCGCATGACGAGCTGAGCTCGTCACGACCACGCCCGCGATCGGAATGTCCAGCACCTGGGCGGAATTCCGATCGCGGCGAAGCGGTTAAAAGACTCAAATTGATACTAGAACAACTAAAAAAAGAAAGGGATGTGATTAAAATATCCTAATATTAATTAATTATCGATGGCGTTCAACGCCTAGGTTGTCTGATCAGTCATAACATCACTTTTTTTTAAAAATCTGGGGCGGAACAGCTAGACTTACAATTTCGAACAGCCATGGATAAAAGTATAAACAGTTAATATTAGGCGAGAAGCAGCGTTCCAGTGGACAATACCAAATGGTCAAGGGTTCGTATGTTGAACCTAGGGCGACATGACGGCGCTGCCAGGTTGAGGGAGATTTGCGGCCCTGTTTTTCCCCAACAGTTTGGCTGCTCTGGTAACATATTTGTTAAAACGAATGTTCAACTTTGTATTGTCAGAGCTCAAGGCTGCTATTATAGCCTGTCGACATGTACGAACTCAGAGTTTGATCCATTCGTCTCGCAATAAGGACCTTCTGTCATTAAGCAAAGCAACAACAACATACATCCAGACATGGAAGTTCTCAAATCATAGGGGTGTAAGTTATTTTCTGATTTTTTTAAATGCCGGCCTAGACAGAGAAAGTCAGCCCTGTTCAAGCAAACACAATGGGAGGGTGGACAGGATTCACAATAAACCAGTGAATTAAAAAACAAATGTGCACATGATCACACATGAGGTTCTCATCCAAACTCACCTATCTCAGACAAGCAAGAAATTATACCAGGACTACGACTGGCAACAATCATCTTGGCAGCATGATTTTGTTGGTGCTCATTTTCTTTTTATTTACTAAAAAGCTACAGGCAGTCAAGTGACTAACCAGACATACGCAACTAAGTTAAAACATGCGCGTGGATACACACGATTGTTTTCACAGAGTTGTCTTTCCCTTACAGGAATGGTACCTGCAGCTCTGGCACTCTCCTAATTGGGAACTAGGGATGACTTTCTTCAGAGGAGCTATATTAATTCTCGACTAGGAGCTCCTTTTCAATCACAGGATTTTGCCTCCTTACACAATCTGTCGAAACAAACTTCCAAATATCCTTGACCACATACCTGATGTAGATGACAGAGTTATTTGGAGGATTCGGAATGCTGCTATTATCTTCCCTTTGGACTGTCCCTTTACACCAATAAGGGTTCCTTTTGAGACCCGAAATTCAGATTTAGCACTTGGTAACATCACTTAAATAAATAACAACAATGTGCCTTTTGGATTATTAAATGATTAATTATTGTCACTCCAATTGCACCCTTGCACACCTGAGTGCTATCACATCACTTCGACATATGTGCAACACCTTTTCATTGCTGAAATATAAACTTTTCCTTTTCTGATTAAGCAAGTAAGCATTGTTAAATCTAAGTGCTCCCTGAAGGAACATCATGACACACCCCCCCCCCTCCCCCTCCCCCCCAACACTCCGTTTTAGCAGCTTGAGGGTGGTGGGTGTCCCCGAGCACTTTTGATTAACATAAAACATTTACATTTTACAGCTTCTTTTGAGTTTTATTGAGATTCTGAAAGAGGATAGTATTGATGGAGCTGTGGGTGAGCAACAAACAGAACAAAAGAGCATGAAAAGAAGGAACGGAGATACGCATGGGTGAGTGACGGATGGACAGATACAAATACAGTAAGAACGATAAAGAAAACAAATACAGGAAACTAATGTGAAAAAAGACAAAAAAGGAATGAGAGGAAGAAGGAAAGAGGAAAACAAGACAGAGGGATGGAGGGAAGGGGGGGGGGGGGATATTTCATATTTCCACTGAGGGGAGCAATCCTCTGAATGAATGCCGGGCTCACTCAGTGTAGTCTGGGGTCGGATTCAAAAGGGGTGGGGGATATTTTGATTTTCCGGATACTCCCTTGCTCCTCTAAAAATAAAATATTGTGTTTCTCGAAAACTCAAGGTATTTCCTTAAATTATACTGAAAGAAAATCCTTTTTTTATTGCTCCTAGACTGAGATGTGGCTCTTTTGTAGAGCGCATCCTTCCCAATAGGCCTGCTAATGTTTTTGCATTAAATGCTCCCTGCAGAGCAGTTATTGTTTCTTTTCAAAACTTTCTTACAAAAGACATTCAAAATATTAATGAAATCTCACAAAGAAGCCCAGGAAAAGTCATTCACACATTCTTCAGAATGCTGAAGTATGGAGTACATGCGGAAGGTAGGATATGCAGTCTCAATCTAAAAAGTTGAATAAAAGCATTGTGTTCTAGTATCGTGTATCATATGAACATAATAGGATGGGGCACCCCTCCAGACAAGTTTTCGATTCATCTCTCTCAGAACGTCATCAGAAACACCATAAAAAGCATTAAAATAAAAACAAATCATCCGAACACAAATATTTATTATGTTGGTCAGTAAGAATAGCTAAAGTAAAGGAATGAAAGAAGGATTAAGGTGTTTAATGAGCACGTGCCAGAGCAATTTAAGCAGCAGACACGTTTAGCAATTAAAGATGGCCACACCATTTACAAAGTAATTAAGTTTTGCTCATTTGGACTGGTCACCAAAGTGATGAGCGGAAAATTACTTCAGAAAGAAAGAAAAGACTGGGTCTACCAGGAAGACGCAACCATTCTAGAACGCAAGTTGAAGAAGTTCATTTTAAAGGTACAAGCCATAACATTATATATACACACATGGCAGCACCAACACAAATGTCAGCTCTTAATATGCAGATCTTTACATAGGGAATCATTACATCGCAGTCATATGTGGAGAGCCTTTGCATCACGTTATTACACAGGGAGTGCCTTTACTTCGCAGGTTATTTGTTAAAGTATTACTTTAAAACACACACACGCACACACACGCACACACACGCACACACACGCACACGCTATAGTATTTCCCTAATAACATTCTTACTGTTTGACAAATCTGTTCAGAACGTTCATCCGCCTATAATCACTGAAGATTTTGTGCCGATCAGTCGAGCGGGAGCACAGAAAAAAAAAAAAAGCATTTGGAATACAATAGGTCTCGCATTTGTGAAAGTTAAAGCTATTGGCGGTCTAAATGTAAAAGTCTTCTACCTATGTGTTTTGGTTTGGAGTGTAGTGGCTGTATGAACAGAGACACAGCTGCAGCACTGTCTAGAGGACTAAGAATTGGGAATTACCACTGGGAACAGAGACACAGCTACAGCACTGTCTAGAGGACTTACAATGAGGAATTACTGACAGGACCAAAGAAGCAGCTGCAGCAAGCACTGCCTAGAGGACTTAGAATGAGCAATTACTGACGGGACTAGCCGCTTCGCTGCGGCCGGAATTCCGCCCAGGTGCTGGACATTCCGATCGCGGGCGTGGCTCGGACGGCCCCCGCGCGTCGTGAGCACACGCCCACCGTGACTCATGACGGCCGGGGGCCGTCATGAGCACGGAAGAGGCTAGAGAAGCAGCTAGCAGCACTGTCTAGAGGACTTATGATGAGGAATTACTGATGGGACCAGAGACCCAGCTGCAGCACTGCCTAGAGGATTTAGAATGCGGGAGTTACTGATGGGACCAGAGAAGCAGCTAGCAGCACTGTCTAGAGGACTAAGAGTGAGGAATCAGCAACAGGACCAGAGAAGCAGCTAGCAGGAGCAGTGCCTAGAGGACTAAGAATGAGTTATTACCACTGGGAACAGAGACAGCTGCATCACTGCCTAGAGGACTTAAAATGTGGGAATTACCGAAGGTACCAGAGAAGCAGCTGCATCACTGTCTAGAGGACTTAGAATGAGGAATTACAGATGAGACCAGAGAAGGAGCTAGCAGCACTGCCTAGATGACTAAGAATGAGAAATTACCACTGTGGCCAGAGACACAGCTGCAGCAAACCCTACAGGACTTAGAATTAGGAATTACCGATAGGACCAGAGTAGCAGCTAGCAGCACTGTCTAGAGGACATAGAATGAGGAATTACCGATGGGGCCAGAGAAGCAGCTACAGCATTGCCTAGAGGACTAAGAACGAGGAATTACCACTTGGAACAGAAGCAACTGCAGCACTGCCTGGAGGACTAAGAATGGGGATTTACCACTGGGAACAGAGACCCATCTGCAGCACTGCTTAGAGGACTTAGAATGGAGGCGTTACCGATGGGACCAGAGAAGCAGCTGGCAGCACTGTCTAGAGATCTTAGAATGAGGAATTGCCACTGGGACCAGAGAAGCAACTGCAGCACTGCCTAGAGGACTTAGAAGGGAGGAATTACTGATGAGACCACAGATGCAGCTAGCAGCACTGACTGGAGGACTTAGAAAGAAGGAGTTAACAATGGGACCAGAGAAGACACTTTTAGCAAGGTCTGGAGGACTTATAATGGTGAAATTACCGATAACACCACAGAAGCAGCTACAGCACTGGATCCGGATTGACTCAGTTTAAATGTCTGCACTCTGTCTGTTTTACAAAGAATAGATTTGGAACATGGGCTTGAGCAAGAACGATACATGTTTGAGAAGTCAAACTAATCCCGAGCTGTACAACCCTACACTCTCATTGGATACAAGTGCAAGAGTGGACAACCCTACACTCCCACTGGATACCAGTGAGAAGGGCTAAGAAGGAAAGACGAGAGAGGCGGAGGAGGAAGTGGGACCCTGCTGCGATGGAGAATTCTGAAGGCAGCAGCAGGCCCCCAGGTCCTCCCTCCCTGTGTTTACATCTGGAGATGCCAGTGTCTGCACAGCCAGGACCCGGCTGCAACTGCCCCAGTGCAATACTTTACATGTAGGCTGGTGTCAGTGCTATGGAATATTATACTTTAGCCCTGTGCCTTCCCCTTTACAAGCCTTTTTAATCTGCATCTTTAACGGGTAAGCAGCGACCTGGGAGGGGTGGCGGAGGCGAGTTGCGGAGACGGTTGACGGTGCCGCTCTGGCAACGGAGTGCGACTGCAAACACAAAAGAAGCCACAATAAATAAAAAAAAGATGAGCGAGAAGCGCGTTGTTGTTCAAGCAACTGGCAAGCCACAAAAACAAAAAATAATAAATACTGCTCACAGAGTATCAAATAACTGTAAAAGCCCAAAAGGAGGGACTAGTGAGCTATTTAACCAATCAAAAGCCAGCATTTACGAAGGACAGAAAGAGGAACCAATTGCAGTGCTCAAGCCCAAATTCTAGATACAGCATGCCTCGCAGAGCATGCGCTGCCTAGGCTCGACCTAAAAAGAGAAGGGGGAAGCAAATGTGTGATTGTTAATGTTAATTTCCACTAGACACTTTGCCTGAAGTACCTAGAGGACTCCTTGAGCGATGTGTGAGGGAACAGCTGTGCACCGATCAGGTCGTTGCCTGTGTGCAGCAGTGATCTGGCTACCCCCGTATGCCAGGAGAGGGACACCATGACCTGAGCCGTGTTGCGAGTGCCTCATTGCAGTGACCCTGTATGCAAGAGGGAACCACCGTCGAAATATTGGTTGCTAGAGCGTCAGGACTTGTGTCCGCCTTAATCGGCGACCCTGTATGCCAGGAGTGGCTGCCGTAGTGAAAGCGAGTGTAGCGGAGGAGTCTGCGCCTAGACTGGGAAGTACTGCGACAACCCCGTATGTCAGAAGGGGTTGCCGGTACCAACATTGCCGGAAGTTCAGGTCATTATCTAGACAGAAGATTGCAGCTGTGACCGGTAGGTCAAGCCCACACACCAAGACCTGCACCTGACTGATTACGCTGAGGACTGTGAAGGACACTGTTTGAGACGTCACACCCTCGCTCAGCTCCAGTCAGGAGCTGTAGAATCGACACCCCTCCACCCCCCATCTTGAGGGGAAAAGGGTCTTACCTCGTGTTTGCGAAGCAGAAGGAGCTCCGATTGGTGGGACAAGCAGTCAGTGCTTCCATACCGCCTGAGCGGGTAAGACTTGATCTGGGCCTGTGGTACCCCAGGGGACTCACTGCTGATGGTGCTGCAGTACCATAGACACTTTTGACTAATTCCTAAATTGTCAAAGGGGAACTCCTGAGTACGGCCTATTACTGAGCATTCCCTGGATGGAGCAAACAGTAAATGGGGAATAACCCTACCCACGTTATAAGAAAAGGGTGGGAAAGGGATTTGCCAGACAAGTACTAGAGCCCTGACCTCAAGGGGATTGTGTTGTTGCTCATAAATGTTGTTATTCCTTTCAATGTGTAGAGTTAGAAATAAAATACTTCTTTTCCTTATAAAAGTAAGTATTTGACTGGACATTGATTTGTTAGTTCTGTGTGCAATTTGAGTTATGCGTCGTGTTCCCTCACCTGTATCTACACTCCTCACCAGCCCCCAAGGGAGCCTTTGACTGCTCATCGGCAGCTACCACTAAGTCGAGTGCAGAACCGGTACTTGGCCCAGTTGCTCAACATCTATAGTAGGTCGGGGCCCGAGACATCAGGAGTAAAAGGCTTCATGCCCTGTGGCCTTTTGAAAGGGTTCTGACAGTTCCATATTGCAATAAAATCTAACTTCTGGAAAAAAACAAAGATTAAGGTGGCGTTCTAGTTAGGTACGGTAATATCTTACTTTACATTAAAAATAAAACCTTAGAAATTCACTGGAAAAAAAACAACAAAGGTTAAACTGACATTATAGTTAGGGGAAAATGTCAGTTTAAACGTAACATTTTCAACTACAAAACACTGAAATTTACCAGTTATAGTTAACTCAAGAAAGTAAAACTCGCACCCTCGCTATGCACTGCTTATGACTATACATATTAAAACACTCATTACATGTTCTACGACACCATTGATAACATCACTGATGACAACTGAAATGACGTCATTAATGACAACACTGTGCATGTCGGGGACAGAGTTATAGTTTCTTGAGTTAGCTAGAACAGGTGAATTTCAGTGGTTATGTTAAGTTACGTTTAAAATGATATTTTCAACATCACCATAACGTCACTGTGGTTTTATAGTGTTTGTATATGTATATATATTTACTAAGATTAGGACACTCAAAAGTAATTTACCTGTGAAAAATGATCTTTTAAGTAAAAGACTGAAAACTTACTTGTGATATATAGACTCCCAATGTAACTCCCAGGTAATGGTAACATACCCACAAACACATACAAATATAATAACTAATCATTAACTAACAAAATGACTTGGCCAAAGAATGGAACCTCTTAAACAAATAGACAACACAAGAGCGTTTATACCAGACTAAGACAGTACGTAGAAACCAGCCAATAAACTTACATTGACAGGCTTTATGGCCCAACAGCCTGGGACTGTATTTACAGTGACAGTATAGCCAATTTATATTGATTAACTGCTGTATAACTTCAGTTAGTCTGAGTTGTGCATCCTCCTTTCTAAAAACAGAGATTCCCTGCAGAATAAGCGTTGATAGAACCTCCACAGAAATGGAGATGTTCAGCAAAGAAAGTAGGTACTAAGGACGCAGAGAAATCAAACTACCCCTTGTACCACAAGAGACTACTTCTAGAGCACAGCTGGGCAGAACAATGCACTTAAAAGAATACTGTATTTTTTTGCTGTTCTGAAGGTCGTGATCATATCTTTCTAAACTGGTGTACTGTTCACAGGCCTGACAGAGTAAGAGTGTATAGCGCTCACAAATACCTGTCACAACTGTAATTTTAACCATCTTTAGGACATAATAGCGGGTGTATTAGAGACGATCAGAGGGGAAAACCTATATGGGAGTAGTAGCAGAGGAAATGAAATACCATATGGGCGCCAACTACGTGAAGAACACAACCTAGAACAATCTGAGCTATGTGGACTATCAACAGCTCGAACCTCCAGAACAAAATTTAATTAGGTACCAGAACTCCTTGAAGGATCACTTATCAATTCTATTAGCAGAAATTAAAAACATTCAAATAAAAATATGAATGCGAGTCATATAGGTAAACATTCACATTGGACACCAAACTAATCAGAATCTTGGAAAATCCATAATCTCACCATCACTGGGCTAAAGTAAGCTTTCATTGGAGTAGCATATCTTTCTTTAAAATCAACAGGAAAATAATCCAGTCCCACCTTCTGAGACAAGGAAGAAGTGTGCCAAACTGAGTGGATATCTACGGATTCTGGTGAAATGCAACATATATCAAACTCTGCAGTTGAAAACTCAGTGCAGCTCTTACCTTAGGTCTGGAGGAGGTTCCTCCACATCCTGCTCCTCGTCAGCCTGAAAATAATAGAAATAAGAGTTCATTTGAAATTTATATCGCTATCACAATTAACAAGTTAGATCATGAATATCAATCAATGCAACTGCCAAGACGTCGCTGACCTTCTTCCCACTAAGTGAAGGCGCCAAAACACCAAGGCTGCTAACTGGTGAACAGTGATATGATGAGCAGGTAAACAATATTTTAACAAGCATTAGCTAATACTACGTGCTATTGGATTTGCCATTGCTTGTTTGTGTAGTGGGAAGCGTACACAACCAAAAGCATCAACATTTTTTTTTTTAAATGAATGCTACCAAAGAAAGTTACTTTTTTTTCTGTAGCATTACTTTCGGATGCTTTTGACACTGCTCACTTCCAAGTGCACGTCTAGGACACACGCAAATATAATTGGGTCTTTGAATTAAAAAAAAAACCCAGGTCAAATTAAAAGACCAATTATATTTGCCGGCGTTCAGGACTTCCATGGGCGCAACCTTTGCACCTAGCCTGCTTTGAATCTATGCCGCCATGTTTGAAACAAATTCTTTTATTGTACGTCCTTTTTGCAGACACTTGGACAGTTCATCTTCAATTTGAATGATAATCGTTTTCAGAGAACATCATATATTGGGTTACAAATCTTCATCAACCTGTAGTGGATTAGACAGCCAACACGTGTTTCGCGAAATTGTTTCGCTTCTTCAGGGCTTAAAAAATGTAATTCATCCCAGGGAAGTTTCTATCCGATCTCTTGATAAGAGGTTCCCAAATAACCTTCGTGGCTTTATGTAGTATCTAATAGTAGCTTCCAGTAGCATAATCCGGCAGTAGACTCACGTCAGTATGCGTAGTATCATGATACTATGCACACTGATGTGAGGCTACTTGGAATGGCTGAACAGTCTTGATCCACAAAATCATTTCACCTGAAACATCAGTAGGGAATCCATTACATATTTGTATCTTGACATTACTGCCAAAGACTACCGCCTAATGACAGCAGTCCACCAGAAAAGTACTGACAAGAACTCCCTGTTATATTATACATCTTATCTTCCAAGAGCTTTAAGGGATAACCTGCCTGTGGGCCAACTTTTCAGACACAGGATGAATTGCTCGGAAACACAGACGTTTGTTGAACAATCCTCCTCACTGAAAAGCTGGCAAGCACAGAGAACATACTCCAGACAAGTAATCAACAGAACACGAAAGCACGCTCTTAAACACTCCTCTCTCAAACTCCTCGAGAGACGCATCCCAAACAGAAATCTGAGTGCATCACTGTTGTCATGTCATTTGATCCTTTGTCTTCTAAAAATTTGCCAGATTATTCGCAAAAACTGGCACCCGCTACAGAATATTCCCCGCCCCAAATTTGCATTCTGACGAGCCTCTAACCTCAGGGACAAGATTGTGCACACCAGGATGGGAAACATGCCTATTCAGACGCTCCCTACAATCAAAGGCCCTTCCTTATCCCTGTGGAGGGTATAGTGTATACTGTATGTAAACGTACGTCACTGTCCAAACTGGTAACATCGAAAACTGGACGAGTGCGGAATTAAAATAGAATGAGCAATTGCAATCCCTGTTTTGTAATCTACAGATTGGATTGCCCATGTGGTTTGTTCTACATAGGGCTAACCAGTGGAAATGTTAATATCTGGATCCAAGAACATATCAGCACCCTCAAGGACAGGAGACTGACAACTAAATGGGTTCAACACACAAGGACATACACCATGGCCCTATGAATTTCAGATGCACAGTGCTTGAACGTCTAGACCAGAGACTTGAGGGAGCAAAGGAGACTCTTATAAGAAAAGAAGCTTGGTGGATGTTTTCCAAGCAGACCGATAAAACAAGATTGAATGATCTGGTGGAATAGCACAAGGTACAGAACTAATTTTATTAGGGGGTCTAGGCCTTCTAGGAATGTGGTTGATGGGATTGCAATCCGTTGTACAGGCCACCTACATAATCACTTCTTTCATAATGTTTTCTTTTTTCTCTACCTCACCCCCCTTTGGGACTGTGTGTGATGCTGTAGCACTTAGTTGGACAACAGCATGGAGACATTCAGATTAATTGTCCACAGCAACTCGTTCTATTTTTAGGTCACGCCTAGCGACGCAGCGCATGCGCTGCTCGCCTTGGCGAGATCTATTGTCGGTTTTTCGTCGGAGGGGGGGACAGGACATGTGCACGCGTGCAGAGGACAGGAGTTGTGCACGCGTACGCACATCTCCCGTCGGGGACAGGTCATGTGCACGCGTGCAGAGGACAGGAGTTGTGCACGCGTACGCACATCTCCTGTCCGCGCTCGCGGCGTTTGGGCAGTACGCGCTTCTCACGGCGACAGCTTGTTTTAAGGCAAGTGTTCGTTCTCCTAGCTTTCAGGGGCCAGAGAGTCACCTCGAGTGTCCCGAGACAATTTATCGGGAGTAGCGCCTCCTTCTCTGATCTTGGCAGCTTTAATGAAAGCCTTTCTGCCTTCGCTGTTTCTAAAGGAATTAGAAGTAATGAATACTCCGGTGACGCGACAAGGCCACAATTGCATTCTTCCGCTTCACCAAGAGTTTCTTGCGGGGACTCTCCATATTCCGGCGCGCCCAAGGTAAATTCAGTAGTTAATACTAAATGAAATTTCTCTTGTAAACTGAAATGAAAATGCACCTTTCCCTTGAGGACACATTGTTCTTTTTTAAAACGTAATGCGAGTACAGCAGAAACTAAAAGATGTATCCGCATTCATTGGAAATACTGTGACTAGCTACAATTCCTGGAATGTTAATACAGAATACAGTGTTTATAATATGCCTTGAAAGCACCCCTTGTGATTTGATTATTTAACAGAAAACTGCTCTTTTAGGCCTTCAGTTTTGGTGGTGTTCATCCAAAAGTGTTGATGTCATCAACTAATGTAATAATATGGTTTGCGCGCACCACAAGGTTACAACACTTGTCTGAGCAACCGCAGTAAGGGCTCACAGACAATTACTAGTAAACACACTTGAAGGTGCACAAAAACTGCGGGGGGGGGGGACACAGCGAATGACGTGATGTCGACGGTGCAGTCGTATTCGGTACTGTGGGGCATACATTGGGGATGTATTCTTTCTTATTATAGTGCTTTGTCACTACCAGACATTCAGTTGTTATTGCCAATAGCCATTATGGTGTTTTTTGTTTGCCAAAAATCTTTCCTCATAGAATTGTTTTTGCTGACAGGCAGGGCGTATGAAATCGTCGGCTTATCCCCCAAAACATGGTTGTCAAGAACAGAGTACCACAGAATAAAACAAACAATGTTAAAGGCAATAGGTCTAGCATTGGAAACCAGCCTTTTGGCTTTTTCCAGTACTTATTTTGTCTGTGAATGGTTTTCGAATGAAGACACGTAATTAACCCACTTACAGTGTCACAGGAACTGTTAAACCCTGATCTAAGAGAAACACCTAGAGTCTCGAAGCCAAAACATTTCTTGTTTTGAATGTAAAACCACACATTGCACTCAGAGGTCCTAGCAATAAGGTGGGATACTTTTGTGCGGATGTGCACATTGTGCAAGAACAGAAGTCCTTCTTCACAGTCAGGAAAGCCAGTGACCTGAGTAGGCGGACCCTGTGCCCCATGATGTATGCTGTGGTGGGTGGAAGCAAAGTGTGAACGGTTCTACTGCAGACCAGCGGATGAAGAGGGTTGACTGGAAACCTGTGTTATTCAGATGTGTATATATTTTTTTTTGGGGTCGAGCATGGGCAGCACATGCGCTGCTCTGCGAGGCATGCTGTATTCGAGTATGGATTTGAAGCGCCACCCATATTTTTCATTGGCTTGGGTCATTGTCATTCGTAAATGCTGGCTTCTGATTCGTTAATAGGCTTGTTTGTCCCTCCTTAGTACCGCCTGGTCTTCATTTGTAACCTCCCATGAGGACTGGCCCTATTACTTTAATGAGTTTCTCCTCCTGCTGGCAGGACATGCTTTCCTGAAACATTCAGCACACCATGCGCACTTTCACTTTCCAACCCGCCCGGGACAATGGCGGCCGCTTCTTTGAAGTGAAATAGGTCTCGCATTTACAGGAGTTTGAGCTATTGGCATTGTAAATGACAATGCCTTTTATTTATTTGTTAATTATCAGAACAGATAAAAGACATTGTCATTTACAATGCCTATAGCTTAAACTCTTGCAAATGCGAGACCTATTGCATTGCAAATGCTTGTTTATACTGTGTGTGATGCTGTAGCACTTAGTTGGATAACAGCCTAGAAAGATCCACTGATAATAAATGGTTCACTGCGACTAGTTCTATTTATTTTTTTCAATACTGCAGGCGGCCTCTTTGCAGCAATTAGTTGGATTTTAATTTCATTATCTGTTTTGGCAAAGCTTCTGACAAATAATTTTCTGTGTGTCCACAGCCATATATACAGCAGGTGGCTATTATGTAAATAGCATACTCCAAACATGGAGCCCTGTTAATCTACGCTGTAGCATTCCATTGGTATGGTGAGAGGGAACGCGGAAGTAGAGTATTTTAGCTCCGCGGTTGCTGCCGTTTGATGTGCACACCTGGATGCTGAACTTTCTACTGCAGCGCAGCAGATGAGGTAGCCCTTTCAAGCTGCTGCACTCACCAGGCATTCAATTAGGTTGTTTGCAGGTACTATTAATCAAGGAAAGAAAGTGTGCTGTTTTGGTTGCCTTATGTATTAATATCAGTTAGCTACTGCATATCTTTCACACGGGGTCCCTAAGCAGAGGCTGGTCTCTCTCATGAATGCCTTTTACCACCTGAATGGCTTTGTATCTCTTATAGTGTGTTCTACCCAAGATGGTGCCTTTGTATGATGGTGGCTATGCTGGCTTCTAATACTAACACTTAATATATGACCAGTTTCTCTTCCCATGGGCACAATCTAATCTACCCCTGGATGAGATGTGCTGTGGCATGTTGGATGCCATTAAGAAGGGCCCGTGTGGATTCTATCCACACCTGAAAGAATAAGCATCCACATTAACATGTCAGGCATGTCTGAGACGTTTAGGTGTTTACTTTCACCAGGAGCCTCAGCATGCTTATTGCAGTTTTTTTTTTTTAAACATACTCCAGCATCTAAAATGACCATGACACCATACTGATAAGTATATTTGAATAGAAACAGCAACGTGCATTTACCAAATTGGCTAGGAATTAAAGAGATATAGTTTCCGATGGGCTACAGGCCAGTGGGGCCGTCCTTTAGTGAGATTGCTGAGAAATTATGTGCACCCTTCAAGCCCTTGCCTGGTAACGTGTCATGGGTCCTGTATAGCCAGACCCGACTTTTGTACTGTACTGATGTATACCCGCTCTGTCAATGTAATGTCTATCATGAACTGTAACTGTTGTCTTGCTGAATGTAAAATGCCAATAAACAAAGTTTATTTAAAAAAAGAGATATAGTCAAAAATACTTATAAGTGTCGAAAACTGATTTTGCTCAGCTACCAATAGCTTTTGGAGATTAAGAGATTAAAGTCCTATTTAGTTTCAGCTGCACGGCCCACTTATACAGAATGTTTTTCTTATTCCTAATAACGATGACTGAGTGGGTGTATTTACTTAGCTTTATGCTCACAACGCTCTCTGAACATACAACACATGGTACCTGCTTGTCAGTATAACTGTGGCCACAATGACAACACCCAAGACACACAAGTTGTTGACTTGCATGGGGAGGGTTTTAGTTCTAAATTAAAATTCGACTTGCAGACCATCTTAGAATTGCACTTTAGAAATGCGTTTTAACTGCTGCAGAAATATTTTCACAGAGAAAATGACTCGCAGACAAAATAAGCCCATTTCTTAACGTGAAAGAATCCTTATTAATGTTGCAAATAGATATATTAATACTTCATATGTAGAGGAAAGCATGCTTACCAAATGTTTATGAAACAATATAATTTAAAAACTATTGTTCTAAGCTATCGTTCTTAAATATACACTTTTAGTTAGGCCTCAAAGCCTTATCTCTCGACTCTTGCTCCCAGCTCAATAGACTTTTATTAGAATATTTTGCCTAGCACCAGCAACTTGCTTAGAATGCGCTGACTTTAAACTCGTGTTTCATTCAGTTCCCTCACCCCATGTTAGGTAATTTACCTTAATACAATGAGACTTGCTGTGATTGTTATAATAAATAATGATTTAGAAATTTTATGTATGCTTCATCAGAGTATTATTGCTAGTTTCCCTCTGCATCTCTAACAAGCCTTTGTCTTCACACTGAAACCCATATCACATCTTTTAGCTTAGGTAAGAGAGTTCTCTTGAGAACTTTCCTCCATGTAACAATGTCCTGAAACAATGTTTAACACTATAGCGGCATGAATGCTTACTGTGGGAATCAGGAGAAGAGACATCGGAAGTTGACAACACCATCGGATGAGCAGTTTCCATTGGCTAGAGGAGCCAATACCTAATAGAGCTTCGATACATTATTGTGTGATTTATAATAACGAGTGTTCCTTGTTAGAGTTAGAGGGAGAGTTGGAGGTGTTCCCGATTGGAGACCAAGAGATCCAGATCCATCTCCCCTGCCATGTAGCTCTTCTCCTGGAGAGTTCATCTTTTACCTTGTTACCAACACCTACTGCTAAAGGTGACTTATTTCATTTTATCTAATAAATCTTTCCTGACTAATGCTACTGCAGAGATCCTTTTATCATTGACGGTTGCTACTGCGGCTGTAAGGAACTCAGCTGAATTTCCAGAACGACTCTTTATGGAAAGCTCTTCTTTTATTCCCACTCTTGCTCTTTTCCGAAAGGGACTCTTCATGGGTTCTACTTAGAATAGGTTAGGTCCTCTAGCTAGTTTAGTGATGTGTATTCATTTATGCTGTCACTAATCAATCTTTTACTGATTTCTGTAAACTGACTAATTTGAATAAAGATGACAAAACAATACTAATCCATTAAGCTAAATAAAGGTGAAGAAAACTTAACCAACCTCTCATCATTGACTGAACATTTAAAATTCTAACGGTCGATGATATTTGCATAGTTTATGTTTTTGTTCCAGCTCCAATTCATAAAAGGTGGCAAAGGTCCATTGACCTTTCAAGAGCCATCAGGATTTCCCAAGGACAAAGCTTGTAAGTTGGGTGTTTAAATTTAAAACCATACTTGGCTAATCCTCAGGCTCCCGCAAATGTTACCCCACCATATTAATGTTTGCTAAACAAGTATACTCAAATCAGTCAGAAAAAAATGACTGTCTAATAAATGACACCCTCTAGTGCTAATGCTTTTATTAGTGAATGTTGCGAAAGAAACCTGCAAACATCTGCAAGTCGTTGTAAAAACAAGGTTTGTGCTTCCTAAGATTGTTTTAACAATTCTATAAACTGTCAAAAATAAAAGTAGCCCTTATCAAAGTTAAGATTGTAGCCAAACCATATCATGTTCATGAACTAAAATTATCTGAAGAGCATAAACGTCCGGAAACTGATCTTCTAGCTTGTGGCAAAGCGATACTTTGGCCATGATAACCAAAAGCACAGAGCAGTTTAACAAGAAGGATCTGCCTGAAGAAGGGTATACTTTTATCTAGGTCCTTTTTGTTAATCTAATGTGCCTAGTCCTGCATGTGAGATATAGAATAAAATGCACCAGACAAAAATGTAAATAAATGGGATTAAATAGCTCGATTGGCAATGAAGGTGAACTTAGTAGCATCCACAATGCAAGGTGAAAACCTAACGAGGTTTTTGGATCCCAGGACGTGCATGGCACTGCATCAGTTCCTTCTTAGGAATCCATGAGTTTTACCCCGTAGAGAGGGTTATTTAGCAGCGTCTGAAACATGGGGTGCAGTGGATAAATCAACAGAGGTCTTCAAACTGGGGGCGTGGCCCCCTGGGGGTCCCAGGCAGCATTCTCAGGGAGGCACAATGTTTGTTTATGTTTCACGTTTCCAGGCCAACTTCATTTACATGAAGCAGGTGAAGTACATAAAGTTAGGCAACTGTGATCCAGAGCCCTGTAATGGCGGGGACAAAAACATGGTTAAAAACAACAAAGTATTCTATAAGTATTTTGTTGCGTTTTTTTTTTTTTTTTATCTTCACAGTAACTGTATATAAAGTAATGCGCACACCATAAATTAAAAATAAATGCAAAATAAACGAATTTGTGGAAAATGCACTTTTTTACTTTATGAAACGTGAATTGGTTAATGTGATCACTGCAGATGTCCGTTGGTGAGACCAGTGAGTCACATAACTGAATCCTGATTGGTGCAGCTTTTAATAGTGACTTGTGTAATTATAGTGCTATGGAGACCTACCCTCTGACAGAAAGCAAGTAATTCTTTTAAAATTGTATTACACACAGAATAAGATAGGATACCACACAATGTTTTTTCGTATATGATAAAACAAGCTTTCAAAGATACATAACAGTAATAGTTTTCCAGACTGTGTACGTAGTGCAGAGATTTTTAGAAGTCCATTAAAAACACACATTCCGAAACTCAGCATCCTTAAAGTACCTCTCAAAAATCATAAATCTTTGGCTTCAAGTGACTCCATAAATTAAAGCACTTTAGACCCCTCCACTTTCACAGGTACCTCCAGATTCCCATTAACAATTCAGGCATGGTAGTTTTTTGTTTTTTTTTTACACAAAAGGTATGGGTACTGTTTTTGTAAAATTAAAAATACATGGGCACTGTTGTCCCCATAAAGTCTGCCAACCTTGACCTCAATTTACATGCAGATGTTCTTTCAGGTGAGTCATTGGGGTGGTGGGAAGGAGGCCAAAAGGGTCATGTTCAGAACCTTGATCGCCCAGACCCCTGGAGCCTCAGAGAGATGGCCCAGGAAAATGCAGAAAGGAGAAATCCATGGATAGCGTCAGAGATAGCTCAGAGAAGGGGGCGCTATATGGGATTTGTTTGTTTACAAATGCACAGAAACGCCTTCCCCATTTCCTCAGTGAGATGTCCTGAAGGTGGTGTTGAGAAATGCAGGCTCATTTTCATTTTAAAGGGCTATCACTATCATTAGTACAGCAGGTGCATCGGCACTGGGGCAATGGTGTGGGGCCACTACACCACAATTATGGCTGTGTTACTAGGACAGAGCGGTGGCGACACATTTTCCTTGTTAGCATTGGGGCCCAGATCACCTGTGCTGTGCACGGAACAAGTCTCAAGCAACAAAGGGGCAAGATGTGGGTACTTCTCCACCTTTTTTTTTTTTTTACACAAAGGGGCAGACAGTCTTCTTTGAGCCGCAGGCCTAGGAGTGATGTCCCATTGGAGTAGGCAGAGGAGTATGCATCATTGGTGTTGCAGTAGTACTGAGACCCATGGGTGCGAGGGCCCAACTAAACCCCCATTAAGGTTGTTGTACTATCATTCCTTGCTTGTATAAGGGCTCGCTGCACCCTTGCTGTGCCAGTGTTGCTTTGGGCATCGGACCAATTACTCAAGAGAGCAGAACACTGAAGCGGAGGAGACACCGTAGCTTAGACCTTAGAGAGGTGACTGAAAGGGGGATGGGGGATTTAACAAGAGGCAGAGGAGACTGTCCACTTTGGAAGGCGGTAGCTCTCATTAGTGAGGCAGGTACAGTGACACTGGGACCCAAAAATGTGCAGGGTCCACTGCATCACAATTATAACTCTTACTTTACAATAGAGGCATGGGAGAGAGCATTAGGGTTGAGGGTACTCTTGCTGCAACGATGCAGGCAATACGCGGGAGCACATTTGTTCTGAAAAGGGCAGACAGAGTTTCAAGATTGGAATGATGGCAAGGATTGGAGGAAAAGGGATAAAAGAGGCAGAGGGGATTGCCCTACTACTCAGGGCCACAGCTATCAGTAGTGCAGACGGTGCAGTGTTATTTTGTCTATTTCAGTTTTTTATGTATTTGCTCTTTTAGAAGTCTCACATTTAGTGTGGATTATGAGCTACTGAAAAAGTACCTCTGAAATGATCTCAGAAGCCCCACCCTCTGCGCTCAGCCCTGCCCCTCCTGCTCCACCAAATCTCTTAATAAAGTTTTAGACGGTGGGGAACAGACAATATTTTGGGTTGGGGGGCTCAGAGTAAAAACATCTGCAGACCTCTGTAGTACAAGGAACGCAGAGTGCAAGGAAGTGGAATAATGGAGTCACATGTTCACCAGTAAACTCATAAAGAATACACAGACATCTATTAAAGTAAAACTGCAAAATAGTTTGCATGGCTGACTTGGAACTGGATTGCCGACTAAACTGCAGAGGCATAGGTAACTACAGGTCTCAAGATTACCAAGCTTAAGAAGCCCTGCCAAGTAACACGCATCAGGGGTTAGACTAAAGCATTTTAGTGTGGTGTCTGCATCACTGCACTAAAATGCATTAGTCATGCATCATAGTGCTGCCCTGGTCACCCCAGGAGGAGCAATGAACAAGGAGCTACATAGCAGCAAGCATGCTACGGGCAGTGAGTGTGCTTGCTGTGCCTAGAAACACACTGTGGGTGTTTAATTATTTACAATCCGACATGGATATTACAACTCTCTGAAAAATTATTATTGGCATTGCACGGTCGCTTCAATCAAGCCGAGCCAGGCAGCATCATACCACTTAGCCTGTCAGCGCGTGGTTTAATAAACACACTGATTATCCTGAGGAAGACCCCCGGTGCCCGATCGTGAAGAGGGAGAGTTGGCTCTGCCTATTGTTTTTTGACAAGGGACCACCCCATTATTGAACAAGCAGTGAGTTTATTGGCCACCTTAGACCATGAGGCTGCGCTTTTGTTTTTGATTGCAGCACGCTCCAATCACATTGTTTACTTTCCGGAGTCCACAAAAATGGCGTGCTCCTGTAGGTGATTACTAAAGGCAACGTGTGAAAGCAGGTATAGCAGTTTTCTTCAACTCTGAACTTCAGTAGCAGTTGAGTGCAATAGGCAAGGTGTTTCAGGAGGTTATGCTCAACTCTGAACTCCAGCAGCTGTAGGCGATGAGGTGTGAAATCAGGTACGGCAGTTATGTTCAACTCTGAACTCTAGTAGCAACACCATGACGGCTCTTTTTCCTTGTGCTCTTTTCGTCCGCACGAGCTAAGTGACACAGTATAGGGCCCAGGAAACGATGGCTCTGCACAAGGAAGGAAGGCCACTGCACTCAATGGGTGGACATTGTAATCAATAGCCCTGCTTCAGTCACTCTTACCATGCATAATACTTGAGGGACAAATTTGGAAATGTGGTGGCCCTCCTGTAAGCCAGGTTGTCCTGTAATTAGCAGATAGGTGAAAGCCGCACTTGTGGAATGCTCCCCTAAGCACAGTTTATTAACAGTCAGAATACATAATTATGTTTTATTTTGATTATGTCTACATTTTTTTGCTTGTGCAGCCTTTTTTGTGTTTATGTTTTTATACTGTTTTAAAACAATATGTGGTCTGTGGGGTGTACTAATGAAAAATAAAATACATCTGGCATTAGTCAGGGCTGATCAAGGTTTTTATTCCCAGCCCTGTCATGATTCCCATTAGTAATGTGCTGCTCCAGTCCAGACTGTTTTCTTTGAATTCTGGGACTTGTAGTCTTGTTTATTCTATTATAAAGCAGGACTGTAAGTCCCAGAATTCAAAGGAAAACACCTGGAGTGGAGCAGCACATCATGCATAGGCCTGGGAAACTTGACTGTCTTGCATTCCACCAGGCATTTCCCCACAACCCTGCTAAGTACCACACATCGGGGTTAGACTAATGGAATTTAGTGCCGATGTCTGCATCACCACACAGAAATGAACTGGTCACGCATTAAAGTGCCACTGCAACCACAAGGTGCTCAATGCTGCCTAGCTGCATTTCACAAAAGTATCCAGTGTGCTCTTGGCTTGTAGTGCTGAGCTGGCTGCTGTCACACGAGCCACGCCTGGCTAAGAGGACTGTAGGTTAGTGACTATGCATTCAGGTTTTGCAACAGTTTCAAGATCTTTTCAGAACTTCTCATTTGTTAAATGGTTTAATTTCTAATAATTATTGGTTTCCATTTACTTCATTGATTGTGTGACACTTTCTCGCGAGTAAAACCTGTGTCACACATTTTGTCGTTGAATGTCACTCATAAGTACACAGAAATCATGGAAATGTCACACATAAGCAATCGGAAAACTTGGCAGCTGCGCTTAAGTGTGATACATTCATCCAGATTTGTTGTGTGGAGCTCGAGTCTGAACGTTTAAGGGGATAAGCAGGACTACAAATACCAGAATGCATAGAAACAAAAACCTGAACTGGACGAGATCCTCACGCACAGAATAGGGAAACCCAAGTACTCTGCATTGGCGGTATACATGATTTTGTGTGTGTGAATGTAACGTAATTTCATTTTTGGAGTAATTCCATGGGACTACTACCCACCACCTTTCATTACACTTTTTCTTATTTACACTATCTTTGGTGTGCATTCATAACATAGCATGCTTCTTTACTACAAAATACTATATGTAGTAGTTCTCCCCGTTGCCATTCTGAAATCGCTGCTCACAAATCACGCTTTATCACTATTGGTTATAGGCTTCTTTCAGGTATTCTTCCAAGGGCCATAGGGTTGAGAATCATGTGGCTGACGTTTAAACAATCAGTGTCCCAGCGTCCTGGACTGTGAAAGCCATGCGGATGCATTCAGCGGCAGCGATAGATTCAGCTATGGCTGCATCCCTTTTGTGCTATGGTTTGGTTTTTGTGATCTATCCAGGCTCGCCTTTAATAAACATCACATGAAACGTATTTCCTTAAACTGCATAATGTGCCTGTGCCAACAGTTGCCTGTTTTGGCAATATTTAGTAATACTGTGATGGAAACCAAACGGATAAAGACTGCCTGTAAACACATCCTAACGTTAGTCATAATGGTAATACTGCCTCGGGATAACCTAATATTTAATGGATCAGGAAGCAGGTCACGGATGTCTGTGCACGTGTGTGCGCACAACTGAAGACTAGATCGGAGGGGAGATCAAATGCGTGTGATTCATACAAATGTTTTCGTTGAAAGTCCAAATGGAAGCCAAATTATGCAATACTGAGCGTCTTTAACCCTTACCTAAACTTTGTAAGTGTTTTTTGTGAATGACTTCTCTTTAAAATTAGGACCTCGGCCCCCGAGTTATAAGGTCCTAGGTGGCGTTTGTTGCCCTGACTGAAACTGTACATTTTGACCACATTTAAACTGAATGTGTAATGTTAGCTTGCGCTTAATAAGTGACGTTTTCATTCAATGTTTTTCAAGTGCATATTTCTATCCCTGCTTTAGTCTAAACGCAAGTACTAAGTAGTTTAGCGCTGAACGAAGAGAATAGAGAATAGTGAAAGAGCCCAACTTCGCATTTATTTTTTAATGGAAAAAACACTTTATTCACTCGGCTTGTTCCAGATTCGTCTCTGTTTCAGCCGCTCAAATAAGCGGTGTCTTACTTTGTGCTCCGCACAGATTTTAACTGACCCCCCCCTCCCCTCCCCCCCCGCCCCCCACTACATGAAACAAGGACGAGGAGGACAAAGCTTTCAACCGTGGGGCTGCCTTTATGTTTTCCATATAAAAGAAACTGTTCCAAAACTGCAGCAGCTGCCTCCACAAACCTACAATTACAAGCCCGAAGGCACTAAAGCAAGCCACATTTGCAAGCTGAAAAGGATGCTCATTCGTGCATGAAACAGGGTGAATTCACAGTGAACAAGCACTGGCAAAGCAAATAGGTCTCGCCTTTGGGACCTATTGGTTAAACCAATACCTTTTCCCAATGCTGTATAGCATCGCCAAAAGGCGGAAGCAGAACACGAAGGGGAGCAACACTAGAGGCAGAGGGTGAAGCACACGGGCGGGAAAGCACTTTGGAGCGCTGAGGAGGCAGGGAATGGGGCGAGGGGGAGAAACAAACGAGAGAGAGAGCTTGTAAGGAGGGAGACAGCAACAGAAAGTGCAGAGAGGAAGGTATTGGAAGGGGGGGAAGCACACAACGGAGGGAGCTGTAAAAAGGAGGGGGAAAAAAGAAAAAAAACAAGCACTCCGATTGAGTGCTTAAGCAAAAAGAAACTAGCATTGGCATAGCCAATAGGTCTCGCCTTTGGGACTTTATCAGTGTCAAGTCATGCAGTCACGGCATCCCGTTTATAGATTGGCACACATGCAGTAATGGTGCCCTGTTGCATAGATTGGCACAATTTGTGTGATGATGCCCACTGTATAGATTGGCACACGTGCAGTGATGGTACACCATTGTTATGCGCGAGTGGTGGATGGAGGCCCACATGCACATTAGTCTACACACAAAAAAACTACAAAGATGCCAGAAACTGTAGAGCTTCCCCCCACCCGGAAAGCGTCCATCGGTATGGTGTGATCCCTGGCCACGAGTGAAGAATAACCCATGCGTGCCGCACCTGCCGGAAGGGACGCCACACCCGACACCTACCACAGAGGGTGGACAGAATGAAAAAGTATTTCTAGCTGCACAGTAATTAGTGTGTGCAGAGGTAGAACACACGGAAATTATGCTGTAGGGTGCTCTGCAATGAGGACAGGATAGGCAACTGGTGCGGGTGGGTGCAGCGAGAGTGAGCCGGAGACAGCAAGAGGGGAGTAGGTGTTTTTAGCAAGATGGAGATGGCAGGAAGGTGTATAGCTTAGTGGCGTAATGAAAATTGAGGGGCCCCCCCCAGCAAGGTACGTGGAGGGGCTCTCTGGCCAAGGTATTGTACTGAGGGGGCCCCTTGCAGCTTGGGGTGCCCCCGCATTGTGGGGGCTGCGGGGGCCTGTGTTACGCCACTGGGATAGCTGTGAATGCAAATAAATATGTAGTGGTGGTGAGAAAAGGAAGGATGTAAAAGGGAAGGGATTTTAGCGAGTTGGTGATAGCACGGAAAAGGCCAGGGAGAACGTATAAGGGGAGAGCAGAATAAAAGAGGTGAAGCTGGCGAAGAGAAGGCGGGAGAGGGATGGTGAAGGAGAATCGGGGTGCGAATGAAATGAGACTTCAGAGCGGGAGTGTACAGAAAAGAAGTGATGTTGGAGTGAAAGGGGGTTAAAAGTAAACCAAACTAACTAAACAAGCAGCAACCAGAGGGAGGCGGTGGAGGGAGGAGGTGGGGGGGGGGGGGCAGGGATGGCACGGGGGAGATTAAGTGAATTAACACTTACCGAAGACCTGTGCAGCTGGGAGAAGCGACATGCGAAGCTGAACAAATGCCACGCAGTGTATACTTGCAGAGTCTGATTAGCTGGCTGGCTGTTTCCGTCCTCGGCTGCCCCCACAGCGGGCCCGGCGCTGCTGATTCACCCATTGCAGAGGGAAGATGGTGGGCACGCGTAAACTGTAAGTGTTGCGGCCGCCAGGAAAATGCAGGCTGCAGAGTTGATGGCCTGACGTGGGCTGAAAAGTACTGAAACAACCGCTGATGCCCGTGCGGGACATATTGTTAAGCCAGAGCAGACGCAGCTCCGGGTCCTTGTGGAAGGTGTAGAAGTGCAACTCCCTGTCGCGGTGCGAGTTGCTACAGCATCCAGGCACACACACAGCACGTGAAACCAGGCATCGCGAAAACGCAGGAGGGGCCTGGGCCCTCAGAGCAGCTATTGCGGGGCCCAAAAGCTGTAAGCAACAAGCGAACCGGAACTACAAGTCCCACAATGCTAACTGGTTCCGGGGACAGAGGCGAGCTCGACGGCCGAAGTTTGCATTTAAAGAACTAGATGTCCCAGAATGCAAACGGCTTCTGGCGTTAAAAACAAAATAATGCAGTGATAAATTAGACAAGCATTGGCCGCGCGGCCGTGAAAGTAACGCGGCCGCGCGGCCGTGAAAGCGAAAGTTATGGCAGGGACGCGCTCTGTGGTGGGGGAGGGGCAGAGCGAGGCGCTTGGGAGAGCAAGGCGCAAGGCTTAATGAGCCATGAAAGCCACATGGCGGCTGCGCGTGTGCACGCGCTCGTGAACGCAAGCTTGAGGCCAGGAAAAGATTGTGGTAGCACTTTGAAAAGCCACTAACTAAATGTCTCGCAGCGCATGCGCTGGCTAAGCGAGACCTAAAAAAAACTAGTCACCTAAAGGTAAACAGTGGAAGGATAGAAAACAGCCAGTTAGAGATGGTAAAGAGGATATGCTCCAGGGGAGGAATATACCCAAGATGCAAAAGTCATTGAATAAAAAGCAAATGATTGAATAAAGTCAGCCAATAGTAAGCAATTGGTGAGCTGTAAGCCCCTGTTTTTGTTAAGCCCACAATAGTTCTTTTGCAACCAGACAGCATGCATTGTTAGGTAAGCTCAACCTAAAAATCAGGGCATGGCGCAGTAAAGGTTCATACAGATTCGTATGCACTAAAATACACAAACGGAAATGGAAGAAATGCGACCTTTTCTCAATTTGCCCCATTTAAAACAGTGACATATTTTCACAAATCTTACTCAATGTCTTTAACTAAACCCATCACTTTTTCCCCCATTCGTACTCACAACCTTGCTTTGTTTTTGCTTTTCTACATGTAAGGTTTCATTTGGAAGCTACACCATCCCACTCCTGAGTGATCTCTCAGGTTCGAGTCCTCTCAGCTGTTAAAGCTGTATTTATAAGTCAGCACTAACTGTGGGATGCAGGCATAACTTTCCAATAAACTTCAGTTCCTGGAGCAGTTTTAGTAGAGTCTATCTCTTAAGGAATGGTCAAAAATAGTCTAGCCCAGTGTTCTACGGTGTCAGGTGTGCGAGGGCTAATTCAATCATCCTGCTTTGAAACACTGATGCAATAGGCCTATTCTGTTTTGAAAGCTCACAGGTATTAGACCATAACATTCCTCCCTTTCCACGGTCAGAGTTAGTTGTTACAGGTATGCTTCTCCCTTTATTGCATTACAACGATTAAAACCGGTGAAAATGTGTGCGGTTCTCTGTGATGGGTCAAGTGTGTCAGCAATGTGGCTGGCACTGACAACTTATATAATAAAATATATGCAAAGCCATCAGTATATGCAAGTAGGGGCTTTAAGACCACATCAATTTCTACAGGTGACCTCTCTCTTCGATACTGGACTTAAATCTTAGACAACATTAATTTATGCTTTTTTTCATTTATATTCTCCATTTTTCAATTAGGTGCTATGCAAAAGTTATTTTTACTAACAAGTTTTCACTTACTGTTGCTACAGGGTTGTTTCAAATGAGTACAAAAACGGTAAGAGCAAGTCAACTTTGTGCCTTTAAGTAAGAGGCGTGGCCTTTATGTGGCAGAGAAAAAGAGGAAAGCGTGTGGTCTCTTTGAGCCATGACAGATGTTGGGAGGGTTCAGGCAGGGCCTCAACTCTAACATTACTTAAGAGAAAATGGAGAGTGCAAAGAGGTCACATTTGAGGATCAGCAACACTGAAGGCCAGGATGTTAGGCCTGCTTAACACAGAACATGGTCTTTATGAGAGATACACCACAATACCATGCAATTGTCTCTCTGGAATATACAACGCAGAGAGGAGAGGTGCAAAGTGTTGTTTTAACGGTCAAATCAACCTGCAAGATGGAAGCTGTGGGTAGAAAATTATTAACGAGGCCACTAACTGGCACCTTACTAACTCGGCACTGGAACAAGAGCAGCACTGCCACTGTGAGCCCAGTAAGCAACATAACAGAAAGGACAAATTAGAGATACACGCATGGTAACAAGGTAAAAGATGAAAAGGAAAAAGGGCCATTCCACGGGTCATTTGCTTAGTCATAGTTAAGGTGCTTCTGTAAGATTTAAGTGAGTAAGGCACCAAGAGGGCCCTTTAATAAGCACAAATATGTCCTTCAACATGATTTTCCTGCAGGTCTTCTTTCCACTTCAACATGACTTTTTACATAAATATAAATGCTTTTTACTGAAAGCAAAAATAGCGAAATGAAGTAAAGGCTCTCATTTTCCCACAAACATTAATCTGCTTGAAGTTTCTCACACTCGCCAGGTTTCTGACACATTGCTCATTTTTGTCAAGCTAAAAATAGGAAACCATCATGTAACAATTTATGGCTTTAACACTGCAAAACATTCCCAGTTGCATGGATGTTTTATACTTCACAAATTCCTATGGTGAATTAATTTTGTATAAAAAATTGCACCGAGCTACTTTTAGCAAAATACAAAAGTACAATAGAAGGGAGAGAACACTTACGTTCCATTCAAAAGGCTTAACTAGAGGCATAATCACCATGCAGAGATGTAGCATTGATAATTTGTATTATATAAGGGATAGCCCCTGTCATACATTATAAGGATATTTCAAGTCACCAAGAAGTTCCAGAATCATATAGAGGAACAATGCTGAAGGCCGAGTTCCTTTATAAGTTCATGAGAATCTGAGGTGACTTGCAATATCCTTATCGTATACATCAGATGAGCTAATGCGATCTAAATGCTATCATACATGAAGTATGCTATATTCCTAAAGCATTTAAAAGTCCGGTTTAAATGGTTGGTGTTCAATGTGGAGAAACTTTGACAATACCGATTGATCCTGTTATACCATCCTATTAATGTTGAAAGGAAGATGTAACTATAGTCAAAGATTTTAGTTTATATTTTTGACGGCGATTACTTATTCAAACACAAAGATAGACATTAAAAAATGCTTTATATAATAGACTGCTCTTCTATGTAAATCTGATAAGCCAACTTTTCCCGAAAGGTTTTGTATGATGATCTGTTAGCAGTTTTAAATGAACTGTTCATTGTGCAGCAGATGCAAGAGAGAATGCGACCAACAATATACTGATGAGTGCGGTCTTAGACCGAAAAAAAATATATATACTGATCCGTCTGTTTTATGCATTCCTAGCCATTAAGAATCCAGAATATTGAAAACTGTCAATATCTGTCCAAATCTTTGATCTTTAACTGGGAAGTCTTACCTTCCTGTTGGTGCACAGGATGCCATTAAAGATCATACTCAAAGCATCAATTAAAATGTCCATGCCACCTGTCAGTGAACAAGGTTAAAACTTACTGTACATTTCGGCAAGTGTGCTCCACCACTGCCCCACTCTTGGTCTACATTTATGGAATGTATGATCAATGCACACAATGGAAGTAGAGGGGCAGTGACACAGAATAAATGTTTAGTAACAAGCTAATGGAGTTGAAACACAAAAAGGGTCACATAATAAAGGGCACAGTCGTGATATGAAAGGAGAGGGACATGAACATGCAGAACAGAAAGCCCAACCAGCCAAAGGACATCCCACAGAAGACCGAAAGGCGGTCTTTAAACCAAAACAAGTATAGGAAATTCAAAGAGTGCTGTTGAGCTGTAATTGAGTGATAAATAAAATCCCATTTCTAAACTACTGATACGACACTAACCGAGAAAAAAGTGAAAACTACAAATAAAGCTAACTGATGTGGCAATATTTCACAGGATATTTTACCACATTACTAAAAGAACCCACACACAGTGCTGTGGTGGAGTGCCTAAGCTGAGCAGCATCCTAAAGGTTCACACATTTCTCAAAGATGTTATAAGGGTTATTACAGGTTGCCTTGAAGTCTGTTTTCATAGAGTTCAGGCACTGCATGGTACCCAACTGTATTCTGAAACAGTTCCTGAAGTGGTACAATTAAATAAAAGAATTGAATTAAAGCATCCAGTTATAGCCCAAAATTAAACAAGTATGCCAAATACTGATAAATCTTGCACACAAAAAAGGAGAAAATGTGAGTATTCTGTAAAAGCAAGAATACAATATAGGAAAAAAAAATTCAAGTTTAAAAAAAAATTGCTATCACTCACTAATAGTGGCATGCTTCATCATAGGGCTGCTACAACATCCCTGCACAGACCAATGCCTGGGATGGAGTCATAACACCTGGGATGGAGCCCCAACGCCTGGCATGGAGCAAAGTGGTATGGATGAGACAATACATACATGTATAAAGGGATCTACTCTGCAGAACAATAAACAAAGATGAGATTGAAACTACCTCTGGGATGGGCTAAAAAAGCTTTTTATCATTGGACTCCCTGGATAGGATTAAAAAATACAGGTGGAGATGAAAAGGGGGTAATTAGTGCCCCATCCTTTCTGCTCTCTCGTTGACATGTTTCGGCCGCTATCAATCGCCCTCAAAAGCTTGTTAGGCATTCCTCAGGACTAAAGATCCCACTTCCTTATCCACCCCTATCTACTGATTATGGTTAGGGGGTATGTTTATCTACAATATAATTACCTTCCTTGTCGCTTTCTAGGTACACACTACAGGTATTCCAGCAATGACAAACAACATAAATGAATACAAACAATGCATTTTCCCATAAAAACATGGTACAGATAGGCACCCAGTAGAATCCATAAGTAACTGGTTCTATACTTGTTGATAGGGACTATACTTTTAAGAGAAACATTCACATTCCCAATGCGGAATCTCTTACAACCTGTATCTTACAGTGTTAACAGGCAATCTACCACCACCACTCACCGACAACACCCAAGTACAAAGTGTGGGAAAAGACAAGTTTAAAAAACAAAAATATTGCTTACCAAGTTTCACTAAGCATTTCTTTGAAACTGGAGCGCAAGCGGGAGCGTCCCCCTGTAGTCACACTCTGTCATGTAGAGTAAAACACGCTAAAATACCCACAACCTACTTAATGCTATTGTTTTCCTAGCACATCATGCCCTTGTTGTTTATATTATTTTGTCAAGCAGGTCTGCGAATATGCCCAGAAGTAGCTAAAAAGGGCATAAAGCAATCTCCTGGAACCACCCTATACTGGCACGTGTCTTGGTAGCCCATAGTACGATGCTTCCAGTTCCTAGATGTTCCTCTCCGTAATCCAAGTTATAAACCACCATCAGGCCCAGATTGTTCATCCCGTCCATCTAAGATTAAAATTAATATAACAAACAAAATGGGCCATCATTCCGGTCATGCAATCTGATCGGAAAGAAGTAATCTGCCTCTATGAGATGAGATCGTATTATATTTAGAGTGCAACCACGCCCGTGTCCCCATATTACTCACTTCTTCTAGGGAAGGACGCAGCTTACTAGCACCTCTTGCTGCCCCGTGTAGGTGCAGTCACATCGGCTCCTCTGCTCTAAATGCACACGATACCGATCAGGTGACTCGCGGTTCCGGTCACCTGATCAAGTCGGTGCTGGAGCCAATCGGGTACTAGGAAGAGCCGGTTTGATCCTGCCATATTGGGAGAGGGCCCTAGGAAATTATGATAAAATCTAGATATTTTTTAAAATAAATAAAACATAGAAAACCCCTCGACCACACCTCATTGCCCCTGTAATATGCAAACACACTGGCATTTCTGTTCCGAGTGCCGGATCTCCAATCAAGTTATTCCAGTCACATTTTCTTATTCTGAGTATTTGATAATGCCCTTTGTTCAGGAGATCCGAGAGGCAATGAACCAACATTTCAGAAACTTATCCAGATTAGAGATGCAAGCTATTCAAGAACTCAAGCCCAACATAGTCATAAAACCTGCTGACAAGGGAGGAGTTATTGCAATACAAACAAAGGTGTCTTACGAACAGGAACGTTTGTGCCTGCTGTCTGACAGACGAACTATAGTGTACTTCCGGGAAACACTACACCTGAACTACAGAAATAGACTGGTTCCCTTGTAAATGAAGCGGTCAATAATGGTTGGATTTCTCTTAATGAAGGGTCATTTCAGTGTAAAAGAAAAGCAGTAATTCCATATTTCTACACTTTACAGAAAGTGCACAAACCAACCAGACCCCCGCCGGGACGTCCAATAGTATCAGGGCAGCTCGATATTGGAACGCCTATCACAATTTTTTTTTTTTTTTTCCTGAAGCCATTAGTCCAGAAAATGGAATTCTATCTCAACGATACTAGGGATGTTCTAAATCTTATCAAGGACATGGAATTTGATCCAGAAACAGAGCTCCTGGTAGGGCTGGACATAGATTCCCTTTATACTAACATACCACAAATGGAAACTCTGGGGGTGATTGAGGACATCTTGTATCAAGAAGATTGGGACTTCCAAACTTCCAGAGCATTCATATTAGATCTGGCAAAAATGGCGCTCACTAAGAATTTCTCCGAATTCAATGGTACCATTTATCTTCAGTCCCACAGCAAGTCTATGGGCAGTGCATTTGCGCTTAGCCTGGCATATTTGTATGTCTCACAATTAAAAAAGAGGTTAATCTATGGACTGGACAAACCATGAATAAGACTTTTCAGACTTTGGCAACGACTCATTGACGATGACCATTTGTGAATTCCTGGACTAGCTAAATAGCCTGAATCCTCTTCTACACTTCACCTCTACTATTACCAACACATCTCTGCCTTCCCTGGATTTGGAAATTAAGGCTAAAGAGGGTTGACTGAATACACAAGTGTACCATAAGCCAACAGATAGTTACAACTTGTTGTCATTCAACAGTTTCCAGCCAAAGTCTCTCCGAGAGAATCTCCCCTTTGGACAGTTCGGGCGCCTTCGAATAAAATCACACACATTGGAACAATTTAAGATGGAATCACAAAAACTCTGCAAGAAATTGGAAGTGAAGAACTACCCACATCAAGTAGTTAACCGGGCACAAAGAAGAGCACATAACCACAACACAGATGGATGCCCTTTTGGAGAGCAAACAAAAACCTGAAATTGACAGAACAATTTGTCTCACAACTTTCAGCACGGCGTCCAATCGTGTGAAACGGATCATCACTAGGAACTGGCTGATTCCGAATTCCAATGGTTTGAATTCAACACCACCCATGTTCTCCTTTAAAAAGAGCGCTAACATTAGAGACCTGTTGGTCCACACTCGGCCACAACATTCTGGTCCCAGTTGTGAGCCCAGGATGTGGGATCTCCACTCAGGATGTGGGATCTCCCACCAGTGGTATGCCACACGGCGTGTGGATCGTGTGGCGTCTGCACATTGACAAAGAATTCCAAGACAGTGGATGTGGGCCTGAGTTACCCCTGGATCCAACCAAAAACATACTAATTGTAATTCAGATGTCATTTACCTCATTCGTTGCCCATGTAATCTTCTTTATATAGGGATGACAACCCGTAAAATCAAAATCAGAATCATGGAGCACAAAAGTAATGTTAGATGTAAGAAAACCATGACTAAACTTACAACACACTTCTTGGAGAAAAACCACACTGCTGATGATATTCATTGGACTGTAAAGATAAACCCAACATTCTCCATAATATCAGGGATGTGAAAAACATTTTGCTCAAACATGAACAGAAGTGAATTTATTGCATAAGTAGCCATGAGATTGGACTCAATGATATACCATGGCATCAGCTCAACAGCCTCTAAAACACTAATGTAAACTAGCAGTATCCAGGTATATTAGCGATAGATGCCTCAATTATATATCTGTATATGGGGACTGTTATAAATAAATACACTGATGGGGTTCATGTCCAATAATGGAGTTGGCACCCAGCTCTTGCGAACCACCGGCATGCTCTGGTTCAAAGGAGACCACGTGAAGTGAGACTTGAATCACGTGATCGTGCCATTGGAACGTAGAGCTTTGTTGTCGGTATAGTTGCCAAAAATTAGGGGAGCAAGAGATTTAATTTACTGAAACACTTGGGTGTCTTGTGCTGAAAGTTTTGTTGGTACTCAGCTCTCCTGAACAGATGGCATTTCCAAATACTCCGAAAAACAGCACGTGACTGGAGACACGAGATCAGATATCTGGCACACTGAACAGAAACGCCGGTGTTTGCGCTTATTACAGGGGCACTGAGAGGTGTGGCTGAGGGGTTTTCTCCATTTTATTTATTCAAAAAAATATCTAGTATTGTTCATAATCCCCCGGGGCCTCTCCCAATATGGCGGGATCAAACCGCCTTTTCCTAGTCACCGGTTGACTCCAGCTCCAACTTGATCATGTGACCGGAGCCGCAAGTGACCTGATTGGTATCGGGTCTATTTAGAGCAAAGGAGCCAAGGTGACTGCACCTACACGGGGCAGCGAGAGGTGCTAGTAAGCGGCATCTTTCCCTTAAAGGGAGTAATATGGGGACACGGGGTAGTTACACTCTAATTATAATAGATCCATCTCATTGGGGCAGATTACTCTTTTCCGATCAGATTACGCCATTTTGTTATATTAGTTTGAATCTTACATGAGCAGAACGAACAACCTGGCCAGGTGATGTTTTATGACTTGGATTACGGAGAGAACATCTAGGGACTGGAAGCCTCGTACTGTGGGCTACTAAGACCCGTGCCAGTATAAGGTGGTTAAAGGAGACTGCTTTATGCCCGTTTTAGCTACTTCTGGGCAGATTCGCAGACCTGCTCGACGAAATGATATAAACAAGGGAATGACATGCTAGGAAAACAATAGCATTAAGTAGTTTGTGGTTATTTTAACGTGTTGTTTTACTCGACATAACAGAGGGTGACTACACGGAGACGCTCCCGCTTGCACTCCAGCTTCAGAGAAATGCTTAGTGAAACTTGGTAAGCAATATTTATTTATATTTAAACTTGTCTTTTCCCGTACTTTGTATTTGGGTGATCCAAGAGAGTGGTGGATTGCCTGTTAACACTATAAGATAGGGGTTGTAAGAGATTCCGCTTTGGGAATATGAATGCTTCTCTTAAAGGTAGAGTCACTATCATCAAGTATAGAACCAGTTGCTTATGCATTCAACTGTGTGCCTTTCTGTACCATGTTTTATGGAAAAAAGCATTGTTTGTATTCATTTATGTTGTTTGTCATTGCAGGAATACCCGTAGTGTGTGTACCTAGAAGGTGACAAGAAAAGTCCTTATATTATGGATAAATCTATCCTCATCTCCCTAACAATAATCAGTAGGTAGGGGTGGATAAAGAAGTGGGATCTTTAGTCCTGAGGAATGCCAAACGACCTGTTGAGGGCGATTGATAGCGGCTGAAACATGTCGACGCGAGAGCAGAAAGGAGGGGTGAAAGGGTACTAATTACCCCCTTTTCATCTCCATTTATATTCTTTAATCCTATCCTGGGAGTCCTATAATAAAGAGCATTTAGGCCATCCCAGAGGTAGTTTTATTCTCATCTTTGTTTATTGTTCAGCAGAGTAGATCCCTTTATACATGTATGTATTGTCTCCCCCATAACCCTCTGCTCCATCCCAGGCGTTGGTCTGCACAGGGATGTTGTAGCAGCCCTATGATGAAGCATGTCACTATTAATTAGTGGGTGAGGGCAATTTTAAAAACCCTTGCATTTTTCCTATTTGATATTCTTGTTTTTACAGAATACTCACATTTCCTACTTTTCCTTTTTGTGTGTGCAAGATTTATTTACATAGGGAGGATGGAAAAGGAGATGTACCTCTCTCCCCTTTTTTGTGTGTTGGAAATACTGATAAATGTCATTAACAGATGCAAACATCTTTTTGCTAAATCTAAGCAAAGTTTCAGATAAAAAAAAGTTTTTAACTCGTAACAACACTTATTGGCCCCCATTTAAGATCATTCCGAACTAGTGGAAGTCTCAATTAATAGCAAAAACGCAATGCAAACCCTGGAGCTCCTGCTAGTAAACATAGAAAACAAGAAGCAGTTTTGATTCCTGCAAAGTGAGAATTTAAAGCACCTGCATGTTCATAAACCTGCACTTAGTCCAACTGAATAATGCACACTTAAGCGAAGGACCTCAGCGATACTTCATGTGTGTAGGGAAAGCTGATTTATCTAACACAATTGACCAGAACTGTTACAGTCGAGTGATTGTGGAATGAAACGATTAATTGGATTTCCACTAGGAATATTCATTTGTATAGGCTGTAGAGCTGCGTTAATAAACAAAACGGCATAAACATCAATGTAGTGTAGAGTCAATTGAGCCTTGACGCGGTACAATAAGCACGTGAAAGAATCTACATGACTGAAAAACGTAGATCAATTCCGCATGGCCACCCATATTTTGTGAAGGTGTCTAACTGGAAACTGCAAGAGGTTTCTCATTATGACACCATGAACTGCAACTTCACAATTCATGTTCTTCCTCAAAGTATACAGTCCTATTCAATTTTGAAAGTGGGGAAAGTGAGTGGAGGGAAAACCGCCAGTACTACCACCACCTCATGTCAATAGGTCAGCTGCAGGAGAATTGAAAATGTTCTGCTTGGAAAGGGACTGGGACTATAGAGTCTACATTAGTTATGCCACGGGTTGTATACAGAGCAGACACAGGACAGGACTTAGCCAGGGGCATATGAAGAAAGGAGATGTCCTCACTGAGGAGATGAGAAAATAGCTCAGGATTCCTCGCACCGGTCTGAAACTGGCCTCCATGTCAAAAGGGAAGGAGGGCTTTATCTAGGGATTTAATTAAATGGATGTGGGATACGTTAAACTGGAGTGCAGTAGGAAGCATTCCAAAAATGCTCCAACACAAAAGGAGAGCAAGAGATGCGAAAACATGCAAAGTCTAAGAAGGGCGCTGAGGTCCTATCAGAGATATGGAATGGCCAAGAATTTTTGATATTTTCCTGGCTGGTAACCCTGTACATTAACGCTGCCCACATGGATCTGTGCACTGATCAAGGTGAAATATGCTACATATGAAAGAAGGTGTTAATTGCCAATTTTCCTCTTGATTTGTCCATCCACGCAGCCAATCATCAAGGTAATCAGCTAGGTAAACACTAGTCAGCTTTAGCTAGGTGTACGGAAGCCACAACACAATGGGTAGCCAGAGACGAGTCACAAACTCAGTTTCTGCTCACAGAAGCAACGCGACTGCTTAAGTGGCTATGGAACTTGTTATACAAGAGACAGTGCCACACCCACAGCATGCAGCATTGGGACCAACTACTTCTTGCAGGCTGTCAAACAGCAGAAAACCGTGACCAAAAGTAAACAAAGCTATTTTCAAACAAGGAACAAATACAATTACGCAAGACTGTGCTGTTTGCGCATTGAGGTTATTAGTATTAAAAGCTATGTGCTGATTTGCAGTTTAAGCACAGAAAGGGAATACAAAACTTAATTCTCGACCACATACACAGGCTGAGAAGCCAAATTGCTATTCAAAATGCCCTGGAGAGTCTACATTGGTAGGCACTTTTGCTCAAAAGTACAGGGCTACAGTAATTGTCAGCAGAAATGTGCCAGATCAGATATGGTAGGAACATTTGCACAACTGCACACAGCAGGCAACTCGGAGCACACATACGAATAAAGGGGCCACCCCACCAAGCAAAAACTACAAAAAAGCATTGACAAAGCCAACAAGTCTGCTGTTGGCTGCCTGCCTGTTATCTTTGCTAATGAATGTTTTGTTTTCTCGTGGTTTTGGTAAAAACATTATATTTGGGGGAGTTGCTAGGTCCCACACACCTTAAACAAGCATTTGCAATGCAATAGGTCTCGCAGTTACGAGAGTGTAAGCTATTGGCATTGTAAATAACAATGCCTTTTATTTATGTTTTTAAAAAGAAAACAAAAATAAAAGGCATTGTTATTTGCAATGTCAATAGCTCAAACTCGCGTCAATGCGAGACCTATTGCATTGCAAATGCTTGTTAATACTTCTTGTAGTTTTTCTCGTGTGTGCGTCCCACTTTTGGTCCCTCAGACCAGCTGGGGGTCTCATCTAGGAATGTTCGGTGTCCTTCTGAATAGTACTGACAGTAACCACAAAGTGTTTCACATCATTGGCTAGAAAGGTTACAGCTCCTGTTCCACTCAAGGAAGCACTGTTCGTAAATCAGCCCCCAAAATTGATTTTGTTCTCGCCTTGAGTGATCCAAGCTGTCTCAAGAGAACCCTTGTGTAGGCAAACAGCTGTGCATCCGTGAGACATCCGCACCCAGATGGAGTGACGGGCATGCATAAGAATTTTCTTCAGTGCACATCAACGAACAGCGCTAAATAAAAAAAAAAAGTCACAACATTTCATGGGTTCATCTTCAGAACAACCTGTAAAACCTTTGGCTTTTAAGGATGCATTTGGAAAATATTGCTGTACACTTTCTGCTGGGGTGTTCGGACTTACACTGTGCCCGGGAACTAGCTGCAAACACTTTCTCGAGCTTGAACACCCAGTCCGGGGGCAGTTGTCCAGCCTGCTGACTCCCCATCACACAACAGGCACTCAAATAACAAGTTAAATTCTTAGCAGCAAGCGCCAGAGCTATCGGACCAGATGAAGTGGGGCACCCGAAACAGCGAAAATAATTAAATAAATAAACAAGCGTGGCCGAGTAAAAGAGAATAATGTTCAGTCTACCCCCTCCAGATGCTGCTCCACAGTGTACTCCGGCCTCCCGTTCAGCACAAGGCCCCATCTGCCCCCTCTCTTCCCTGGGTCTGCTTCCCACAGACGCAGTAGGCCGCGCTGCATCACCGACCTTGGGTAGTTCTCCCGCGGGCGCCGAGCGTGTCCTACCTGGTCAGTGATGCCGAGGATACCCATTTCCCGGAGTGAGTCAGCATGAGGCGCGCGGCCTGGGGGCAGCAAGCCCGGGGGAGGGAGGGACACAGGCCAGCTCCGAGGTCCACGGGAATTGCGGGTGCTGTGGGGGGAGGAATGGGAGCGCCCCCAACAGAAGGGACCTGATGGAGGCAGGGAGGGAGCGAGCAAGAGGGAAAGCGTACGCGTGCACATCTGCTGTCCACGCGTGCACATCCTGATGGAGACAGGGAGGGAGCGAGCAAGAGGGAAAGCGAAGCGTACGCGTGCATATCTGCTGTCCACGCGTGCACATCCTGATGGAGACAGGGAGGGGCGAAGCGAGCGCGCCATGCGCGCATTGTGCTAACGCTGCAAGCCGTACACGTGCACATCTGCTGTCCATGCTGTCCACGCGTGCACATCTCCTGTCCCCCTTCGGCAACCAAGTCGACGACAATAGATCTCGCATAGCGAGCAGCGCTTCGCGCTGCGTCGCTAGGCGAGACCTAAAAATGACTAAACTCGAAAGTATTTTTTGTTATAAAAAAGCATACGACTATATGGCACTGAAGGGAACTAATTTATGTGTAGATATGAAAGAGCAGAATGCCGTGAAGTTAGGCAATAGATTAAGCGGGCTGATCCACTGCCCCATGCAGTAGTGAGCAGAAGATTAAAATGAATAATACAGCATCAGATCAATGGATGAAGAAGGAAGAATGACTAAGTCCCTATTTATGCAAGTAGATCCTATATATAATTTTAGTAAAATAGAAAAGGCTTGGCTAACGCCAGACCTAAAAAGGTAACAGCGAAAAAGTGATGCAGCATTAATGGTATATTTTTACATGCAAGTCTCTATACTGAAAATAGCAGTAGCACCGAGGTACAGACGCCACTGAATGCTAAGATTAGCTGGCTCAAATAAAAAGGCTTAAGAAGCATGCTTTATTTGCCTGCATTCTAAGTTGAGTGAAGTGAGAAAAGGGACAAGAAGTAACTGAGGACGGTGAAAGCATATACGAGCATAGTTAAGTGCCTTCATATAGTCGGGAGTTACACTCATAGAGCCTCAACTCTGGCTTGCAGAGTCGGATTAAATACGTATATTTTGCATAACAGTGTCCTGATAAAGTGGAGATTATTTATGCTTTATGCAAGGGGCCACAGCCACTGTCAAAATCGTGGCGCAAGGACTCCAAGGAATACAATAGAAAAGAGGCATCACATAGAACAAGTATTGGTAAAGCCAATAGGTTTTGCATCTATGAGACCTATTTGTTTTGGCAACTTTTTTTTTGTAGACGTGTTGCATGCACAATGGCTTAAAGCAGATTTTTTTATTTTCTTTAAGTGCTATGACAGCCAGCGTTCACCGTGTCATAGCGTTTTTTTTTCCATTTAAGACATGTTGCACAGCAGCTGATGCAGCTGTGACGTGTAAAAACAGCGCGGGGGAAGAGGGGTGGTTAAGGAACACGAGGGATGATGGCAGGGGAAACAAAACGGACAGCAGAGGAGTTTGGGGGAAACGGGTTGAGGTGGGAGGGGGTGAGGAGACTATACGGTGCCATGGACTCTTACACAGTGCATAGCCAAAAGTAAAACATTAAAAAAAAAAAACCTGGAGCAGCATGCGACCAGTGGAAGGACACTGGCCACAAACGGGAAGCTGTGCTGGGTCTATGCTCCACGGCACGGACAGAAGCCACGTGAAGAATGCATAAAGAAGTGAGCAGCTAGCAGGAGGCGTGACCAGTAAGAAGCAAGGACACGTGAGTGAAGTTGAAGTCAACCAATGGTAAGTGTTGGTAAGCAATGCGCGGGCTCCAAGTACGGTTTTTAATCTTTTATTTTTTTATAACAATAGCTTTCGCTGATAGCGCATGTGCGCTGTAGGCAAAACCTAAAAATGAGCGATTTAAAAAAATACAGAATGAATTGTCGAGCAGTAGATATCAAAACAGTATTTTACAGTATATGAAAATAGTGCCACCTAAGGCGATACACTGACACTACAGTGAGACTAGCTTGGCTGAAAGAAAAAGTCAAAATACAAAACACGCAAAATTCTTGCTTTATAAAAGAGTATTTGATAAACAGGCTGTGTTCGATATTTTTGTATTGGGACTAATGCCTACTCATAGGCATCAGCACCACACTTTCAGCACTGACCGTTAAGTGGGGAAGGTGTAAGACAAAGATATATATTGTACAATAAAGCCCTTTGCTTTAGAGTATCTATGTATATCAGGGACTAACCTCGTTAAGCATTTGCTGTGAAAATGAGCGTTTAACTTGAAAACATGTTCAAATCCCCTAGGTGCTGACAGAGCCTCTAAATACTTTCAAAGTCAGATAAAAAGAGTCTCGCTTTATCAACAAAGGAGCGAAATGCAAAAAATGTGCTAGCAAGAGCTAATTAAAAAAAAAAAAATATATATATATATATATATATATATATATATATATTATTGCTAATAACAATACCTAAGCGGGGAGGTTCAGTCACAGAGAAGCGTTACCCAGCAAGAGGGCTTACGCAGTTAAACACTCGCTACCAACATATGGTGTGGACTGAAGTTCATGGGGTTGAATCCAGGCAAAGCTAACAAAAAGCAATAAATAAACGCAAGCCCGTCATCAATTTTTAAATCACTAGCAGGCATCCGATTTTCATTCACCAAACTGAAAGACCCTAACTTTGCAGGGGTCTATGTCTGCAACGTGTCTTGTTTAAGGGCAATCTAAACATTTACAATTAGACTTAATGTGAAAAAAGCCTGTTCTGAATATGTAATAATTTCTTTGAAAATTACTATTTCCATCACATTGTTTTAATCTTTTTATTCTACAAATTGTAAAATACACATCCGAGATATATTTACAAACACAAACTTGAATACCATTTTAAGGTGAGACCTGCATCGAAGTGAGAAACATGTTTTCTTTACACAGATTTACTGTAAAGTTTTCTTCCTCTATAATACAACATACTTATCCGCCTTACACTATCTTGTCGTGCTGAGGACCCAAATTTGGAGGGAAACTGGGAATGTCCAGCCGTGGGCAAAAGGGACTGAAAAGGAGAAAATGGTAAAGCTCTGTATGATGATCGGCAGTAAGAACAAACGAAAACTGTAGACCCACACAGGTGTAGACATTTTAGTTCTGCTAGACTTATTTCTGTGACTCCTCTTGATACCTCATCACAAGTTAATCTTCTCTTACATTCCACTGTCAGAAAACTCGCATCATATTACATACTGTGCATCCCATATTACTAAAAGGCACCTAATTCTTGCACTTTGCAGAGGACACTCCTGATAAACTGAGAGCTTAATTTGAGATGGCAGTTGTAGGTGGTAGGCCCCGGAAGAACAGGTTGCTTACCTTTGGTAGCGCCATTTCTGATAGAGACGCTGCAGCTTTCTGACGTGGTCATTATCCCCAGGATCAGATTGGATCCGGAGATTTTTTAAGCAGCAATGCCCTTGTACATCAAAAGGTGGTGTTGTGGGGCTCTGCATCGGATCTGTTCTGCCCCGGATGTGACATTGAGGCCACAAATAAATAAATAAATATCCTTCAGCGCAGGACCCACTTAATATTTCATAAAAGAACCATGTCTTCTACAACACAAAAAAGAGCCCGTACTCCACGATGTATAATCTGCAAGTAATTTATTATATATATATATATATATATATATATATATATATATATATATATATATATATATATATATATCACCTCCACGTGCTCACATCAGTTTCTTTCTCATCTCTGTCCACGGAGCCAACAGAAATCAGAATTTGTCAGTATGCAGATCTCTAGACTGAGATCTTATTAATGGACTGTATGAGTCCATTCCACAGAACAGGGAGGAGGTTGAATAGGTGAATAATCTGCAGTTAAGAGTATCTACCAGAAAAGGCATCCATCTCCTAATAGAAGACTTCTAACTGCAGATTCTTCACCCTGTGAATAGATACCAAAAAAGTACCTCCACAGGTGGTGGGTCAGAGGAAAGGCTCAGATCAGGAGATCCTGCAGGACAGATCATGCCTTTGCTCTGGTGGAATAAGTTACAAGCCTTCCGGGCCTGTTTCTAGGCTAGCCCACAGCAGATTTTTATGAATTTTGCAATCCATCCAGAGTTCGTTCTTTTTTGCACTACTTTTCCCTTTTTTGTTCCAGAGAAGCCCACAATAAGTTGGTCATCCAATCCAATGGTATCTGGTTAAATCCGTATAAAAACTGAAGGCCCACTTAGGATCAAGCCAATGGAGCAGTTACTCCTCCTTGGATGGGTGAGGGGGGCATACAAATTCGACAAGGTGATGGGTTCTCCTATGTGGAAGGGCGTTACTACCACCAGCAACAATGCCGCTTTTGTCGGGTGGATTAACTGGTCCAGAAAGGATGTGTATGGCGGCTGGACAGACCAGGCCTGGATTTCATTTACTCACCTGGCAGAAGTTATAGCAATGAGGAATACAGTCTTTATGGTAAGTAGACAGAGAGCAGCTGTGCATGGGCTCAAAGGGAGTGCATACCAGGTATGTAAGAAAAAAATTAAGGTCCCACTGCAGCATTACAAAAGGTGTTGGCAGGAACATGTGGATCAGTCCCTTCAAGAAACACATCACAACCGGTGATTTGATAAGCGATGGGTGACCTGGCAAACACAAAAAAAGGTCGAAAGATACCCCTTAACTTTTGTCACAGCAAAGCCTTGCTGGGCTAAGCAAAAACAAAACAGTGACATTTGGGATAACTTTTCCTGTAAAGGTTGAATGTCACAGGAAAAACACCAGACAACAAATTTTCCCCAGTGTCCAGCATATACAGTTTTGGTTAAAGGACGCCTAGTGGCCAGAATTACATGAAGCACTTTGGGAGGGCGATCATAAGCCATTAACTATCACCATTCAATCTCCTTGAATTGAGGTGTAGGTTGAGCAGATTGGGGTACCAAACCCAACCCTGCTTTTGCGACCGGAGGACCGCATGAGAAGGCATCCGAAGTGAGGGGCAGATGCTCATGGCCAGAAGTTCCAGGTACCACATTCTCCTTGCCCATTTCGGGGCCACTAGGACGACTTGCACCTGGTCTTTCTTGATCTTTTTCAGCATTCTGAGTTGGAGAGACATGCAGAAAGGCATACAGGAGTCCCGACCCAGTGTCTAAGAGAAAGGCATCCTCTAGGGAGAATCGTCTTGGGAACGCTAACACGGAAAAGCTTGGACACTGCATGTTCTCGTCGGTGGCAAATAGATCAAGCCAGAGTTCTTCCCTTTGTTGGAAGATGCCCTGTGCCACCTCCAAGTGCAGCTGCCATTTGTGATCCGCTAGTCAATGATGGCTGAGTTTATCCAACTTGGCAGTTAAAGATCCTGCCAGGTGTTGGGTAATCAAGGAGATGCCTTGAGCATTTAGCCGCTTTCAGACATGTAGAGCCTCCTGGCACACAACCCCACACCACCCTGTGTGCTGCAGTACCACAAGGTGGTCACATTGTCTGTGAGAACGTGTACCCAGTCATAACTCCAGGAGGGTGATGTGGAGGAAACTCCCTGCCGGATACGAGAGTTCCCGGATCTCCACGTCTCCCAGATGACCTCCCCAACCCAGAAATGATGCAGCTGTCACGATCATTAGCTCTGGGTGGGGTAAGGAGAGGGGGCTGGCACCAGTTTTACTGCGGCCGAGAAGCCCCTACTGCAGGTCTTTTGCAGTCTCTGTTTAAAAATAAACTCAAAGCTAGGAGCTTTTCTGAAGGTTTCTACGCGCTACTGGTGGCTCGTGATAGACTGATCTAGGCCATGTCATATAAACATTTGTAGGGTTGGCCAAATGTACTGAGGAATGGCCGGCAAGATGTCTGCTACTTTATCCCATGATGTGGGGGAGTACTTTCTCAGGAGGCAGCAGGTGTTTACAGACCAAAGGGCAAGGCTAGTAGAGGAAAACAAGTGTTTGGTGAATGCTTCCATGCATTTGCATTCCCTATTTGGGAGTGGTCGGAAATGCGTTTGGATTCACTCTCACATGGACGCCTGCACTACTAGGCTTTCTGGAGTGGTATGTTGAAAGGGGAAATCTAGGTCTCCGGGGGCAGGACTACGCCGCCTTGCTACCTGCCTGATCCTGGTTTTGCCTAGGTGCCAATCAGTATATCAGAAAGCGCCTCAATTACAGGGCAGACGAGGTTCTTGACTTATCTGTCCTAGGTTAAGGACCACAGCCAGGTCATTTGTTTTGACATCTGTAGTGGGTAAGAAGAGGTCTAAAACTTCTGCCACTCTCGTAATTACAGTTGTGGAGGATTTTGCCACTGCAATATTAGGAGAGGAAAGGCTAATGTCTGAGAGGCATCCAAGCCACTATCATCCTGTAAATCACTGTACAGATTAGCATCCTCGTAAAGGTCATCGGTGTGGTCGTCACTCAAGTTTTGGGATGTTCCAGGGTCCAATTAAGACTAAAGGTGTGTTGTTTGAGACCTCGGATGGGGTTGCAGAGGAGAGCTTCGGAATCTGTCAAACTTATCGACTCAGTTTCCAGCATCAGGGACAGCATCAAGGCTCAGACTGGTGGCGTCAGGTGCAGCGCTGCAACAGGGCCCGAGTTGGCAGAGCAGAGCTCGAGGAAGCAGCATGCCTCAAGGTTTAGTGGCACAGTCAGTGTTAGGGACAGATGCCCTGGTGGTAATCCGACTGGAGGTCACCTCAAATCTTTAGCGCCTGAAGACGCTCCATTGATTTAGATGGGTGCCAAACATCTAGTCCACAGCCAATCTCATCTCATGGAGCTGTTGTAGCGTCACTGAAGGTCCGGGAAAACAGGCATTGAGAGAGAGTCCATGTCCTAGATAGGGACTGGGATTTCGTCTTTCGGAGTTCCGCGACTGCAAGTTTGGCTTCATGGTTGTGGATGGCTATGGTTAATCGTCGCACAGCACTCGCACAATGCTGAGCTATGATTGAAGTCGAGTCTCTAGAGAAAAACATCTTGAGTGTCCTTCACAGACATCTGGCAATTTTAGGAGAGAACAGCCCTTGCACACTGGGGAAGTTTTGGAGTGAAAAGAATTCCATGCCATGTTTGCCATGCCTGCTGCTGTGGAGGGGACTACCAGTACCAGTGTTCACCAGGGCGGAGAAGGTGCCCTGCAACTAGTTTCACCTGCCTTAAGCACTAAAGTGCACTTAGTGTCCCGCAGAACGGGACGCGTGTGGGCCAAGGGCGGGCCCATCCTGCCCCCATCGTTGCCAGGGAGAGGGAAGGCAGGGCCACCCCTCTTGGCCCTATGAATGGTTTTTGGTCTCTGTCCAGACCCTTATTTTCTCATACTAGTAAAGGAATTGAAAGAGTCCAGCCGGAAAAGATTCCCCAATTAAATGGCACACCTGTGGATGTAATGCATACAATGCCTAATGTGGAGTATGATAACCTGGGCATTGTATCGGATAGCACTGAATTGAGTCAAGTCATGTTAACTACTTGTGGTACCCACTCAATGCTTTCAGAGACACTAGAACCAGCTGGGCCTTTCTATTAAGCCACCATAATCTTACATACTGCTGAACCAGACAAGACTGTTCACATTGAGGAGACTATGCATACTAAGTTTATCTCCTGGAATGGAGCCGGGCTGGCATCCAAACTAGTTATTCCGGATTGGTGTGAATTCATAGACCAACATGACTTTTGTATGTTTCAAGAGACTTGGTCTACACATCCCTTCATCGTGTAGGGTATGCAATTTTTTACAAAGCGGCCACATCCCCTGGGAAGGGCAAGCCCTCTGGGGGTTTAACGATTTGGGCTAGAACTTCCACCTCTGGCTCAATTAAAGTGATCAATGTGGATCCCCTGACATTTTGTGTCTTAGTTTGACCACACCCTCAGTCGTAACATACTATATTTATAGTGTATATTGCAGACCCACTGAGAACAAAAAGGAATCTATAGTTGTAGATATATTGGATGGGCATTTAGCCACACTCCCAGCCTCTGCAAGGGAAACTGATGGGGGAGGGGGGGTGGTGTCAATTGTCAATTTGAACCCTTGTGTGCAGACAGCCAGTGCCTTACAGCCGACGAAGATGCTGCCTGGTCTATACTAGAGTTAGAAATTCCTCTCATCAAAAGATGGTCTCCTGTCGCGGTCAAAATTAACCCACTTACCCTAAATCAGGGGCTTCGGGCTTGCAATGGTAGATCAATTTCTGACAAATTAGGCAACCATACATTTAATAGGCCAAATCACACTAGCCTAATTGACGACATAATGCTAGATGTCGAATTGTGGCCTCTCCTGATTGACATGATAGTTCTCCCCCGCTTTGATAGCAATCATAATGCCCAGATTGTCAAGTTGTCTTTGTCCACCAGCGCACAATAAAGCCCCCAATGTGAGCCCCTCGACAGAAGACTGAAAGTTGCTAGAAATAAACACAGGGTTAAACTGAGTAATTTAAAATACTTCCAGGAGTCCATCGACGAATTACAGATAGTTGCAGACGGCATGGAGCTGGCGCTACTGGACCAGCTAGGAGAAGCCCCTAAGATATTGAGGGCGATATCTGAAGCCCACAACTGGTTGTTTTAAAAGCCTGAGGAATCACTTTGTGATCGAATCCGGGCGAACACTGCAGAGGAAGCACCCACAATCCTGGTACAATAAATCATGCAGAGACTGAACTTATTCAAGTGATTAAAAGGGAGCTTAGACCTTCAATCCAAACCACCAGATGGTCTTACAGGAAAGTGCTTTGAGGCCAAAAAGGACTGGGAGCGATGAATATGGGAGGCCTTCTTGGATGCTGCGAGCTCGGATGATCATCGCTCCTTCTGGAATTTGGTGTCCTCTGGGGATGGGTTTCACCCCATAGAAAAAAACATCGTAGCCAGTGACTGGGTGTCGCATTTCTCTAGTTTATATTCCCAGGAGGGAGGTCAGCAGGCCATGTTAAGTAACTCACTGGGTTCTGGGGAACAACTAATACGATTGTTGCAAAGCAATAAAAGGGAGGAAGACGTGAACCTGAAGGTTGTCCCATTAGGGTGCACCCAATGCACGCAAGATTTAGAAGCTGTGGAAATCACTGTGCAGAAATTAAGCTTGGCAAAAAGGGGAATTGTTCCTAATAAAGCCCCTGGATTAGACAAAATCCCCAGTGATCTATTTGTGAGTGAGCCAAGTATTTGGAGTGCTTATTTTTCAGTGTTTTTCACAGCTAATATGAAAGGGGCACCTATTCCATCTACACGGTCAGGGGCCGAAATCATCCCTATTTTTAAAAAGGGTTCACATGACCTACCCGCAAACCACAGACCTATAAGTCTCCTAGATAGTTTGCAAAAATTATTCAGTAGGGTGGTCTTGAGTAGACTTCAGGATTGGCTATCTGATAAAGGGATTCAGACTCCCCTTCAGGCAGGCTTCAGGGAGTCGACCAGCACTAATGACCAAGTGTTCTGTCTGCAGATGTATTGGAAGACTGTCACATTGAGTGGGGGATGACTATATATGACTATATATCGTTTTCATCGACCGATGCGCTGCCTTCGACTTAGTACCCAGGTCAAAGCATTGGCAGGCTCTTTCTGAGATGGGGGTGCCAAACTACCTGCTCGACATTATAATAAGTCAGCATCACAAGAATTATGTGAGGGTAAGGTTTATAAGCGCAGGTGAGAGGACTGATTCTTTCACTGTGACTAGAGTTAGGCAGGGGTGCATATTGGCACCTATGTTGTTCACACTGTGTTAATGACGCACCTTGATTGGCAAATAAGAGGGTTCCGGCCCTCATGTTTGCAGATGATACCTTAATCCTCTCCAAATCTCCCTTGGGACTTCAAAAAAGCCTTCGATCATTTTGAGTGTTTCTACAGAACGAGGGTCTAGACAGCAACATGAGCAAAATTAAGTATATGGTCCTGAACCCCGGGCACTCCAGCAGGGCTAACACTAGCAGGGGCCCGATAGAGCGTGTGCGTACTATTGTTTACCTAGGTATAACACTGAACACCTGGGGTGGCAAGCACACATTATACAGTGTAGGTTAAAAACGGAACAAGTGTTGGGAGGAATTCTTAAGATGGCGGTAGGTTCACAGCTTCGCACCCTCCAACTGGCTTTACAGTTATATAATCATTTCCTATGGCCCAGAGTTATGGGGACATATGGATGTATCCACATTAGTTATGGCGGAGAATCATTTTATGGGTCAGTAGGTGTGCCTGCAAGTATCCCTTTGCTTCCACTTAAGCTGGATTTTAGGCTGAGAACTCTCTCCAAAAGGATAGGGCTGTGCTCACTTCTGTATTGGAGGAGGATCTAGATGATCCCGGAGCTCCTCTCTTATCGTCAAGGGCTATAAGAAATTCTATCTTACTCAGGTTCCAGTAAGACTCTGTGGATTAAGTATATGAAGTTCATATTGAGTGAGATTGGGATACCCAGTCTTTGGCGTGCCCCAGGTGAGGCTGTGGCCATCTCAAAGTCTATGATTAAGACTGCCTACTTGCAGTACAGAGATACGCATCTATGTTCCCAGACGAGGCATGGTTCCCTTACAGACACTTTTCTTGCAGTCAAGGATACCTTCTCAAAGGAGGATTTTCTGGATGAGGTAGAGCCTCCTCTAGCTAGACAACTGTATTTGCAATTTCGTTATGGGACCTTGCCAATCCATTCTTTCAGCGTTCAGTGGGCAATAGTGTTGAAGGACCATGAGCGGTTGAGTCCGTCCTGTGGCGCCACAAATGAAACTGTTTAACACATGCTGTTTTTTGTCCAGCCTATATGAGTAACAGGAGTCATTGGACTATTCACTGTGTCGGAATTTAGGCACGAGGGAGCACAAAGATGTCCTCAGGATACTGAGATACGATACTAGCAACCCGTTCGTTTTTGCCCTCTCATTATTTGCTGGAATATGGAGAACAAGGCAGAAAGCACACATTGTCCAGGAAAAACAGCATAGTAGCGAGCCACCAATTGTTTAATGCAATTTTGATGAGATATGACTATGTGATGTCCAACTTTAATAGCTAGTTATTTGCTTTTATGAATTGTAATCAATGCTGTTGCCGAATTTCTAATTTGTGTATTAATTTATTTTCTTGATCGGAGATATATTATCTACTCAGTGCCTTACTCTATTTATTCTATGATGTTTATAGGGGGTCTTTATTTCATTTGTAGCATGAAGGATCTCTTAGTTGTATGTAAATGTCACTAATATCCGATTAGTTGCATTACATGTTTTATTTTGTTTTATGCTGTATTACTGATTTTTATGTGCTTATATGGCCTGGGCCCGAAATAAAGATCTTCGGATTGAATTGGGAATTCTGTTAAACTGACAGTATAGACAGAGCTCTGTATCTGCGTTGGAAGGCGCAGAATGAAAGGAACGGACATTGGCACGCAGAGGTTGTACTGATATAGTACACCCGATGTCCCATCCAGGGTGGAACGGATAGGATGCAGAGCCGCACAATGCCACCTACTGAAGCATAAGGGAAGGCCATTAAAAAATCTCAACATCCATTAAAGTGCATGGGAGGTATTCACAAGGTGAGGAATCTGCAGTTAGAAGTCTATATTCAAACTCAATTTGGGGGACTGAGACTTATTTTCCCACATCAATGTTGATTCCAAACAAAATAGAAAAGAATAAAAGGAAAGAAAGGAGGAGGAAGAAAAGATAGAGAAATCACAAAAAAGGCTGAAAGCATTGATAGAAAAAAAAGAAAGTACCTCATATAGTGATACAGGATGGAAGTGGTGGGAGAAAAAGACATGAGGTGGAATAAGGGCTAGGCAACATTGGTACTGAAATACTGCGGAAATTGGCAACACCAGGCTCGTCAGAAACATTTTAATGGGCCCTTTTGCTTTTCTTTTTTTGCAAACAAACCATGGAACTGCTCTGGTCTTCTTAACAGTTGTGTAAATTATGTGCATTACTCGGTCAATATCAGTTATATATATTCTCAACAGCTGTGCCATTGCACATTGCTCCTTCAATCTCTTGGAAAAAGTCTTCTTCATTTCACTGGACATGCTTGTCGTTGGCATCTTTTGCAGTTGGCTGCTTGTCCAGTATTATCCTGAAAGCCTGACAGGAATATGCCATTATGGTTTTCTGTCCCTCTGAAAGTATAGGTGATTCAGTTTTGTATGCTACAGAGAAGCATCCCCTATTGCTCTTCCTATTACACTTTGAGAGAAGGAGGTATTGGCCCTACCAAGGCCTTTTTCAGTCTGTCCAGCAAGGCAGGTCACTTGAAATTATGTGACTGTATGATAAATTGCCTTCAGTGCAAAAGATGGTGCTAGTTGGCTCAGAGGACTAGGGCAGCACTTACATTTCCACTTGAAAGACCGCACATATTCAATCACCGGCTTGAAGCAGCATGTAATCCAAGACATTTTGTGCTTTGGGGCAAAGTAACCTCGAGTGTCATCACCACCCATTCTCACCCTGTCCCTCCAATAATAGCTCATGGTCCTGAACCTACTCTGGAACAGTGCTTCTCTCTGTGCCTCTACTCACACTCCCCCGGGCAAAGACACCTCCAAGTGTCTCTGCCTCCTTTATGGGAGGTTCTCATCCTTGGTCATTAGAGCGAAGATCTGCTGTCAGGAGGCACGCATTTGGGAGAGCCGAGGCGGGCTGGGAGGCAGTCACGGACAGTCATTTCACTCAGGCTGAAGCAAGGGAGGAAGGTTCTCGAGTTGGTGAGGATCTACCCGGGAGACAGCAGTGCAGGGGGGAGGGGAGGGAGGGGGGTACAGTTGGGGGGTTGTTGGGGTAAGGGAGAGGGAGGGGGGGATGGAGAGGGGCGGAATGAGACTTTATTAGATAGTCAAGAGAAGGATTAGGGGACCTGCAGCGTAGGGGGATGGGGATGGGACTTGAGATATAAGATCCATGCTGACAGGGTGAGACTTGAATCTGTTCAATACATGCTGATTACGGTGTTATTGGATGACAATAAAATTTGTTTAAAAAAAAAAAAAAAAAAGGAGGCAACGTAGAGGCTCCTAATTTCTGCTGCAATCTGCCCATATACGAGAATAGGAAACTCCTCACTGTTTACCACTGCCTATTCTGGAAAAAGGAGATGCCTTCTCTAGCCAGAAGTTGTCGGGGACAGGGAAGCACACCCAAAAACAACTCAATCCAGCAATTATCAGAATATTTTGGGGTTTGAATTCAACCATCCATCCATCTAAATATGTTAACACCCTATATAAAGTTCAAGGTTTGTAATTTGAATTCTCAAGATAGCTTCTAGCCACTAATTATACTAAAACATTAGGTGCCAACATTCCTCACACTTAATCACTAAGGTAATCCAGAACTGTCTAAATAAATATCTACAGTCACATCAAATACAAAAAACATTACTCTACCCAAAATGAAAAATATCTTTTTTGTATCGAGGTGTCCTTACAACAGAAGGCAAAGAAATAAGGTCATTTAGGCTCTCACAGGAGTGAAAGCTTTATCTGGACAAATTTGATCTACAATAAATTGGAACCCCTTTGAAACAATATAAGAATGCGGATGGTATACAAATGCTTTCTCTATATGGTATTATCCTGAAGACATACTGATGGTATTCTCTAAAAGGAGGGTGAACATGTGCATGTGTATATGTCTGTATGTGAAGTACATGTGTATCTTCAACTTGAAGTTTACTTTTGATAAGGTTTCTAGTAAGAATGAATATGTAACCGCTAAACTTTTCAAAACGTACTGCCCATACCATGTTACCCTACATTCTAACAACCTGAAAGCAAGCTTTCACTTCAGCCTGTTGCTATGCCTGTGTAAAAACGACATGTCAGTATAGATATAGCAAAAACAGGAAGACACCCCAAAAAATGATCAGTTGAGGATATCCTGTGGTCTTCGATATGTCAAAAAGCAGACTTTGTGGTGTACTCGAGAAGACATTCTCACACCATGACATGAGGATCGCTATAAAAAGATTTTTTTTGTATCTCAGACTTTATTTCTAAACCGTTAATAAGAAAAGCTATTAGGTTACAGAAATATTCAAAAAGTTGCACATTTTAAATAAGAAAAACAGTCTGCTTCTAAAAATTATCTAACTTAAAACAGACATTGCTCCAACAGAAACTGTACATTAGTAGAGCCTGTATACTGCCATGTACGGGTTATTACAAATGTGTGAACTGCAAATTGTGTGTTTTCACCATTGAAACAAACCAATTTAGCATCGAAACTTCAAAAGTGTTTTGAAGACACACAAATTGAAACTCAACAAATGTAGCTTACTTTATCTTCTGTTCCTGTTTTAGGTTGGCTATATGACTAAGAAGGCAAGGAAAAGAATTGTTAAACAAGGCTTAGATTAAAAAAGTTCCCGAAGAAGGGCACCTAGCTAGGCTCGCTCTTACGCACTTGGAATGGTTTTAAATAGTTGGTCATCTGATATGTACTTACAAACAGAAGGTCGGGACTTGCAACCCCACAACTGAAAACAAGTTTGAAGTAAGGAAATGGCCTGCATGGTCCCCCTTTCATGTGTATAAAAGCATGCTGGGCTGAGGTACCGTGGACCTGAATTTTAAGAAATGATTCTTGTGTGTGTGGGATCCACCTTGACCCAGCTTCAGAATTTGCTCATTATGGCTATAAATCATAGGATGCTTTTGAATTTTAGGAGATAAAGATCTCCCAGGGGGTCATACTACACAAAGCTTTGTGTCGATGCTGTGTTATGACAACATGAATTCCAGCATTATTGAGGAATCATACAGACTGAAGTGGGGGACTTGCCTAGAGCAATGTTTTAGAAGAATGGGTTTTTATTCGCTTAAGTGTAGAACTTTAGGACCATGTTAAGCTTTACTTAGTTTAAGAAAACAGTTTTGAAAGCGTCCTGTGATGTAATAATCCAGCAGTTAGGAACTGAGTAGAAATGTAGTTTATTGGTACAAATGCAGCACCACAGGAAAGCATCAACACCGTCAGTAATAAGCTTCCAACTGACAATCAGAGACACGGCAAGGACCCAAAACTCTAGAATAGAGTTAGAATAAAGGGTCCGTGCCGAGAACAGAATTACATCATACACAACACATCTTCCCCCTTTAAACAAAAAAAAAAAAATAAGTATACAATTTATCTCCAACGCGAGTAACAAAGTCAGGTAACCATAAAGGTTTTTTGCGCAAACGTTTTGCATCGAAAACAAGGGAACATGAACTTCATCTTGAACATGGACATTGTTAGAACCATCATGAGAATTGGAATCTGGTAAATGAGTTGCATCAGTGCCATTAGTACTTTGTAAACTAATGTCTTTGTCACCGAAATTAACGATACTTTCATTGCCAATGTCAAAATCGTACTTAGGTGCAGAACGTTTTTTTATATAATTTTTCTTCACCTTTGAGTACAGCAATTCTTCTTAAATTCCATACTTTACCATTAGAAAGTCTCACAGAATTTTTTAAGACATCTTTAACAACAAACGGTCCCATAAACTGACTTTCCCCTTTACATACCTTCCAAGGTTTTTTAACCTTTACGAGCATACCAACCTGAATGAAGGGATCTTTCTTAGACCCTTTCCTTATATCAAATTTATGCTTATTAATAATGTGGGATTTTTCCATTCTTCTTTTGACCATGTTTAAGTCGACACAACTCTTGGAAGATGTTTTCAACCAAGAAGGATTACTTTTTGTCCTAGGTAACCTCCCTATCATTATCTCAAACGGAGAGTACTCAGTCATGTCATTGGGAGTGGTCCTATATTTCCACATGGTTTTTATCACTTGAATCTCCCATTTGTCATCCTCAACACCAGCAATTTGAATAACACTCTTAAGTACCCTATTAGACCTCTCAATAATCCCATTTCCACTGGGATTGTATAATGAGGTAGTGGAATGTATGACACCAATGCTTTGAAAATAGATTTTAGCATTGTTAGACAAAAATTGCACACCATTGTCGGTAATAACACGTATAGGTAACCCTTCCACAGTAAATGCTTCATCTAAAAACAGCAAAATGGTATCCGTATTGACTTTCAACAATTTTTATGACAGGCCACTTTGAAAATGCATCAATGCCCGCCACAATGAATTTATTCTTAGGACCAATAGGACCCATGATATCCATGGCAATGGTTTCCCACGGCCCATTGGGGATAGAATGATCACCCATGTTAGGTTTTAGAGTTTTCAAAGACTTGTCAGCATTAGCACAACTGACACATTCTCTGACAACACGTTCTACAAAAATATCTAATCCCGGCCACCAGAATGTTTTTTTAACAGATTGCTTGGTTCTAACAATACCATTGTGACCTTCATGCCCATGTAGGACAATGATGCGTCTCAAACCAATGGGAGGTACAGCTCTGTCACCCCTCCAAATAGTGCCATTAGTAAAACATAACTCATTTCTCACCTCCCAAAAGTTCCTAAGTTCAGGAGTAAGATTTTTCTTGGGAGGCCAACCATCTAGTAAACACTTTTGAACCGTAAGCAGTGTTTTAGCTTTCAAATATTCAGCACACCAATCTTCATTTTTAATAGGTAAAACACCTTCATCGTGTACTAAAGCGATTTGAAAGTTATCCCATGGATTTTGAATATTTTCTTTAAGAGGTAAGGGAAGTCTTGATAAAAAATCAGCAGTCACATTTTCTTTGCCAGGAACATATACTATTTTGTAAACAAAGTCCTGCAATGTCATGGACATTCTACCAATCCTTGCAGAAGCGTTTAACAGTCCATCTGTGGTGAGTAACCGTACTAAAGGTTTATGATCACTTCTGATCTCACATTCTTTGCCCCAAACAAACACTCTAAAGTGCTCCAACGCCCACACACAGGCTAAAGTTTCCCTTTCAATAGTTGAATACTTTTCCTCAGAAGGAGATAACGCCCTTGAAGCATAAGCAATAATAGCTTCACCACCTTTTTCAAGCTTTTGAGCTAACACAGCTCCCAAACCTTTTGAACTTGATTCAGTAGTAATGACGCACGGAAGGTGAGGGTCGAAAGTATTAAGGGCAGTAGCCTTTTCGATAGCCGATTTAACGTCTTTGAACTCACTTTCACACTCCAAACAAATTTGCATTTGTTCTTTAATAATTGCCTGATGTTAAAAACTCTGCAAGAAAAATTCTGAATGTATTTTGAGTAAAACTCAATTAAACCTAGAAATGACCTAACCTCATCTTTGGAACTAGGTGGCGGTGCTAACCGAATGGCTTCGACCAAATCAGGTTTAGGTTTAATACCATCTGGACAGAGAACGTGGCCTAAATAAGTCACTGAGGTGACACCAAATTTACACTTTGCATGTTTCACAGTTAAACCATTAGCCGATAACCTGCCAAGAACCATTTCAAGTGCATGGTCAAGTTTGTTGTTGGCGAAAACAAGAATATCATCTTGAAAACACACCGCATTTTTACAATCACCAAAGATATTATGCATGATGCGCTGAAAAACAGCGGACGCAAGGCCAAAAGGCATTCTCTTAAATTGGAAACATCCGAATGGTGTAATAAATGCGGTGTATTTTTACAATCATCGTGCAACACAATTTGGTGGTAGGCTGCCGATAAATCAATGCAAGAAAAAAACGTGGCTTTACCAACCAACGCCAACATTTCAGTAATGCAAGGTAAAGGAAACTGATCGATGATAATATTATTGAGATGGCACAAATCAATGCATAATCTGATGTTCCCATTAGCACGTCTGGCAACAACAATGGGGGAAACCCATTCTGAAGATTCAATCTTCTCAATGATTTTATTCTCGACCAGTTCCTTTTCTACTTCATTTCTTACCATAATAGGGATGTTTCTAGCTTTATAAATTTTGGGACAAGCATTGTCCTTTAGAATTATTTTGTGTTTAAAATTGAGTAATTCTCCAATATCATCCTTGAAGACTTCAGGAAACTTGTTTAGCACCACTTTACCATATTCATCAGACTCTCCAACAACCATGACAGGATCAGGATTGTTGGGGGTTCAAAATGATGTCCAGCTTTCCTTGTTCAAACCATTCTAAAACAGAGGGTCCCTGTTTGGATACATACAATTTAGCCACACATTCACGGTCTTTAAATCTGAAAACAAGTGAACGAAAACCAATTATTTCTATTCTCTCACCCGAGTACCCTTCAGGATTAATATCAGGAGGATCTAAACTAGATCCAAGTTTGTCTACAAATTTGCTATTCCATATATTCTTATTAACAATAGAATACGGAGATCCAGAATCAGCATAAATTTGTACCTCAACCCCTCCTATCATCATATCGCAGATAGGTTTCTTTTTAACAAAAGTGTTATCAATATTCAAAATAACTGAAGAGGTATCTCTAATATTCAACAAATACGATTTTTCAAAATCAGAATATTTGTTGTCCCTATCACAAGACTAAGTCTCTTCAACATACTTAACTTTTCTATTCTTGGCTTTCCTGCACACTTTTGCAAAATGTCCGATGACACCACATACAGAACACCTATGTTTAATGGCAGGACAATTTTTGTTGTTTGCCAAATGTGAATTACTATCGCATCTGTAGCATCTAAATTTATCTTTGTCAGAAAAGGTGTTACGTTCTTTAGTGGGTACTTGTTTTTTTCCATTATGATTTACACCAGAATTTACTACTTTGGCTACAATATTACTAGACTTACCACTTTCTTCTACCTTTACTTCCTTATGGCTTCTACAAGACATTTCTGCTTTCCTTACTAAGGCTAATATATTTTCAAGTTTAGAATCGCCATTGACCCACAACCTGTCTTGTATAGCGGAATCTCTTACGTGAATGACTACCTGGTCCCTATTAAAATCTTCTTGCAAATTCCCAAACTGGCAATCTAAAGAAAGTGTTCTTAAAGCAGAAACGTAATTGTCAACAGACTCATCAACATTTTGTTTTCTCTGGAAAAATTTGTATCTCAAAATACCAATGCACACTTTTGGGGAAAAATAACGATCAAAATCAGCAATAGCGGCAGAAAAGACATTTTGATCACTCCCTCCCCCAACTCTTGTCAATTGGTTAAAGGCTTTAAGTCCCTCGGGGCCTACAGAATGCAGATAAATTCCATTTTTATGTTCAGGAGTCATTTTTCCCTGCACATCCAAGGTGTCAATGTAGTTGAGAAAATATGCTTTCCATTCTGGCCACTTCATGCACGGAGAACTATTAGCTGGCCAGAAAGGCTGAGGAGGAGCCAAATTGAAATGTTGTGTAGACATTTTAAAGTCGTAAAGTACGTTTTATAGAGGCAAGAAAAGGGAATTGTTCGCTATACGAGTAAATGAGAGGATAGCGTCCAAACTTCACCCTTTTATATTTGTCTGGAAAAGTTGGTGAGAAAACAAAAAATATAGTGTCCAACCAATTGGGAAGAAACTCACCAGAAAAATATAGCTCACCAGTAGTTTCAGGATAGAAGGTACATCCGATTTGATAAAACGGAGGAAAAACGGCAAAACCAGCTGGAATGATCAACGTAGAAGCGTCCGATGTGTAGATCCGGTGGCTGCTTAGCAATGGCACGACGTTGAAGTAAATAAAAATGGCGGCACGTAACGTGCGTGATTATGTCATGCGCAAAGCAACGTGTAGAACGTAGGAGCAAGATTGCTCATAACCTCCCTGACGTCGGAGTACGCTGAGGCGATGAAATCACCAAGAACTCACTGTGGAATAAGAACGTGAGTGTCTGTGAAGTTGGAGTTCTCTGGGAAGACGTCGTCACCTGGAATCCGGAGAGAAAAGGAATTCTCCCTCGACGGAACCTTCGAAGCAACGGTGAGTGCCAGGCAAAGCTTATTTTTTTTAAATGCCACAAGCGAAAACATATGTAAAACATCCGCAAGTGAGCAAAAACGATGTGGAGCAATCCATGTAGAGATCTTCAGGCTGAAAAGTACACCAAAAAAAAATCCAGTCGCAACGCAAGTGAAGAATTAAATCCCCCCCAAAAATCCAATAAATCGAGATGCACACGTAGGTTTGTGGGGTGGTGCTGCCGAATCCCAGATCGTCACCAAGATTGTTATGTAATAATCCAGTAGTCAGGAACGGAGTAGAAATGTAGTTTAGTGGTACAAATGCAGCACCACAGGAAAGCATCCAACACCGTCAGTAATAAGCTTCCAACTGACGACCAGAGACACGGCACGGACCCAAAACTCTAGAATAGAGTTAGAATAAAGGGTCCGTGCCGAGAACAGAATTACATCATACACAACACGTCCACAAGACATGTTAGCCAAGAGTAAGGGCAGTATATATAATGCACCTTTCACACTCGAGATAGCTAACAAATTATTTACAGAAGGACGAATGTTATTATCAATTGCCTCATTATTTTGACAACTGGAAGCAGATGCCATAGACAGGATGTGGCCTTTTGAGAGAGTGGATAACTTCAATGCTGTCAAATGCACAAAACCAGCTAGCTGCTGTATCCAAGTGTAACTATGTTACTCCATAATCTGCACTTTTATGGCTTTGGCGCTCTTCATTTGCCAACAAAGACCGCTATTTCATCAACCTCATTCGGTCTATTGACCAACATATTCATCTTGTCAATCACGAGTTTCATCTTCCTCTCTGAGCACTCAAACTTGCCTAGACGGCAAGCAGCACTTCAAATAATATTGATAAAAGAAAAAAATGTATGAGTTATTTGGGTTTAGGCAACTGAATGACTAGAACGTGTCACCTAGAGTAAGCAGACCAGATTCCCAACGATTGGTGTTTCAGAAACTGCAAATGCGCAGTAGCATAATTTAAATTTAGCAACAGTCGGAACCCACTGTTAAGTTTTTGAACCACGCACGAGTCTTTTCACTCAACTGACGTATTGGAAAGGGACACCGTTGTGCTTTTTTTTTTTCATGGGAGGCACTTTGACAGAACAATGTGCTCCTCTGGAAATTGCCAGTGTATCTAGGAAGCGGTCACAAAAGCATCATGTAGGCCGGTCAGCCCACAAGAAGAACAGTAAAGACAAAGTAGTTGTCCAGATTTGCTTAGGTCTAGATAACACTACTCATAACGTTATCATTTTCGACACTCTTGGTCATTATTACAGAGGCAGCATATTTATTTCCCATTTTGAGTTACTGGACGATTTCAACACTGCTATATATGCTGCATAAGTTCTTAAGAACTGACTTGGGACTCTTTCCCCTTATGCAAATGAACCAGCATGCTGATGTTTTGTGCTTTAGTACTTGCAGAAACACTGTAGTTAAATCTTGATTTAACATACAGGGACACACTACTACACATATTGACCTCAGTCTTGAATGCATAAGACTAGGAAAATAAGATCATGGTAAAGAGCTTCCGTCTTACAAGCACTGTGCAGACTGAACGCACCTAAAGGCATACTTAAATAGAACATATAGTTGGAGTGATTAACTCCTCGGTTCCGATGCTCCCAGTTTGATGTATGACACTTGTGACACATCATGTTTAGACTAAGTACTTGGTACTTTCTCTATTTGGCATAGTTGAGAACCCAGACAGATGAACAATACCTAAGAATATACAAGAATTCGAAATTAGATTTTAGTGTGGGCTTTGTTACATCAAACCTTTAATTACGGTAGAATTACGGTTATAAATACAGGTAATGTAAGGTTCAACGCCGAGGTATTCCATTCTAACAACCAACTGTTTCCTGAATGTTGGTTGATTTGCTGTTAAAATAAGGTTGGACTTTGAGACATCATTAGAAGGTAATGTATTAATATTTCGGTCAGATGAGCAATCCACATCCAAAGCGTTAGTATTTGGGCTTTTACAGAGTGAAAGAAGAATGCCTGGTGATGATTAACATTATTATCTTTACTATAAAGTTTGTTTATATGGAAGAAGTGCCATGAAATAAATGCAGAAGAACAAGAGTGTAATGGAAAGCAGCAAGTATGTGCCAACTTCCAGTTTTTCCGCTCTGTGAACATGTAAGAACAAGTTGCACTACTTTAACGGTATGGTCGCAGTACTAGTATACTGAAACACTGATGGATAGAAATTGTTCTCCAACCATAATGTGATAAGGAGCCATACTGCTAGCGGGCACTTTATCTTCCTTGCACTGCGACAAGGAAATGCCTCGTAGGGAGGAGATAAAATTGGCCCTGCTCTACTGAATACAGTGGTGAGGTGATACAAATGTCAATATTAATTTGATCTAGTACATTTGAACTAACATTTTTTAATAAATATTAGCATTTTCTTCAATCAATCAGTGTTTTTATAAAGCGCGACTACGAATCCGTGAGGGTCTCAAGGCGCTGTACTTATTAGGTTTCGCCTGCACATCGCTTGCGTTGTGCTTGAGAAATCTATTGCTTTTAATATAAACTTAAAAGGGACTTACATCCTGCCTCCTCTCTTTCCTGGCTTCTCATTGGTTCCTGTGTGTGCCACTAACCTTTCCTCCATTTCTATGGACTGCAGCATATTTTCCTGCTTTTACCAATGCTTGTTTCTCGTCTGCTTCCCTTATCGTTTTCCCGCTGCCGAAATACTGTTAACATCCGCTTTGGTGGAACTATATTTTCATCAAGTTTTGCCTTTTACTCTTGCAGCATACTTATATCACAATTTATTACCCGGAGAGATTAAGTGATATGCATAGAATTACAGGATGTTGCGCAGTGCCGCAGAGACTCGAACCAGGATCCCCAGCTATCGGGTCAGCAGCTCTGGCCCCTGCGCCACATCCTCTCCATTCCCATGTTGACTGTCAGGGAGCTCTTTCCTTTTCCCGGACAATGATTGATGAAAACAGCTCTTTTATTCATTACATAGGCGAAACTGATGCATTACCAATGCTTGTTTTTTTTATGCAGCCCGGGACCTCGAGGATCAGATCACTCCAGCACCTTGCGGTCGGCTGATTTGTTAGCTACTGTGGTTATTACAGTAAGATGCTGCCCCTCAGCACGCTATTTGCTAGATGATACTCCTCCATATAAATGATGGTACAACACTTTCCTTATTTCTTCTATAGGTGATTTCTATACGTTTGTTTACTTGTTACTTAAAAGAATTGCCTTTGGCTTTTTCACTCGGTATGCTGCATTTCCACAAACGTTTTTACCAGTGTGCTCTATGCATTTTTAAGTCTTCTTAAGGCTTTTCCTTTATTTCCTAAAGATTTAGAATTATGCCTAGTGCACCTGATACATTTTTCTGATCAGCACCTACAATTGATGACCTTGAAACTTTTGGTTTGTTCAGACATAGGGTATAACACACTGTTTTCGCATCTTTTAATCTCGCGTGTACATCCTTTTGCTACATAAACTTTCACCATTTATAGTACATAATTAGTCCACCCCACTTTTTCGTGGAAAGCATGTGTATTTTACATTTTCTTTAGATTCTTGTTTAATTTTTAACTGTCCTATTCGAATTTCTCTTTCCTGAAGATGGTTTCATGGTTTTGATCCACAAGGAGATCGAAACGTAGACTTTTCCCCCCACATCAACCTTTACACTTTAGATAAAAAATGAAGCATGTGCTCCAGACAAAGTTTTCTGACTTCGATGAGTGGTTGTTTTCAATATTGCAAGGCCCATTCTCAAAAGCACTTCTGGAAAGACTTTGACTTTCTTGTTTAACGAATTAATAAATGACCCCATATGAAAATCGTGATTTTCAATTGATTCCTTTTATTGGACCTTTCTGACTAATCATTTGTGCATGTTAAAAAGATTTTCCAAACAATTCCTTCAGGAATCTTTTTGTTGTTCACCTTATTACATCAACGTCCTCTCTTATGCCAACCACACGTAACTCATTCTCTCCCTCACAGACAAGAGGCCCCGTACTGGGTTCAACTTCAATGCATACATGAATGAAATCGCGCAGTGGAAAAAGACCAACTGTCTGAAGCTGAACACCGACAAGACCAAACTCTTGATCTTCATGAAGAGCACTTTACCGTAGGACTCAACCTGGTGGCCAACAGAGCTAGGACCGATATCCACCTCCCCACGCCAAGGACCTCTGGATCATCGACAGCAAACTTGACATGACCGTCCAATTCAACACAGTCACCGCCTCATGCTTCCATAGCCTGACAATGATGAGTAAGATTTTCAAATGGTTTCTAATCAGCACCCACAAAACAGTCATGCAGGCCCATGTCACAAGCAAGCTGGACCACGGGAACTCCCTCTATGCCGGGATCAACAAAAAAATCCAAAATAAGCTGCAGACCATTCAGAACTCCGCAGCCAGAATAGCTCTCAAGCGCCCACGTTGCACTCACATTACACCACACCTGAAGGGCCTCCACTGGCTCCTCATACACAAAAGAGCAGAATTCAAACTCCTCACTCTCAAGGCACCACATGATACCCCAGCATACCTCAACAATCACATCTGCTTTCACAAACCATTTAAACACCTCTGCTTGTCCGGACTACAACTTGCACACTTCCCACGCATACAGAAAACCAGATCCGGTGGTCGAGGAGTCTCGAGCATCGCTTCTACAGCATGGAATGAGCTGCAAGTACACATACGAGCCTCCTCCCTTCTTGAATTCCACAAGAAGCCTAAGACCTGTCTTTTCGAGTAGTCCCATTAGGATCTAGGTCTGGTTAGACACACCTGCTCAGCCCAGGATACCCTCCATGGGATAGAGTGCTCTACAAATCTGAATGACATAACTTTTATTTGACAAATTAGTTCATTTTTCCTTTGTTCAAGACAATGACCCAGTCGAATGCATGATAGGTCTCTCCACCAATATTTAAATAAGTCTATGCTACGACAAATTGGATTTTCCATCCAGAGGAGGATTTGGTAGAATGTCAAAATGGTGTTGTCTGTACACAAATGTAAGTAATGAATGTTTTTGTTTATGTCATGTGGTATAAATGAGAGTTTGAATTAGTTTATTGAAAGCTCTCACTTTCATTTGCAATCATGGTGTCTGCATTATCACCTCAATAGTTTTTAAACCAATATGATTTTAATTAAACCAGTGTGTGCTCTTTATTTTTCAATTGATATGGATCAAGAAATATATAACAAAAAAATTATTTAACTATAAGCTAAACTATATTTAAGGTTGTGTGCCTAACATTCATTTGTGGTTTCTCCCTCTGAAATTAGATAAGTGCATGTAACTGCCTATCTCTTAATCAATATGGTGGGGTAGATACTGAACTGTTATAGCTAGGGAGCACCTACTGATGTTGCCCATATCGCACACAGATTTTAACAAAACATTGAAAGCAGATTTAAGACCCATCAGTCCATGGACATCTGCATTCTACAGAGAACAGAATGGATGTTATCAAAACTGCTACAATATATATATATATATATATATATAAATATATATATATTACCTACTGGCAGTCGCCAGTAGGTAGTTATAAGTGTATAACTATATATATATATATTCACTGAAAAAACCATAGGTTTTAGGGACAGTTATAGTTAGTTGGACATTTCACTCGTACAAAACCATAGAAATTCCCCCGTTATAGTTAGTTCAGCTAACTATAACTCGCGCCCCCGCAATGCACTGCTGATGACGTCACATATTACATCACTCATGACATGGTCAGTGACATCACTGATGACATCACTGATGACATCTCAAATGACATCACTGATGACATCACTGATGACATCATCCAGCGACTGTGTTTCTGTAAAGTTTAAATATGTTTAATATATATAGGGAAAGGCGTATTGAAGAATGAGTGGGTGTATAAGTGTCTGAATGGATGATTTAGTACGTGAGTGACTGACTCTACAAGTGAGTGATTAAATGTATCTTACTGAATGCATGGGTTAGTGACTAAACTGTGTGAATGTCTGTATCCGTCTGTCTGTTGGTTTGTAAGCGACTGCATGGCTTTCTGAATACCTACATGAGTGTCTACATGGGTTATTGATTGATTGTCTGAGTATCTGTATGGGTGCCTGAGTGTTTGTGTGGGTGGGGTGTGTGTGACTCTGTGCATAGATGTGTGAGTTGGTGATTCACTGGGTGCATGGTTTCAAGAGTGCATCTGTGATGGACTGTATGGGTGGGTGAGTGTGTGTATGGGTGTGTTAGTGATTGAATGTATATCTCAGTGGTACATGTGTGAGTAACTACATATGTGAAAGGCAGTATATATGTGTGTTGGAGTATATAAATGGCTATAAGTGAGAGTGTGTGATTGTGAGAGTGGCTGTATGGATGAGTGTGTACTTGTATCAGTGATTGTATAAGAGCGTAAGAATGTGCTAGTATTTGTATGAGTAAGTGAGCTGGTGTGTGTATAACTGTATAGGTGAGTAAATGGGTGTGTGATTAAGTTTTTTGCATGACTGACTAGGTGTGTGAGTACCTCTATGGATGAGTGGCGGTGTGTGAGTGTTTATATAGGTGTATGAGTGCATATGAGAGTCCTGTACTGAGTGACTAAGTATGAGTGACTGTACGGGAGAGTGAGTGGATGTGTGTGTAGACCTAAGAATCAGTGAGTGGGTATGTAGTTTTTGATGTTGGAGTGTCTATGGTTTTGAGAATGGCAGTCTGTAATTTAGAGTGGGTGTATCAAAAGTTATATTAGGGTGTGAGAAGATGCATGAAATTATCACATGGATGATGTCATCAGTGATGTCATTTGAGATGTCATCAGTGATGTCATCAGTGATGTCACTGACCATGTCATGAGTGATGTAATATGTGACGTCATCAGCAGTGTATTGCGGGCGCGAGTTATAGTTAGCTGAACTAACTATAACGGGGAATTTCTATGGTTTTGTACGAGTGAAATGTCCAACTAACTATAACTGCCCCTAAAACCTATGGTTTTTCAGTGAATTTCAAAGGTTTTTTAAATGCTAATTTCTAACTATAACGTGTCTGAAACCTATGGTTTTTTCAGTGAATTTCAAAGGTTTTTTAAATGCTAGTTTCTAACTATGCCTACAGAGGTAGGACATGTGAAGAAAGAAGAAAAAACGCACAGAAAGAAGCAAAAGATGTGCAGAAAGAACCAACAGAGGAGCAGAAAGAGGTCTTGTTGCAAAATCATCCTGTGCCCACAACCTTTTCAGACGGGTACTGGTGGTAACTGACTCTGACTAACCAGAGCCAGTGCTATGCTAAAAGACACTTAGAATACAGTGAAAACACCTACATACACTAGGGAACACTATGCGTTGGGGTACCCCTGTGATTAGCATGACCTCCTCTGCAAGTCCCTAGTACATAATAGGGCAGGGGGATTAAAACTACCTCTTAAAACGCGCTACAGGGCGCGTTTGCACAGTGGTGAAGGGAGGGGGGGCCTGAGGTGACATGTGTGCAAACGCACCCCGTGGCGCGTTTTAAGTTTAGGGTTGTGCAGTGGTGTATGGGTAGTGTAGGGGGTCGTGCTGGGTTAGTGTTTTAGGGTAGTGCAGTGGTGTTTGGGTAGTGTAGGGGGTCGTGCTGGGGGTAGTGTTTTAGGGTTTAGGGTAGTGCAGTGGTGTTTGGGTAGTGTAGGGGGTCGTGCTGGGGGTAGTGATTTAGGGTAGTGCAGTGGTGTTTGGGTAGTGTAGGGGGTACTGCTGGGGGTAGTGTTTTAGGGTAGTGCAGTGGTGTTTGGGTAGTGTAGGGATACTGCTGGGGGTAGTTTTTTAGGGTTTAGGGTAGTGCAGTGGTGTTTGTGTAGTGTAGGGGGTAGTGTTTTTGGGTTTAGGGTAGTGCAGTGGTGTTTGTGTAGTATAGGAGGTCGTGGTTTAGGGTAGTGCAGTGGTCTTTGGGTAGTGTAGGGAGTCGTGCGGGGGTAGTGTTTTAGGGTAGTGTAGGGGGTCATGCGGGGGGTAGTGTTTTAGGGATTAGGGTAGTGCATTGGTGTTTGGGTAGTGTAGGGGTCATGCGGGGGGTAGTGTTTTAGGGTTTAGGGCAGTGCAGTGGTGTTTGGGTAGTGTAGGGGGTCGTGCTGGGGGAGTGTTTTAGGGTTTAGGGCAGTGCAGTGGTGTTCGGGTAGTGTAGGGGGTCGTGCTGGGGGAGTGTTTTAGGGTTTAGGGCAGTGCAGTGGTGTTCGGGTAGTGTAGGGGTCGTGCTGGGGGAGTGTTTGAGGGTTTAGGGCAGTGCAGTCGTGTTCGGGTAGTGTAGGGGTTGTGCTGGGGGTAGTATTTTAGGGTTTAGGGTAGTGCAGTGGTGTTCGGGTAGTGTAGGGGGTCGTGCTGGGGGTAGTGTTCTAGGGTTTAGGGCAGTGCAGTGGTGTTTGGGCAGTGTAGGGGGTAATGCTGGGGGTGGTGTTTTAGGGTTTAGGGCAGTGCAGTGGTGTTTGGGCAGTGTAGGGGGTCATGCTGGGGTGGTGTTTCAGGGTTTAGGGCAGTGCAGTGGTGTTCGGGCAGTGTAGGGGGTGGTGTTTCAGGGTTTAGGGCAGTGCAGTGGTGTTCGGGCAGTGTAGGGGGTCGTGCAGGGGTGGTGTTTCAGGGTTTAGGGCAGTGGTATTCGGGCAGTGTAGGGGGCCGTGCTGGGGGTGGTGTTTCAGGGTTTGGGGCAGTGCAGTGGTGTTCGAGCAGTAAAGGGGGTCGTGCTGGGGGTGGTGTTTCAGGGTTTAGGGCAGTGCAGTGGTGTTCGGGCAGTGTAGGAGGCGGTGCAGGGGGTGGTGTTTCAGGGTTTAGGGCAGTACAGTGGTGTTCGGGCAGTGTAGGGGGTGCTGCAGGGGGTGGTGTTTCAGGGTTTAGGGCAGTGCAGTGGTGTTCGGGCAGTGTAGGGGGTGCTGCAGGGGTGGTGTTTCAGGGTTTAGGGCAGTGCAGTGGTGTTCGGGCAGTGTAGGGGGTTGTGCAGGGGGTGGTGTTTCAGGGTTTAGGGCAGTGCGGTGGTGTTCGGGCAGTGTAGGGGGTCGTGCTGGGACTGGTGTTTCAGGGTTTAGGGCAGTGCAGTGGTGTTCGGGCAGTGTAGGGGGTTGTGCTGGGGCTGGTGTTTCAGGGTTTAGGGCAGTGCAGTGGTGTTCGGGCAGTGTAGGGGGTCTTGCTGGGGCTGGTGTTTCAGGGTTTAGGGCAGTGCAGTGGTGTTTGGGCAGTGTAGGGGGTGGTGTTTCAGGGTTTAGGGCAGTGGTGTTCAGGCAGTGTAGAGGGTCTTGCTGGGGTTGATGTTTCAGGGTTTAGGGCAGTGCAGTGGTGTTCGGGCAGTGTAGGGGGTCGTGCTGGGGGTGGTGTTTAGGGCAGTGCAGTGGTGTTCCGGCAGTGTAGGAGGTCGTGCAGGGGGTGGTGTTTCAGGGTTTAGGGCAGTGCAGTGGTGTTCGGGCAGTGTAGGGGGTCGTGCTGGGGGTGGTGTTTCAGGGTTTAGGGCAGTGCAGTGGTGTTCGGGCAGTGTAGGGTGTCGTGCTGGGGCTGGTGTTTGAGGGTTTAGGGTAGTGCAGTGGTGTTCGGGCAGTGTAGGGGGTCGTGCTGGGGCTGGTGTTTCAGGGTTTAGGGCAGTGCAGTGGTGTTCGGGCAGTGTAGGGGGTCGTGCAGGGGGTGGTGTTTCAGGGTTTAGGGCAGTGCAGTGGTGTTCGGCCAGTGTAGGTGGTCTTGCTGGGGGTGGTGTTTCAGGCTTTAGTGCAGTGGTGTTCGGGCAGTGTAGGGGGTCTTGCTGGGGGTGGTGTTTCAGGGTTTAGGGCAGTGCAGTGGTGTTCGGGCAGTGTAGGGGGTCTTGCTGGGGCTGGTGTTTCAGGGTTTAGGGCAGTGCAGTGGTGTTCGGGCAGTGTAGGGGGTCGTGCTGGGGCTGGTGTTTGAGGGTTTAGGGTAGTGCAGTGGTGTTCGGGCAGTGTAGGGGGTCGTGCTGGGGCTGGTGTTTCCGGGTTTAGGGCAGTGCAGTGGTTTTGGGCAGTGTAAGCGGTCGTGCTGGGGCTGGTGTTTCAGGGTTTAGGGCAGTGCAGTGGTGTACGGGCAGTGTACGGGGTTGTGCTGGGGCTGGTGTTTCAGGGTTTAGGGCAGTGCAGTGGTGTTCGGGCAGTGTAGGGGGTCGTGCTGGGGGTGGTGTTTCATGGTTTAGGGCAGTGCAGTGGTGTTCGGGCAGTGTAGGGGGTCGTGCTGGGGCTGGTGTTTCAGGGTTTAGGGCAGTGCAGTGGTGTTCGGGCAGTGTAGGGGGTCTTGCTGGGGGTGGTGTTTCAGGGTTTAGGGCAGTGGTGTTCGGGCAGTGTAGGGGGTCTTGCTGGAGGTGATGTTTCAGGGTTTAGGGCAGAGCAGTGGTGTTCGGGCAGTGTAGGGGGTCTTGCTGGGGGTAGTGTTTCAGGGTTTAGGGCAGTGCAGTAGTGTTCGGGCAGTGTAGGGGGTCGTGCAGGGGGTGGTGTTTCAGGGTTTAGGGCAGTGCAGTGGTGTTCGGGCAGTGTAGGGGGTCGTGCTGGGGGTTGTGTTTCAGGGTTTAGGGCAGTGCAGTTCGTGTTCGGGCAGTGTAGGGGGTCGTGCTGGGGGTGGTGTTTCAGGGTTTAGGGCAATGGTGTTCGGGCAGTGTAGGGGGTCTTGCTGGGGGTGATGTTTCAGGGTTTAGGGCAGTGCAGTGGTGTTCGGGCAGTGTAGGAGGTCTTGCTGGGGGTAGTGTTTAGGGTTTAGGGCAGTGCAGTTGTGTTCGGGCAGTGTAGGGGTCATGCTGGGGGTGGTGTTTCAGGGTTTAGGGCAGTGCAGTGGTGTTCGGGCAGTGTAGGGGGTCGTGAAGGGGTGGTGTTTCAGGGTTTAGGGCAGTGCAGTGGTGTTCGGGCAGTGTAGGGGGTCGTGCTAGGGTATGTGTTTCAGGGTTTAGGGCAGTGCAGTGGTGTTCTGGCAGTGTAGGGGGTTGTGCAGGGGCTGGTGTTTCAGGGTTTAGGGCAGTGCAGTGGTGTTCGGGCAGTGTAGGGGGTCATGCTGGGGGTAGTGTTTTAGGGTTTAGGGTAGTGCAGTGGTGCTTGTGTAGTGTAGGGGGTCGTGTTTTAGGGTTTATGGTAGTGCAGTGGTGTTTGTGTAGTGTAGGGGGTCATGTTTTAGGGTAGTGCAGTGGTGTTTGGGTAGTGTAGGGGGTCGTGCTGGGGGTAGTGTTTTAGGATTTAGGTTAGTGCAGTGGTGTTTGGGTAGTGTAGGGGGTCGTGCTGGGGGTAGTGTTTTAGGGTTTTAAGGTAGTGCAGTGGTGTTTGTGTAGTGTAGGGGGTCGTGCTGGGGGTAGTGTTTTAGGGTTTAGGGTAGTGCAGTGGTGCTTGTGTAGTGTAGGGGTCGTGCTGGGGGTAGTGTTTTAGGGTTTAGGGTAGTGCAGTGGTGTTTGTGTAGTGTAGGGGGTCATGTTTTAGGGTAGTGCAGTGGTGTTTGGGTAGTGTAGGGGTCGTGCTGGGGGTAGTGCTTTAGGATTTAGGTTAGTGCAGTGGTGTTGGGGTAGTGTTTTAGGGTTTAGGGTAGTGCAGTGGTGTTTGTGTAGTGTAGGGGGTCATGCTGGGGGTAGTGTTTTAGGGTTTAGGATAGTGCAGTGGTGCTTGTGTAGTGTAGGGGGTCGTGCTGGGGTAGTGTTTTAGGGTAGTGCAGTGGTGTTTTTGTAGTGTAGGGGGGTCATGTTTTAAGATGCAACGCTCCAATACCTGACCAGTCTGCACTACATAAAACTGCAAAAACTAAAAATAAAAAGTGTTTTGCACACTTTTGTCATTGGGCTATATGTGGGCTACATCTGGGTAATATTTGTGCTACATTTGGGCTCTTTTTTCACTGGTGGCCATCTTGGAAGACTTCTTTGTTATGAAGTTTCCTAATTTCCTCATTTACTGCAGTCTCCTCAGTAGGAAATGCTTTCAGTTTTTACTTTGATTCCATCAAGAAGGCATTCAGATGTGTCACACATTTGCCATAAATTCAGAATGTTTTTACTCTAGTTGTTCATTAGATCACTGTAGTAAAGCTACTGCTCACCAAGGAGTTAACTGGAAGTCTACTGCTGGTATTGAAAGTGATTGTTTCAGTCTGCATGTCAGAATTTTCTAATGAAATAGAAGAGGATTTGAGATCTCACTTAAAACATGCACTAAATTTTCTTTTTGCAGCACTAACCATAATTTCTATGGCAAAATGAACCCCCTCATTTTGTTCCTTTTTAAATTAAATGTTTTAAGTGTTACCAGTTTATTCCAATCAAGATGGCTTCAGGTGGGCCATACTTTTGTCATAAGTAAGGCTGTTAGCACTCTAGTTGTTCTTTAGAACACTCTGGGAAGCTGCAGTAGAACACAAAGGCATCAACTGACAGGCTGCTCCTGTTGAAATATAACAGGAAGATATTTGAGATCTCACTTAAAACATGTCCTAATTTTTCTTTCTACAGCACTAACCATAATTTCTATGACAAAATGAACCCCATCATTTTGTTCCTTTTTAAATTAAATGTTTTAAGTGTTACCAGTTTATTCCAATCAAGATGGCTTCAGGTGTGCCATACTTTTGTCATAAGTAAGACTGTTAGCGCTCTAGTTGTTCTTTAGAACACTCTGGGAAGCTGCAGTAGAACACAAAGGCATCAACTGACAGGCTGCTCCTGTTGAAATATAACAGGAAGATATTTGAGATCACACTTGAAACATGTCCTAATTTTTCTTTTCAGAGCACTAACCATAATTTCTATGACAAGATGAACCCCATCATTTTGTTCCTTTTTAAATTAAATGTTTTAAGTGTTACCAGTTTATTCCAATCAAGATGGCTTCAGGTGTGCCATACTTTTGTCATAAGTAAGGCTGTTAGCACTCTAGTTGTTCTTTAGAACACTCTGGGAAGCTGCAGTAGAACACAAAGGAATCAACTGAGTCTCTGCCCTTGTTGGATGTACATGTTTTACTGAGAATGTCAGACTTCATTCTCACATGACTGAGAAAGATAATGTGAATTTACAGAAAATATGCTCTCATTTTAGCTTCTGGAGCACCTTCCAAAACTGTATGGGACAAGCATGTGAAAATAGTTCTCTCAAACATGATTCATGATATCCCAGCAGAAGGTTTTTCACAGGGTAAAATCACCTTAGAACACACCACAATTCCTGAAATTAGTATGGTACCATCAACAAATGAATTCTAATGTAACTAAAGTCTGTTATCACCCTTTATAGTTCTCCTTTTGGTAACCCTCAAAATCTTCGATTCACTACAATGCATTTATATTGGTCCCAAGATGGCTGCCAGCAATTCCAGGATGAAGTGCTGACAGCCAATCAGATCTCACGATGACGTGTGGTTAGGCTCCGCCCAGATATATGTGTTTTTACTTTTGATTTTCTCAGCAACTACTGAACGGATTTACACCATTTAACAAAAAGGGTTCTTTTTGAACCAAGAACTACCTCTTTGCCAAATTTGGTGTAATTCCGTTCAGCAGTTCGGGCTGTAGCCGTGTCTAAAGTTTCCTATGGGAAAATGAATGGGGAAAACACGTTTTGGGACCCCCCCTTTTTTCCTCGGCCCCCGCTTGACGAATCACCCTGAGACTTTCAGGGTAGGAGCGGAGCGGGCCATAAAGTTTGAAAATTTTGCGAAGATTCGTCAACCGACGCAAGAGTTATTTCAAATAGAATGTCGCGGATTTCCTATGGAAAATAGGTCCTAACTATAACTATCTACTGGCGACCGCCAGTAGATAATATATATATATATATATATATACACACATACACATATACATACACATATACATTATATTCTTGGAGCCTATTTGTTTTTTGTTTTTATTTACACAAAAGAAGTGCAGAGGTGGTAAGTTTTCTTTCCCGCCACCAGTGCTGCTGAATGCCAGGGTTGCCAAATAACAAGATTGCCGAGTTTTAATTCCAACTCATGACTTTTTTCCCACCACCCTATATTTATTTTCTCTTTATCCCACTCTTGCAGGTTCCATTTCATCCTTGCAATCTCCTTTTGGCCCTGTTTTCCTATTTTTTTCTTTCTCTCCTGCCTCACTTTCTTGCTCTGGATCAACATCTTATGATGAAAAATAACTCCAAGTCCCCAAAAAAAGTGTTCCCGGGTCCACCACCGACACATATTAGACACTATAGTACTTGACTTTAAGCTTCACAACAGAATCAGTGGGAACTGACCATTCAGAAAGTATACTCCGCAATGCCTGTGATGTATCAATCAGACCTCCCAGAATATTGCGGTATAGATTAGCAAATTTAGTGGCACAAAAACAGAAATTTAGCAGCATTTTTGCAACAATTTATTTTGCTACAGTTACTCATTGCCTCGAAGTTAAACCGGTCTGCTCTGTGCAACTTAAACTCATTTTTTTACAGTAGTGTTTTGGGTGTAGGGTGGCAGAATGGGGGATAGTGTTTTGGGTGGGGGTGGTGGAGTTGAAGGGGCACTGCTGCCTTGTTTGGGTGAGAGCGTATGGGGCCCACTGCAGGCCCCACTTCGTTTTGGGTGACAATGGGGTGGAGGGCCTTGGGTGGGGGAGTGGTCACTGGGGCCTGCTGCTGCCCAACGTACTTTTGGGCGGGTGGTTGTGGGGTAGAAGTGCCTTGGGTGGGGTGAAGTGACTTGGGTGGCATCCAAAGCCTGCACCCACCTAAACACAGAAAGAAACACGACTTCTGAAGCACAGAAAGGAGGCCTGTACATCAAAGTCACGTCTCGCTTCATAGATCTGGGTCTAAATCGTAGTCAAACGGCTGATCACATGCAGATGGAAGTCACCTGACCCTCTGCACCCCACGGCCTGTATTTAAAAAAAAACACATTTTATTAAGTTTTTAAACTTTTACATCAGTTAGGAAAGAAACATCTATTTGGTACATTGAATTACACAGTGCAAACACAATTAGACTACAATTATGAAGTACAAGTTGTTCCACTGCCCATGACACGTAATATATCTTGACCATGTTAAACAAGCCCATTATATTTGTGTGCAAGTTTCTAGTATTCAAAATAGCTGCACTAGTAAAGTTTCAGGAAGTAGAGGAGAACAAAGGAACTATGTAACTTATTCCACCCCTCCCACCCATTCCCCAACTGTACTGGCCCTACTGCTAGCACATAATCTGGTCAACTAGCGCCGGCTACTGCTCCCCCCTGCCTACCTAGAGGCTGGACACGTCTATGTGGTAACTTTGTGTTGCATAGCTATGTGCACGGTTGCTGCGTACGTGTGGGGGGCTGGTCTATTAAAGACATCAACTCATCCTGTGCTGCAGGCACAGGTGCAAGTGCCTTAAAAGCTTCCATGATTATGTCCCAATCCATCGAAATTAATGTTTTGCGCAGCCCACGGGCTTCCTCGCGCCGGATAGCAGCACTTTCTGCACTACCCCATCGCACCACCTCTTTATGCCATGTGTAAACTGATGGAGATTTTGCTGATTTCCACCTCATTGTTATGGAGCGTTTAGCCATTAGCAATGCTAGGTCAATAAAACGAAGTTGCACTTTGTGTGTTTTGGAACGCTGGGTCCTACCCAACAGGCAACTACCGGCTGTGTTCGGTACTGGGAAACCAGTCGCCGCGTTAACGTTCGTGGTTACCACTGTCCAGAATTCAGCGAGCACCGGGCACAGCCATAACATGTGTAGCATATCGGCTTCCGCTGCCTTACATCTAGGGCAGTGGTGTTGCGTGGCAGGAAACATTCGCTGTAGACGGAGCGGAGTGAGGTATGCCCTGTGCAATATCATATATTGGATAAATTTGAATTTGGCATTACGGGGTTTTTTTGGGGGGTATTCTACTATCATATTCCATTCTTTGTCAGTTAGATCCTTCAAGGTCCGTGGCCCACTTCGTACGTATGGCAGTAAGGGAGGTCCCAGTGTGTGCTCTAATGCCTCTGTACAGCCATTTCGTGAGGTGGCGTCCTTCCCCCCTGAGGTACATTGCACTTATCATTTCGTGTTGTGCGGGTTCCACCCTGAGTGGGGCCCAGTGTTTTTTGGCGTAGTGGAGGATTGCAGCATGTGTGAGGTATAGGGTTTCTGACCAGGCTAGGATTTTTCATTTCGTGATTAGGCCGGTAAGCGTGGGGATACCCAATAGTGGTGCGTTATCTGCGTATGGAGGGCAGCGGCGTGTATAGTGTAGAGACTTCTTCCAGTAAGTGAGCGCAGTACGTAGTAATGTCGGGGCACTCGGGGGTATTGTAGCCCGCGGTAACAATAGCACGTGTAAGACACCTCGGTCAATGTCAAGGGGCGTGTATCCAATTTCATGTAGGTTGCGTCCTGCAAGCCAGTACGACAACCATTGAAGTTGGCTCGCGTAGCAGTAGGCACGTAGATCTGGTGCACCCAGGCCCCCTTTGTATCTAATTGTAATTTAGGCAGTCCCACCCTGCGGCGGCCATTACCCCATATCAGATCTGATAGTAGTGTGTCTAGCGATTTAAGTACAGGGGTAGGGATAACTACCGGAAGGTTTGTGAAAAAGTATAGCAGCCGCAGGAGGGTCACCATTTTCGAAATCGCCACACGGCCCATCACAGACAGTGAGGTCCAGAATAGTGTCTGTGAGCGGAGTGCCCTTATAGCTTTGTTTAAGTTACCCTCTATGAGGTCCAGGGAGCTTCTATAAATTTGGATGCCTAGATATTTGAAGGTGTGTGGGGCTACTGATAAGGAGAGCTGCCCAAACTGAATTGCGCTTGGTCGTACACCCGGTAGGAAAAAGAAGGCTTGAGATTTTGTCTCATTTATGGTGAGGCCTGAAATTTGTGCAAAGTGTGAAAAGATCTCCGGTGCCGGTGTTCGGTCTTTGGTCAGGTCGCTAGCATATAGAATTATATCGTCTGCATAAGCGGACAACACATGTGTGGAGTTACCCAGACGGATGCCCATCTGTTCCTCAGACAATCGTAGCTTTATGGCCAGGGGTTCGAGGGCAAGCACAAATAGTAAGGGAGATAGGGGACAGCCCTGTTGAGTGCCTCCGCCAACCGGATATGCGCGTGAGATGTAGCAGCCAGTGCGGGCTCTCGCTGTAGGAGCAGAGTATAGTAATTTAACCCAATGCAAGTAGACTGGTGGTATACCAAATTTTTCAAGCACCTGGATCACATAGTCCCATCTAAGGGTATCAAATGCCTGTCTTAGGTCTAGGGTAATACATCCGGCGTTGTGACAATCTGCAGGGGAAGACTCCATTACATGATAAAGCCTCCTGATATTGAGGGAGGTGTTACGCGCTGGTACAAAGCCGCACTGATCTGGGTGGATTAATTTATGCAGATAAGGGAGTAGGCGGCGCGATAGGACCTTACTTAGTATTTAGTACTCCGTCGCAAGGAGCGACAGAGGCCGATATCCGGAAATGTCTGAGGCCAAGCGACCCGGTTTAGGGAGGGATATTACTAAAGCCTGCATTGTGGTAAGGGGGAGTGTACCCGTGTCGAGTGCAGATTTATAGAGGCGTTCTAAATGCGGTAGCAGAGCTTCCGAGAGCGTATCAAAGAATTCTACTGGTAAGCCGTCCAGGCAGGGGGCCTTATTTCGTGGTAAGTCCCGGATAGCAGCCTTGATTTACGCCTTTGTGATGGGGCCGGATAGGTCATCTTGGGCCGTTTGATTCAGCTTAGGGAATGTTAGATCAGATAGAAATGTGTGAAGAGAGTCCTCAGCCAGTGGTGGGGGCGATTGATAAAGTGCTTGGTAATATTCGCAGAAGGCGTCATTGATTTCCCACTGAGTGTACACCGAGTCCCCACCCATTGTGGTTATCTCATGGATTGGGATGTGTGGGGGTTCGTCCCGAATTATACGTGCTAGAAGCGTGCCTGCTTTGTCAGTTTCGGCATGCTTTGTTTGAGTGTATGCTGTGTAATCAATTTGTCTAAGGGTTTCCAATATCTCAGCATGCTTTATGCGGGCCTCTTGTAATGGTGCTGCTTTGGTGGGGTCCTCTACTGCTTCCTGTTCTAGCCTGTTCAGAGTGCTTTCAACTGCTTTAAGACTGTTATGTGTTTCTCGTCTAGCCCTGGCTGTGGTGCTTATGGCTATGCCCCGTATCACAGTTTTGAATGAGTCCCATTCTACGTGAGGTGTGGAGGCTGTTCCGGAATTTTCTGCGAAGTAGTTTGTAGTTTCCGTTAACAATGCGTTACGGAAGACCGAGTCTTCTAGCATTTGTGGCCATAGTTTCCAGGTGGGGACCGGGGTGGGGATTTTGCCCCAAGCGAGGGTGATCTCTAAGGGGCAATGATCCGAGAAGGTCTTTCCCAGGTATGTGGCATGAGTAATCTGGGTTGTAGTAAGGACAGAGCAGAGTATCCTGTCTATCCGGGTGTGGAGTTGGTGCGGGTGTGAAAAGAACGAGTACTCCCTGCTGGTCTGGTTCTTCAATCGCCATACGTCCCCCCCAATGCCCAGCCTTCTGACCATCTACATAGTGCCTCAGCCTGTCTTATAGAACTTGCACCTTGGAGTAGGGGGTGTGAGCGATCAATACTTATATCCATAACAGCGTTATAGTCCCCGGCTAATAGCCATGGGTATGCTGCCCAGGTCGCTAGTACCGGGTTGAGGCTCAGAAGGAACTTATCCTGTTCGAAATTAGGGGCATAAATACCACCCAGTACCACTTGTGTGCCGTCTAGTGTGCCTCTCACCAGTATGCATCTCCCTAGTGGATCCGTCCGCTGTTCCAGCGCCTGAAAAGGGACCCCTCTCCTGACCCATATGGTCGCACCTCGGGCAAAGGCTGAATATGATGTAGAGAATACCTGGCCTCTCCATTTCTAGCGCAGCTTGACTGCCTCCGCTGCAGTGAGGCGGGACTCTTGTAGGAATACTACATGTGCCTTACGCCTGTTCAACTGCGCGTGTATTCTATGCCGCTTATGTATGGACCCCAGCCCCCGCACGTTCCAGGTGATTACGTTGTAGTTACCCTGCATGTGGACATATGACCATATCTGTTATATTTTTGGGTCGGTATCAGAGAGCCGGTGGCATGTGATGCAGTGTTGTAGGTGGGCCAGATTTCAAATACTCCTGAACAGTAACACTAAATACACGGTCCAGCACTAGAAATGTGCTGGTCTGTAATAAGTGAATAGAACAGAGACCAGTTGGAATTCCATGTAGGTTTATTGTAGATATTGTAGGTCAGGAATCACAACATGGAGTAGTACAGAATTAGATGTAGAGTAGGTCTTCTCTACAGAGCGAGCCCCACCAGGAGCAGCTTCCTTGCTGCTCAGCCCATCCTCTCAACTGACACTCCACACACAGTCATACCAGCATTCTATTACCTCACCACACATACCAACATTCCAAGAACATCCACACTGGCTGAGCAGCAAGGCAGAGAAGCAGGAAAGGTGCAATACACTAAATACCAGTATACTACACACCTTCCCCCTTTAATGAACAACAACAAAAGAATTATGTAAGAAGCAAGCATGTAAGCGTAGTAAAAGCATAAATAAACATAGGAGTAAAACATTGCATTAATTAACAAAAATGACAACACACCTCTTCCCCTTTTTACGGATTAAATGAAGAAAAGTAGAAAATGCAATACGCTAAACAATAATTGCAATAAAAGATAGAACCAGCAACAAAGGTCTGAAAAAGAAACAGAATAGGTCAAGGAATTCACAAAAATAAGAAAGAGAATGTGAGAAAAAGAAATCTCCCACCGTATGCTCAGGAAAATTAAACAAACCACAGAAGAAAACAGGAACTTGACATCTAAGACACCAGCAGGACACACCAGTTGGCCAGACTAGTATGGAAGTGATAAACAGAGAACGTCAACCAATGATAAATTAGTGCAAGAAAGAGAGACAAGAAAAAGTACCCTCAACGAGAGCCACTGAGAAAGAATCTCATACTCACACCACCAGGAAAAAAGGTTGGTCGCGATCCAACACCTGATCCCTGGAGGTTGGAAACTAGAGAGGAGAAAAGGAGGTGAAAACTACACCCTGTTGGATTTTAAAAATAAATCGAACATCCACACTGGCTGAGCAGCAAGGCAGAGAAGCAGGAAAGGTGCAATACACTAAATACCAGTATACTACATGGTCCAAACACCTTTCGCAACAGTGCAAACGTCTAACAATTTAGTAGTTGCTTTCGCCATTAGGGAGGGTGGTTTCCGTTAACCGACTAGTGTGGTGAGAGCCATGCGAGCTCGACACAGCCCGGGCCAGACCTTTTGGCAGGTTTTACTAAATCGAAGATAAAAGAAGGGTTGTGCACCTTGTGTATTTGCTAAATTATATAAGCGTCTTGCTTAAGCTCTGTTAAACTCCCCTACGAGTAGCACGCTACCCCAGGAACCCATCAGCAGTCTGAGGCGTTACAGTTTGAAATAGAGCTACACTGCCCTCCGAGTCGGAGTGGACAGTGTTGTCATCAGAGGAGTCCGAAGTTGTGTGGCGAGTACCGTCTCGGAACATGCTTGCTGTTGCCAGTGCCTCTTTGCGTTCCTTTTGGGATTGTTCTGGCGTGGGATTCCTGGCTTGGGATTTAGTACGTGATCGTCGGGTCCGCTCGGCTTTTGGGGAGCCGGGGATACTTTGTGAAGAGGGCCCGGACTCCGATGGGGGGGAACATGATCTCTAGCCATTCCTCCGCCTCCTCCGGGGTGTTTTTTGGTCATAGACTACTTTTAGTCTAGCCGGGACTAGCAAGGCATACTTGATATCCAGCGCCCTGAGCTTTTTCTTGGGCTTGACACTCCCGGCTCTGACAGTACTCTCCTGGGAACCGACGCTGATCTTCTTGAAGCGCTTAGAGACCTGTTGGTATTAAGCGCTCTATAAGTCCAAATTAACATTAACATCTCCTGGTACAGGGAGCGTCTGCGCTGTACCAGCATAGTGTAGTCTGGGTATAACGACACACGTTGGTTCTCGTATTGAAGTGGAGTCCGTTCCCTTGCTTTCTGAAGCAGCACGTCCCTGTCTCTAAAGTTCAATATTCTGGCAATCAGAGGACAGGGTGAGGCCCCCGCTGTCGGCCTGCCAGTGGGGATTCTATGCGCCCTTTCCACGCAAAATAAGTCCGATAGGCCCTCTGGGGCCACATGTTCTCTGAATCACTGTTCCATTTAATTTGGCCGCGTTCGATCCTTCGCTGCGTTCTGGTAGGCCTATAACTCGGACGTTATTCCGTCGGGTTCGCCCTTCCGCGTCGTCCACTCTGTCCTGGACTCCGGTTACCTGACGCTGGAGTTGCGCAATCTGCTCCGCATGTACCTTGTGTTGTGGCAGTATCTCCGCTAGGGCAAGTTTATTGTCCTTAACTGTGGCGGCAAGCTTGGTGTGATCAGCCTTCAGGAGAGTGAACCCAGTTGTCGGAGTCGATTTGCTGCTGAATGGATTTCCTTGAGCCCCGCACTTCCTGGAGGATGAGGTCTAGTTTATCCAGGGGGGGGGACTCCAGATTGGTAGGCGGATACAGTTTGTCAGCTGTGTAGGGGTATCTTTATCCTCTGTAGGTTGAGTGTCGGTGGCATTGGTGTCTGGTATTTTGCCCTTGGGGCGCCCCATTTTCAGTGAGTCCGTGTGTGGTCCTGCCTTGGGTTCCTGTAGAGCAGCTTATTACATTCAAATCTATTTACCTTGCCAACAGAGCACTTTACACCCCCAGCCTTTCACCGCTGTGCAGACGATTTAACTGGTACAATCCTAATCTGCTGAGATCCATGGATAGAGGTTTCAAAAAATCCTTTAACATAGTTTCAAAACCTACGGTAATGTGCGTTCTCTGTTGCAACAGCAACCAAGTGGACTGGTCTGCCATCTTCTGTAGGAAGACAATCTACACAATTTTAGGAAAGCCATACAAATTTGGTTGTTTTCTTCTCTTCCTCAATCTTAACATTTTGACCTTGACATGTTCTGCAGTAACTGGTTTGGAACACTTGGTTGATCTCAGCACAAAGATGCCCCTAGGGATGAATGCCACATTATACAAGTACCTAACCAACCTAAGGTTTTGAGGCGAGTGGCCACTTAACAGGGAAATTACCAGGCCAGCAAAGTGAGGATGAGTAAATGACCAGAACAAGAAGCGCCAGGCAAGAGAGTTTAGTGTGGTAAGTATCCTGAGGAAGGCTCGGTATACACTAACCCCAAGACACTCCAGAGGGGTGGCAAATGAACCAAAACAGAGGTGATGTTCTACCAGATGGTAAGAATCCACATTTAACCAATAAAGGTAAGAGGCATTGAAGGCTGAGTAAGATACTTTTGAGATGATACTTTGCATTGCAGAAGCACATCATGTTTGCAGGAAGTAATTGAAATGCCGCCTGTGGGTTTCGCAATGCCCAAATTGCACCATCAAAGTAAATTTCATGCTTTTCTAACTGTTACAGAAGGACATAACAGGTGATGGAAGGTCAGGCAGTAGTACTGAAGTCTCATTCTTTCTCTTCAGAAAGTGTCTAGACCTCTAAACTCCTAATCCAGCAGCCAAAGAAGAAAAGTAAGGAGGCTGAGCATGGATATGTGGTATGCCTGCTCCTTCCACAAAGAGTAGAATGCAGCCAATGTATTTCAGAGGACTGTATTTGCACATTTTTCAGTTATTGAAAATCCTACTGTCTTTCAAAGTTCAGAGCCACGACAAGCCCAGCCCTTCTAAGCAGTTACACAGAGGCTCACAAAAATAAGCCTTGTGGGGGGTGGGGAAAAAAGACAAGACTGCATGTATGGTCTGCAAGCTTTTCAACCATCTTTAGACTTCTAAGAGTGAAAAGAACATACTACCTAGATATAGACCTGGGTAAGGACACGAGAGGTCTTACACTCCTCAATGATTTCCCAGTAGGGTACAGTAATTTGAGAAAGCTACGACTATGACCTGGTTACTATCACTGCAATGATCAGCAGTACCTCAACAGGATGAATGGCCATACAGTATTATTCTGGCAGTTCCAAACTGCCTAAACGTCTGAGAGAACACAGTCTACAAACTGCAGATTAGTAAACCCACCCAGATAAAAGTAGGTAACCACCCTTAAGCATATGCAGTTGAGAGTATAACAGCATGTCCTTATGCCCAAATTTAAGCCTACATATTTTAAACAGCAGGGCCCACACACTCCCACCTACGTATAACCGTAAAAAAAAGAAATTTGCATTTTACTCACGTACTGTGATTAAAATGTTTCTAGGGTTAATGATTCAGGACACAGAAACAACACCTACAGGACACACGAAATAAATCCAGTGCTCACCAGTTATTTTATTCATCCAATACAAACAGAGCTGCATTTCAATCAGTATACTTTCTGAAGTACTTCAGAAGTAAACCTAAGCTCAAACAACCATTAGCAAAACCAAATGGTCAGGCCTTGGCAAGTTAAGGCGAAGGTACATTTTTAAAATTGGTTTATTGCAAGCATACACCACAAAAATAAAATGAAAAATGCAACGTCTGAATGTGGCCGATATAAGCTTTCACAAAAATTTTATATTTTGAAAACATTATCCATTGCACATCATTTTTATCTAACAGTACAGGTTTCTTCCAGAAGTTAGGTATACTTGGAGCAGGCAGAGAACCTCTTTTTAGATTGAAAGCACATCACAGGAAAGTAGGATTCTTGTCAGCACCAAGAAAGAATACTATTGGATTTGAATACTGTAACCTCAAGACATTCTTTAAAAAAAAGGATAATTTAAAAAAAAAAAAAAATAGAAGACCGGACAGGCCAAGTAAATTAAAGTAGTGGCCCACCAGACCCAGCGTTAAAGTGCCTTTTTCCAGGCAGACATGCCCATGTGACCAAGCAAAAGGATGTCGCTCACAGTGCAAGAGAGGCAGTGGCTGGAGAGGGCTGACCAACTGCACCACACTGTGTGCTGAGGTGGGGTAAAGCAAAATGTGAATGAAAGTTGAACATACCAATGGATGGAGCGGGTTAGCCCAAAGCCCTTCTATATTTGCATATATGTATTTTTTATTTGTGTTTTAATTTATTTTTATTACACGAGAAAGCTACGACAAACCTAAAAAAGTGCACCACCTAAAAACATCTTGTGACGTCAATAAATGCAAGCCATTCCTAAACGTACATATTAAAGAATACAATGCTAAAATACCAATATATCAATTGTACGCTTTTACAAGGCCCAAGACATGTGCCGTCCGGCTAGCCAACATCCCGAGGCTGAATTCTTTGCAGAAACACATGCTAAATGTATCCCTGATAAGAAAGGATGTCGAAATGGCGATCGATCAGTGGGGCTCAACAAGACCCCGAGGATTGTTGGACTCACTGCAGAGTTTTATGGTGCGAACCGGATGGTGCTGGACCCCAAACCACATAATGTGTACGAGAAGGGCAGCTGCCTGGGACGTCTATTGGGCTCCATGAACGAAGCACTCACACTTCTACAGAAACAGGGAAGGGAAGGGACACCAAGGACCTCCAATCATATCAGCTGCTGGCAATGCTCAATCTAGATTATAAAATTCCAGAGAAAATACTGGGGAATATGTTTATAGAGTGCATTCTGTGATTCACCCAGAGCAAAATGTGTTGGTACCTAGCAGGAACACCTTCTTGAGTCTGCACCGCTTGTTTAGTTTGATAGACTGTGCTAGGAGGGATAAGCCACAATAGGTGGTGATCTCCCTCAACACAGAAAAATCATTTGACACCCTGGGATGGCCGTATCTGATGTAAGTACTACGACAAATGGTGGAGGGTCCGTACTATCGAAAGTGGATCCAAATTTTATATACTGACCCAGTAGCAAGAGTGCAAACATGTCGGACCATCTCACCACAGTTCTCCATAAACAGAGGGACCAAGCAAGGGTGGCCACCGTCACCCCTCATCTTTGCCATAGCCATGGAACCAATGACATGCTTCTAGGGAAGTCATGAGGAAGTTGGGGGTATTTGCTCGGAAGAGAGATGGCAAATCATTTCAGTGTATGTTGACTATGATCAGATTTATCTACGGGAAAGCCTTCAGGCATTACCAGCTCTAATGGATGAGTTTAGTGATTATTCCGGACGGAAAGCAACTGGAGTAAGTCCAGCTAGTTCCCCTTGCACCCACTGTTGGAGTTGGAACACGGTCGGGTCTTGATATCGAGACTTGAATGGCAGTTTGATTCCTTCAGGTATTTGAGGGCGACTGTATATTGAAAAGATCCAGCCGATAAGTTTTAAAATAAAACTTTATTTGCCAACAAGACAGGAGCGGCCACTTTACCCCTTCCGTCCAGCGACCTCGTCCTCAACCATCTCCCTCAACCCCACCATTCCAGAATCCATCCCCGTGACATTCTACCTACGCAACGTGCGGCAGAAAAAGGGAAAATACAACCCAACACATCTTTCCCTTATACAATGAAAATATATGTTTAGAAAAACAAGATTAAACTAAACAGAAAATACATTACACTCCATGCCATGACAAAAAGGGAAAAAAGTTAAAGCATAACATAGTCTCGAATTTTTTTTGGCAACTTAGTTATCCTGGAAGAAGGAACACAGTCCTTGGCCTCATGACACACCACACTGTGATTGGCTCAAGACCCATCGTGCTCAGACACAACATCATGATGTAACTTGGGAACAGAAATTTTGCTTTTGTTCCACCATCTGCCATCCTCCAGTTTCACCGCACTCTTGTTGACTGACAACAGTCTTAAGATCTGAAAACTTGGATTCTCCCTTGGGTAGAACCCTAGAACATTTTACCTCGACCAGATCCCCAACTCCCACTCTCATCTCTCTAGTTCTTGGCTGAACATAACTGTTCTGAGCCTCCACTCGCTTCCTGCTTACTTCCCTCATTTTTGCTTCAGGTAACTCAAACTCACCCATCCACCTCCTCAACAATTTTGAAGAAGGAACACGTCCTCTCAACAAAACGAATGGAGAAACCTCTGAATAAGTGTTGGCCGTGGTGCGCTCCGCCCACAACTAATTTTTCAATTCGTTCTTACAATTCAAACCACTGGCTTTTGATAATTGTATATTTTCTTTAATCACTGTTAAATCTCTCGACAAGACCATTACTCCTAGGGTGGTAAAGAGAGGTTTTAGTGTGTTTTATACCCATGAATTTCATAAACTCTTAAAATTGCAAGGAAGTGAAATGACATCCATTGTCCGAAACCATCTCATCTGGAACACCTTTCCCTTGCAAACAACAACTCAAGAAATTCAATTACACCAACTGTGGTGGGCATTTTCACAAATTTAACCTCTGGCCAACAACTATAATAGTCCATCAGAACTATTCCATACTCCGGAACACCGCCGACAGACAACAACATGGGACCAATTATATCAATTGCACTTTTAGACCAAGCTTTAGTGGGCACCTCCACTGCTTCTACAGGACTAGGCACAGTTTCTTGTGATTTATCACTAACAGTGCAGCACATGCAATCCCTCACAAAGTAGTCAACCTGCTTATCTAAGCCAGGCCTCCAAAAGTTTTCCCTGATTCTTCTCTTCATGGCACGCATGCCAATGTGACCTTCGTGGGCTAACGTGAAAACCTTGTCCCGCATGTCATGAGGAACCACAAGTAAAGTGGCCCGATATAGTAATCCATTGACTACCGATAGTTCTTCAAAAACATGTTTATATTTACTGACAACACAATCCCCTGAACACCCTCTTGTCCAACCTTTACATACAAGGCTCATGACCTTAATTTCTTCGTCCGCTTCGTAAGCATCTCTCCACTCTTGTTCCAAAATGGCACCCCCTGGATGACTCACGGTATGACAAATGATTTCAGAATCGAAATCCTTATCTTCGTGATCATCACAATTATTTTCACTACTAGGCAGCCTGCAAATCCGCCAACAAATTCTTTTTTCATGGAACGTACGCAACATTAAAATTGTGCTCTAAAAGCCTATATTGCCACTTGGCAATCCGAGGGGACGCCCGGACACCTCCCTCAGTGGTGAAAAGCTGAACTAAAGGTTTGTGGTCCACTCTCACTGTGAACCTAGAACCCCATAAATAATGTTTGAAATAAACTACGCCCCACCAGCAAGCCAAAGCCTCTCGCTCCACCACAGAATACGTTGCTTCAGCTCCTCTCAAACCTCTGGATGCAAAATCTATCACCTCATCCTTCCCGCCTCTTTGTTGCATGAGAACGGCACCCAACCCTTTCTGACTTGCGTTGGTCATGATTATTGTGTGATCATTAGTATCAAAGGGTTTTAGAGGAATAGATTGTGCAGTTTCTTTTTTGATTAACATGAATTCCTCTGCACGTTCGTTACTCCACTTAAACATAGAATTCTTTTTGGGAAGGTTTCTCATATGATAAGTCTTTGCAGCACAATTTGGTACAAAGCTAGCATAAATGGTCCTTATCTTCAGGTTTGCTAAAATCTTCTATTGCTTTTACTAGACTGGCTTTAGGCTCAACCCCCTCTGCAGACAGTTTGTACCACAAATATTCCACAGTACTCACATTCAATTTGCATTTTTCAAAACCCAAAGTAACTCCTTTACTCTTTAGGATAGCTAACACAGAGTGTAATCTCTCATTGTGTTGCTTCTGATCGGTACCATACACCAACACATCATCTTGAAATGACATCACCCCGGACATGCTCTTGAACATGCTCTCCACAATCCTCTGAAAAACTGCAGAAGCAGACCCAAGTACAAAGGGCATGCGTTTGAATTGAAATAAACCCTCCGGGGTGATGACTGCCGTGTACTGTCTGGAATCAGGATGCAAATCGATCTGGTGATATGCGGACGTCATATCTAGCAAACTAAACCACTTACCATCCTTAAGAGTGGTTGTCATTTGTGTGATGTTGGGCAATGGATGTTGATCTATCCATATGTCAACACACATGCGTAAAGTTCCATTGGCCTTCTTGGTAAAACTATTGAAGAAACCCAATCGGAAGACTCAATAGGTTCTATAACGTTGCTAGCACACAACTTATTCAATTCCTTTTTAATTCATCTTGCAAAGCTAAAGGTACTCTAGGAATCTTGTGCACAACCGCTTTCACTCCATCAACCTTATTTTGTGTTTAAAACCCTTAAACAGGCCTAGCTCTTTCTTACAAATTTCTGGGTACATTGACTCCCAACCTTCTTCCTTGATAGTTTGAACACGGATCAATTCTGTATTCAATATTACCTGGCTAGGATCGTTGGGATCCAGTACAATCCCCAAATTACCTTGGTCATACCACCCCAACAAGCAAGCATCATCTTTTGCCACATACACTACACCTTGGGATTTACTGTTCTTGAAGCATAAATTAGCATCGAATTCACCCACTACATCAATAGTTTTTCCTCCATAACCAACTGGTCGTATTGTCAAATGTCTTAAAGTTATTCCTTGCGTTTGAAACAAATCTTCCCATGTTTTCTCACTTATGAGAGTAAAAGGAGACCCTGAATCAGCTAACATTTTGATGTCCACTCCGTTGACATTTAGTACACATAAAGGCCGTCTCACTTCTCGTGTGATAGTAGTGCATGCGTTTGCAGTGTGCAAATGTCCTTGAGATCCCGTTATGATGTAGATCTGGTCTTCTTCACTTGAGGATGATTCTCCCTCAGTGGGTTGTTCTACATTGAGCACTTTCCTCAACAAATCTGTGTTGAATGACATTTTGCCAGCAGACTTGCATACTTTAGCGAAATGTCCTTTTTTGAAACACTTAGCGCAGGTTTTATCCATAGCAGGACACACACTGGCATTTCCGAGATGGGATGTGCGGCCACACCGGTAACACTCCCAACGCTTGTGAGTAGATTTAAAGCCAAATGTTCACACTTCTGCTTGTCTTTTCTTGGCTTGGTTTATCTTTTGATGTTTTGTATTTGCTTTTGACTGCCAATACTTCTTGGGACGGAGTTTTAGAATCAAAATCACCATTTGTTCTAGATAAGACGTTGTGCTTTCGATCTTGGTAGCTTTTCCAACGCCTTTTGTAAAGTCAAATCAGGTTTGGACAACAAGGCCTCTTGTACTTTATTGCTGGTTTTTCTCTACTAATTGGTCCCTAATCATTTCTTCTTCGAACGCTTTGTATTCGAATGAAACAGCCAAAATACGCAAGGCACCGACATAGCTAGATGCTGATTCTCCGGGTAATTGCGCTCTTTTGTAGAATTTGTGCCTTTCTTACGTAACATTTTTGCAGGCTTTGAATCTAGTATCTAAAGATTTGATGGCTGTGGCATATTCATCTTCACCACCATCACCTTCACCTTCAATTATCATGACTAAAATCGTTGGAATAGGTTTCAAAATACTACGGACTTCTGATCCTAAACCAAATCTAAAAATTGCAAATTTCTTTTTGTGTGTGAACCAATCCCCTTCAAGAGCACCTAGATCTGCCTAAAAACCTTCTTTCCATTTTTCCCAATAGGATTCAGGAGACGCAGGATTTGGTGTGAACGCAGCCGGTGGCATTATCGCTTGTTTCATGACTATGTAAATTCCACACAAGTTGATTGAGAAAACTGTATTTATAAAGATGGAATAGTCCTTGCAATAAAGATTCAAAATTAAATGTATGTAGATTGAGTGTATACCTTATCACAACAATTTGCCATGTATCAATGCTTGTTTCCTTAAATTGGGAGGGACACACTTGGAAATGAAGGTGTGTGCGTCACCGTTGACAAAAGTGCAGTGCTTGTAATTTAGTATATTCTGTTGCAGGACACGCCCATTTATTAAGGTGTGTGTCTCACCGAAGTTGTCGTAACAGGACATACAGGTTTATTATGGTGTGTGTGTCACCGTTGTATTCGCTGTGTAAAGCGGAAGAAATGCTGAAAATGGGCCAAGGTTAGCCCAAAGCAAAATGACCGCTTAGGTGGTGCGCATACGTGCGCACGCTTGTCCGAAGCCGGTCAGGAAATCAGGCACAGTGTTAATGGCGGAATGCAGCTCGCGCCGGAGCTTGCGATCGGAGCAAAACGTTGCGTCTCCCACATGTACCCACCACGATAGACAGTACCTTAGGGTGGAGACAACGCACTCATCCTACGTGCTCGACTTCGTGCTTAACTTCTGGTGAAGGAACTAGCACCAGGTAGGAACGACAACTCCGATGCTGCGAGGCAACGTGTGGGGGTCCTCTTGGCTGGCAACTCATCACCAGTGAAAAGATCCAGCCGGTATGTTTTAAAATACAACTTTGTGCCAACACGACAGGAGCAGCCACTTCACCCCTTCCGTCCAGCGACCTCGTCCTCAACCGTTTCCCTCATCCCCACCATTCCAGAATTCATCCCCCGTGACATTCTACCTACGCAGCGCATGGCAGAAAAAGGGACAATACAACCCAACATATATCACACATACAAGGCATTGATAGAGGGTAATCTGGGAGGGAGCGATAGCAGCGGTGAGACAGTCTAGTAAGTTCTGGATAACATTGCCGCTTTCTCCAATTGGGAGTATATTACTTCTCTGCATTGTTGGTACACCTTCCTCAACGTTTTTTTAATTATTTAAACAGCATACTATCAAACCTCATATATGGGTTGAGGAGAAAAAGGGTAGCACTGCAGACACTCTATATAACCCCATAGACCGAGGAGGGCTGGGTGGCCTCAATTACTAAATATGGAATGCAGTTGCCCAACTTCAGTGGGTGATCAGGAGGTTTAGCGGGCCTCAGAATCCAAAACCTGGAGGAAGTGTTTGGGAACCTAGGTGCAACTGTAGTTCTCCATTGGTTGATGCTTCAAGGATAGGACCAGAAACACCCACATAATTTGGCGCCGATAGCTAAATATTGTTGGCAGCGCTATGCACACCCCAAGGAAGGATACTTCAATTTCATCAGTGCCAGTGACTTGGACGTTGAGTATGACATGAGAAAAAAAGCCATGGACAGAGGCAGGAATACAGACTTTGGTGGGACTTGTATATTAACGGTACATTGCAGACATGGCAAGACATTTGTGAGACATACAATTTAGGGGTCTGGGCATTTTGTCACACACAATGCACTGACACGTGGACTAGGACAACTATGGTCCCTAGACAGATTGAAACTGACCATATCGGACATGCTGAAGCTGACTCATGGTATGGGGAGGAGTGCGGTAACAGCACTTTATTCCACGGTATTACTCAGCAACTGCCGGCACTTACTACACCTCAAGAAATGTGGAAAAGGTGTGGCAAGTAAGGCAAAAATTAGGTGAAGGCCCTGGAGGTGGTGAAATGAGTGTCCCCGAACACCAGTATGAAATACACCCAGTTCAACTATTTCCCCTAGATGTACCTGACCCAAGGGCATATTGCTTGCATGTTTGCTGGGGCCTTCCCTGCATGCCTGAGGTGCCATGTGGACGATGCAGGGTTCTACCACATGGTGTGGCAGCATCGGATGATTGAGCAGTACTAGAGGAGAGAATTGGGGGGGGGGGAGGGGCTTACTGTGAAAGATAACTGAGAGGCTACTGGAGCAAGGCTCCTTTGTGTTGCTTTTGGCATATACCCAGATCCAAGAAGACTAAATAACAGGCAAAATTGATAGACATGGCCTTGGTGTTGCTAAAACTCTGAATAGCTATGTCATGGAAGCCAGCCACCCCCTACCCCTCAGACGTAGACATCTAGATAAAGGATCTGAGATGATAGGCAACTGCAGAAGCAGGCCCCCTAATGGCAATTAAGCAGAAAAGGGGGAGGAGGGGGGGGGGGTGAGGTGGTGAGGACCATATGGGACAAATACTTGCTGGCACTAGAGGCCAAATCAGACAAGGGACCACCTTGAGACAAGGAGGATGGCATAGGTGCACTGACTTATAAGACAGGAGCAATAAGTACATACATGGACAACAGTTGAATAGGCTGTTGGAGCCTGGACACTTCGAGTACACAACGCAATACCAGACGGTTCAAGTGGCCACAAGAGAAAGCATGCGTAGATCCTGTTGATTACTATCATCTTGCTCAGGAGGAACCAGAATGTGCTCAAGTCATGGCTTTGGGGAGTCTCTTAAAATACCTATGACGTTGCGATAATTAGGGAGGTGTTTTGGCAACTACCCACATACTTTTTTGGATAGAACTTTTTCCATCTTAGAGATTTCTAATTGCCTTTGCTCGGGATATAAAATTATAAGTTGTGGAGTGTGATAGATAAACTAGTGGTAATATAGTTTTCCACATTAGAGACAGACAAGTAAATGTATGTCGATGTTACAACTGCATAAGATCATCTAATGATATTGAAAATATCAATGCTGATTCCCCATGTTAGTCTTCCTAAAGACTGAATGGAAGAATTGGTGATTATGTGATAGTAATTAGGGTCATTTAATGTCGGAGTCACAGACTGTGAGGAGCTTGGCATGGCAATTTAAAATGAATGAGTTATTAATGTAGATTTGATTGATGCATTGACACAAGGAATTACACTTTGGAAAAGTTTGATACAACATTATGTAGGGGAAGAAAACAACCTTCATTCAAATGTTTAAAAGCAATCATGGAGTCAGGTATTCACTTGTGAAGAAGATGATCCTGTAATCCCCACTGTGTGATTACGAATAATAGGATGTGAGGAATATGCACAAGGACTTTCTTTTGGAGATGAAGTTGAAATCATGAAATTTGTCTGACGAATTATACATTTTGTGTTTCCTATCTTTTGAAATCGGTAATTTAAAAAAAAAAAAAAAACTGTTTGAGAAACACCTGAAAAATGTTTTTATTTTTTGTTTTATTTACAGAAAAAGAGGATTTTCTTTTAAACACGTGTTGGCTGTTTCTGAAAATTTACAAATTATCTTATAAATAGTGTTGAATAAAAATTATACAACCTTCTGAATCATACCCAAGGACTTATTGAGTTTCTAAAGAAAATGAGAAAACTTCACCCTACATTAATTCAAGCTAAATATGGAGGAATATAGTGAGGCTGCCAATCCTGATTTCCTTGTTACTCGAGTGGGCTTGTGAGTCGCTGCACTCTAGTCATCCGGCAACTCACACCAACAATTAAACAAGCATTTGCAATGCAATAGGTCTCGCAGTTGTGAAAGTTTGAGCTATTGGCATTGTAAATGGCAATGCCTTTTATTTACGTGTTGGTTTTTAAAACATAAATAAAAGGCATTGTCATTTACAATGCCAATAGCTTAAACTCTCGCAAAAGCGAGACCCATTGCATTGCAAATGCTTGTTAAACTTAGCACTGTCTGTACATTTGCTGCACCTCATTAGTATCAGTTTAACACCCAAATATAACAATAAGCAACAGAAAGGTCACCAGTCAACCTTTGCAAAGGGCTTCTAGTGCGCAGCAACATGTATTGCTGCTTTTTTAGTAACTTTTGAACCGTTTGAGCTAGAAGCAATTTTTTTTTTAATTTGGAGATTATACAGCATATAATGTATTATTTAGAAAATGCGGCAAATCTATAAATATGCGAAAGACGCCACAGGTGCACAATCGCATATTTCCAGTGGCCCTGGGTTTGAGGCAATAAATGAGAGGAGAGGTTCGATCATCTCTTCAATCGTATTTTCTACCAGCACAGATGTATTCTGGGATGAATAAATTATCGAAATGAAATAATATTCCTCACTTACACGGGTATTCAGAACAATAATGTTTACATTGTTGCGCGGTGCTTTCCCTCTACGCCCATAGACTGTTTACTACGCATTGCTCAACCACCCCTTGAACAAAAAAGTCTCAAATCCATCTTGAGCCAGGACAAAATGTATTACTTTCTCGGAAAATAAGCAGCCATAGGCTCGTGGATATTTCTTTTTAAAGCTCTGGATGAACATACAACCAGTTAGAGAATCGGAACGAAAGCAGTATTCTGATAAACTTTTGTGAGGTGTGGGCCAAAAACCATTGTAGGGATCCTCGGGCTTGTAATCCAAGGAGCACCGCGCAATCAGGAAACGAGGCTCGCTGGGGAACCAGAAAACAAAGTATTTGGCGCCACCTAGTGGCAAGATGGCACTATGAAATAATAAGGGAAGCTGGCTTTTATTTTATTCATTAACTAATGTGAAAGAAAAAATATTTGTATAGTCGTTTGAATTAAAACCATTAGAAAACAGGTGAAAAGTGAACAACACTGCTCAGCTCATTAATGGAAGCAGTTAATTAAGCATTAAGGATTTCTTTCGAACAGACGTAAACAAGTCCACATCTTCTGTCCGGGCCCCGAGCATAAGAGACGCTGTGCACGTGCACGTCTCCTGTCCAAGCGGGCACGCCAAGCAGCAGCTGAGATCGGCAGACAGAAAGTTAACGCCGCATGCACGTCCACATCTCCTGTCCGGGGCCTCCGGCCAGGCACATCAAACAGGAGACAGGGAGGGTACAAAGATGCCTTAGTGCGCGCAGTGAAGCGTGCGCGCAGACGGGGAGGAAGCGAGGGAGCAGAGCTGCACGCGTGCACATCTCCTGTCCTCCGGACGCGCACATCTGCTGTATCTTTGCTAACGCCGTGAGCCGTACGAGCAACGTGGTAAGACGCAAAACCGAACGTGTGGTATGTGTAGCAGCGTTTTGTTTCTGGTGGCGGCGTGAAATACACAGTGGCCGCAATTGCAAAGTTTTACTTTATGTAGCTATGAGAAGGGGCCTAATGGAGGGAGAAATGGAGGTGTGCGCGCAGACAGGGAGGGATCCAAGCCATATGCGTGCACCGTATGCGTGCACATCTCCTGTCTGGGCGCGTGCACATGTCCTGTCCTCCTTCCGACCCAAGTCGACAACAATAGATCTTGCATAGCGAGCAGCGCTTTGCGCTGCATCGCTAGGCGAGACCTAAAAAGCAGAGCGGCAAGCAGGAGGCGTGTTAACGCGCCATCACTAATGCACGTGCACATATCCTGTCCTGCAACTTCAGCTAATGCCGCCGTACGCGTTGACAGCTGACGCCGCCGTACGCGTTCACAGCTGATGTCTTTTAAGCGTGTGCACCTATCCTGTCCCGCATCGCTAAGCAAGTCGACAACAATAGATCTCGCTTAGCGAGCAGCGCATGGCGCTGCATCGCTAGGCGAGACCTAATGAAAGTAATTCAATTCCAATTAAGAATTTTAACTTTGTGGGACATAGAAATCTCTGCATCCAGCACTCTCAAGCAGAGTGGCGAACACTGCTCTGAACATGAAACTGCACACAAATTGCTACTGGGCTAATGGGCATAATGAACAGAAGAAATACATTGGGGCCATGCCCTGTATGTTTTTAGGTCTCACGCATGCGCTGCTCTAGGAGGGCCTTTAGCCATCGGTCTTCACTTTTCAAGCACTGCACTCGTGCTTGTGGCGGCATCCACCTTGCGGGAGCGAGCAGCGGCGCGCCACAAGCACGAGTGCAGTGCTTGAAAAGTGAAGACTGCTCTCCCAAGCGCGCGCGCACCACTCGCGGGCTCACCTCCTGCTCCCCCTCTCTCTCACAACAATTAACTTTCGCGGCCACGGGGCCGCGCTTGTGTTTCAGCGCTTGTTTTTATTGTGACAGGCATTTTTCAACTTTTTAGGCAGAGTGCAAGCCAGACCTATTAATACGTGCTCCTTTTGTGCCATTCTCTTTTCTTACTCTCTCGTGTCAGCTATGTTGCTATCCTTCTCTCGTCATCTCTTTCTCCTTTCCTTATCACCCACTTTCTGCCATCTTGCATCTTCATTTCTCCCCCACCCTACCCGCCGCTCCATTTTATAATCCCCTTCCCTCATCACTTTTTCTGCTTGATTCCACCTTTTCTAACATTTCCCCTTTAACATCGACCCCATCCTTTCTCTTCAGGCGCCCGCCGCTTCCTTTACCCTTGCTCTGCCCTGCTGCTCTGTTTTCCTTGCCCGCCCTCCTTATCACAAGGTGCCCACCTCGCAGCCTGAGAATGCGTCTGTTTATAAACCCCCGGTCTCGCGTTGATCACTCAGCCGGTCTTCCTGGGCAGCTCTATGTGGGGAATCCTGCGCAATCAGAGTTCAGAGGCTCGAGGCTCAACAGGGTGACATGTTTACATGCGAGACATCAGTCTGATGGAGCATCTCACGTGTGTAAGTGCACGGTCACACCTCCCGTCAAGAGACACTTGTCAATCTCTCATGAAACACATGGCTTCCTCGTGGATACAATAGAGAACAAGGAGAGCTAACAAAGGGCCTGATCTAGGCTTTGGTGGACGAGTTACTCCTTAGCAATGTGACGCATGTCGCGATGGCGGTTGGGATATCAGTCGCACTTGTGAGAAATACCAGTCCACCAAACTATAAATCAGGCCCTTTAAAACACGTAAGTCTGAGGGTATTCTCGAACTCAGGTGCGCTACGTTTACGGAAATGCAAATGCAACATCCTTGCTCAATAAAATGTTAGATGTAGGGGTTCTCCAAAGCAAAAAAAAAAAAAAGAAGAGTTAAATGTGACATTGAATATTTTCGTTACAGTTCAGCAGGCACACGTTTCCATTACATGTGAATTTCACACAACTAAATGTCAGCCTGTGAGTGAGTGCTCCTGATTGTGTCCAGGAGCACTTCAGGAATTCTTTGAGAACTCCCTAAAAATCGCACACATGCCGATTACAAGGGGCACAGCTTTTTACCGAACAGATGTGGCATCACCTGACCGCTGTAAGAATAAGGTCTCACCATGCTAGTGGAAATTACTTATTTTCTCTAAATGTGTTTTTTTGTGAAAATGTTGATGAGGTGCCTCAAACATTTCACTGAACGAAAACACCAGTTGATTACATTTGCAGTGTGTGCATTTTTCGTTTGTACTGGGCTAAGTAAACCTGATCAACGTAGTTTTTTTCAGCCAAACTTTTGAGAATAATGTTCACACAACTTCAAATTCTTGGCCATTTTAACTATAATTTTTCTTCTTCTCTTAAACATGTAGCGCATTCTTGGTGGACTTCATGGAGCTTGGAGCAGGTCATGAAGTCTACCATCTCTCACCACGATTAGATTACAAACCTACACTTTACCAACCAAACCCAAAATGCAGATGCCTTCATACACAATGAACACCCTGAAGACGACACAAAGGCTAAGAATATGCAAAGCGATTTTACCTCTCTTAGGACTTCCTTTGGAGCTGAGACGAGCCACTCAACTGCTTAGGCGGCAGAGACTACATCTCTCCACACCACTAGAGTAGCCTAGAGGTCCCCATCTGGTCGGTGGGAATTTTGTGTGAAAACATGCTTCTGCCCAAGAGGAAAGAGCACTTTTTCTAAAACCACACATCGCCAGCTGGCCCACCATGCCATGGTGGTGTGGCAGCATCTTCTTCATTTTCCAATATCAAACCACACAAGCAGGGTTTATTTTCTTAACGTGAACAATTGGTGTGCCTTTTCTCCCAAGACGGACCGCAGTGCTAAGCATGCAGTGCATGGTGGTCCCAGACAGGAAATAATCCAGCTGACATTGTGTTAGAAGCCACATTCTAAACAAGCATTGACATAGCCAATAGGTCTCGCCTTTGGGACCTTATAAGTGTTTAGTTATCCAGCACAATATCCTTGGTGCAACAACCTCACCTGTTGCATGGCTAAACACTTATAAGGTCCCAAAGGCGAGACCTATTGGCTATGCCAATGCTCGTTTATCCTGGGATGACAGTAACAAATTTGAAAAAAACTTTCACTAATTATTAGCCAGAGAAAATACTAATGTTCTGATTGGAGTGGACACCATTCTACTACATTCCGGAATCTTTTCGTATAAGAAATATTAATATATGCATCTCTGCAAAGTCATGCAAAATACAAGTAAGCAATGTAGAAATCTTATGTAGGCATCTGTTTAGCATAAACGTTGCCTCGAGACACGGGTCAACTTACATTACAACACAAGGCAGATTATGTTAAAATATACCAGCAGTAGGGGGGGAAAGAGCTACACAGTTGCCAGTGGGTGGCTCACTGAGTGAGGCCTGGCAAAGCTCCCTTTCTGAGGTTGGAAGAGACAAGGGGGGCCCTGAAATGTCCCCTTTGGGGAAAGAGGGTTCCTACATCAGAATTTATGGGGCACACTCCAAGCAAGATTATGCTGGCAGACTCTTCCTTGGGAGAGAAAACTCAAAGGGTCTGCAGGATTAGTCTCACCAGCAATCGCTCAAGATGGTGCCTGACACTTTGGTGATTGCAGCTGTGACAGCTAAGCAAATGCTGCATAAGATAGAAGAAGTGCCCTCTCTCGAACACGGTGTGGGAGATGCAGGCCTGGCAGGCTCCGAACAATCACTGGTCCCAGAGTGGTGCATATTGGGATTACTCACGATACTGCCTGGCATGGCAAAAGATATGACTGAGGACAAGCAAACCTAATGGGACCACAGCAATATAAGTCGACAAGGAGGTTGGATCTGGCATTCTTGGCTCATGATCATGACTGGTGGAACGAACACTGGTTCAGGGAATGAATATTGGTTTGTGAAACATCCCTGTGCTGCAGAGGAGCCAGGCAGCCACTGACCACTCCAGGGATTGAGCGAGAGTATTCCTATTCTAGTCTACAGTATGCCTCCAAAGGAACACAAGGGAAAAACTCCTAAATACAATCAAGAGTTCTTTCGCCCATTACAACAGTGTGGAGCTGCAACTGGATGCTTCTGGGAGTAAAGGGGATCGATGGGTAGCACCACTAACAGACGTGAAGCCATATTAATGGATTTACTAACAGACCCAACTGCTATGATGATCAACATAGATTGACAGATATCCACATTGAAGGACTACCAGCGAAGACTACTGTGATACTCTACAGAACAGAACGTAGGACCACTAGACTCTGCAAACCAAACTTGCAGTGCAAGATTTGCCAAGAAAGTGCACAAAATAATACATCTTCAAAGGGAGATTGAGACCTACAAAACCCCTTGCGGGCATTGAGGATACAGGTCATTGGCAGTCCACCTATTATAGAAGATGAGAACGTCAGGGTGCAGCTCCTACACTTCCCAAAAGAGATATTCTTCTAAACAACCCAAAGGTCCTAATTGAGATACAGAAGGTGGTACGCATTTCCACAAGTGGCTCTGACTCAAAACAATTTGTGCTGTCAAAATCTATGTACAGCAAGGCAGCCCACTACAAAGCAAAGTTGTAGCCTAAGCATCAGGGAAAAGGAGAAATCTGAATTTTAAGCACTATAAAATATTTTTATCCGGATACAAGCGAGACCTATAAATTTGTAAAAAAAAAAAAAAAAAAGAGCTTCTGTTGATGAATGCTGCTGTTTCTCTATTTATTTATTTGTTTTGTAGAGCGCCTGAATAACCCCCGAAGGGGTATCTCTGCGCTATGGACGTGCTACAGTGGGCGAAGAAGGGGACAAATTAAAATAATACAGTTTTGAGGAGCCTATGATTTCCAGTCAGACTTCGTGTGGTGAAAGGTGATCATGTTCACACAGACCCAAGCAAGTTTCCTCAAGTCCAGATGTAGAGATCGATAAGAACCGGTGCTTGGAGTCTCTGTCACATGAACATTATGTTTTAAGGTTTCAAGTTAGTGTAATTTTACTAGCTCTTAGACAGGCTAGTTGAGGGAAATTTGTTCTTTTCCTTGCTGTAAGAGTATGTGCCGTATTTTCTCTTTTCCACCTTCTCGCTTCCACCCTCAACTCTCCACTCTCTTTCCAATTGGAGATGGGGTCCTGTAACATTTACCGCTGGAGTTGGTGTATGCGCCAGTGATGTGACATGGCTTGAATGGGCAACACATTAAATGTGATTGCACAATAAGGGTTTAATTACTGCGCATTTGCTTGATAAAATACTTGTTAACCTAAAACATATAAGCGCAGTAATTCAAAGAGTTGGGGAACATCTTAATCTCAATAAGTATCCACTAAATATCCTCCTATAACCGCCTCAAATTTTAAAGTATTCTTAAATCCACACTCTTACAATAAATCCACAGGAATTATTAGGACTAATTCAATAACCATATCTGTTCACGAACGCAAGGCAGTAAGGAGCAGTCAAACCAGTTTGACTTTGATTAGAAAAACAGATTGGGACAAGTGTTTTGAACACACCATTGGAGGATTTAGGCAAACTCCTAATCATGTTATTATCAGGCAAGAACCAAGGGCACCAGTCAATGGATAAGAAATACATACAAGAGGTATATGCACACACAAGCCTACATAGTAATAGCCTTTCTAGTAGTGTGGATTTGTCTTCCTGCTCACAGGAAAAGCCAAGGAGATGGGCCAGTTTAAAGAACAGTCAACACCCAAACAATGAAATACTCATTTTGTTATACTATTTGACACCAAAAAGTCAAAAAATGTCCATCTTCATGTTTATGCCTCATAGCAAGGTACAAACTGAACACTACCACGATAACCTTTCCATTACGTTCCAAAGCAAGATGGATCACTGCTATCCCCTCATTACAAAAAAAAAGTATTACACCCTGTGCTTGAAATGGAAAAATAGAAGTGCAGGTACTCTGTGCCAGAGTACCTGCTTGTTTCTGAGAAGTGCCAGTGCTCTCCAATTAAAAGTATTATGTCTCTCTTGAAAAGTGCTGGTACTCTCCCTCTCAAAATAAAAAAGTGCCGGCCCATTTAAAGCACTGATTACACCTCATAACAACAAGAATGTAGGCAGACCCCTTATTGCAGCTTGGCTATTCCCTTCCAACACCACAGATGTTGGAGAGATCTTGTGGTCACATTCCTTTACAGGTCAGAGGTTTTCAATTTCAGTACCAAGTCGATCTTATATTATATCCTCATGCCTGGATAACCTGACTAGCCTCAACAATTGCATGGCTATAAGCGATTAGTGCATATTGTTGTGATTTAAGGTATGACCACCAGAGTCTGCCCTCTGGTGTTCTTTGCAGTTGGCAGGTACAGTGCACGCCTCATATGACAGAACACGCACTATCCGGATAGCATGATGCTACACAGGCTGATCGCCTGCTCTGCAAAGGGTAACTACCTCCATCGTCAGTACTGGAGTATGAAGTATCTGTATGAACTTTTGTCAAAGTACATTATTTAAGAGCAGTATTTTGACACAGCACACGTGCAGTGTCCTGTTACAGTCTGTGCATGAGGCAACACTGCAAGCGTGATGGGCGTTTACATGAGGTTGGTCAACCGTTCTTCCTCCCCTACAAGTTATCGCGCAAAATATTAGGACAGCCAAGATAACATCTGCCTTTGCAGTTCATGTTAGTCATTGGATATCAGAAATCAGCCAAGTAATATAGTTATCTGAAAACACTGATTCAGAGCGAGCAGATGAGACAACAGCACAGGAAATGATATCTAACACAGACAAAGTGTTCTCATAGTAAGCAGATCACATTTTAGCTTAAGACTTGCTATGCAAACAACGTCATGTTTCCATAACAATGTTGCTCTCTGTCACGACATAAATGAAAGGCTACTTTATTGACAAATTACTTATTATACAGAAGGACAATAGAAATATTGTGGCATACATTGCCCACAAGATAAAATACTGAAGTCATGTCATCAATGTTCACCAAACCTTTACAACTAACTACCCAACAGTCATCCATAAACGCAACTGCAAAACGTTACATTTTGTACAATTAATCCAGTAACTATGGTGCATCTGGACAATATCTGGGGGTGCGCTATTCTCTTACTCAATTGTTAACACCAGGGTGTTTAGACCAAGGATCCAGCTTAGAGCAAATTTCTATCTTTGCAAAGGACATTGTCATATTTGGTGCAGGTATAAGAATGACAATCTTGTACCAATAAGTACAAGGAACAAGCAATCATGGATCTTATTATTGCAACAGATGCTTGTGCAGCTATGAAACTCTTTAACCTCTCAAGGCCCAATAATCTCCGTCACCAGACAATACTTAATTGAATATATTCTACTGTTCGAGATGTTATCATTGGGACAGGAATGACACTACCTGTTACAAACTCTTCAGTGTCCACTCAAGCATTAAAGGGCGAAAATATTGACAGAATTTTTAAAAATGGGTCCAATTTACTAAGCAGTTTTCCAAATTTAAGACTGTCTTATCAAAAGGGTCTTAAGCCAGGTAAGAAATCCTAATTTACGAAAAGTTTTTTTCTAAGACAGTTTTACGTTTTTCTTAAGTGAAGCAAAAACCACTGCAAATCCTACCCAACAGTCTTAGGGTCATCTAAAGTAAGAAAATAAAGTTTTAAAACTGTCTTAAACTAAGTCAAAACCATTTCTAAATCATGCCCTCTTACTCGGCTTAAAACTGGAGAACTTGATAAAACTGGCTTAAACTGCTGAGTAAATCTTGCCCAAGTCTCCTGTAAGCCGAGAAACCACACATGCTGCATTTGGCTGGCCAGCAGTCTACTCAACAACCATAGGAAACCTAGAAAGAGGTATTACAGGCTCTGCACTATCCCGTGCTTACAGCCTTTGTTAATTAACCTCTAAAAGTATAATTACTGAAAGAAAATGTCCTTACCTGAGCAGAGAGCATTGCCTCGCCCTCTTCTGCCGGCCATAGCTCCACTACACTGGGCAATCGATCCACCACTAGAAAAACAAAGAAATATGTATCTTTTAAGTTACCTAATTTTGGTTAAATGAATGTATATGAATGTTGTCATTGTAGAACATTTATTACACATTTTCTCATCCTCTGCATAAGCTGTGTGGTTAGTGCGTGTCCAGTGTGCACATTGCAGCAAGGAAAACAAGCACAGGCAAAACCAATAGGACTGGCATTGGCAAGTTTGCATTTTTTATTTACTTTTTTGCAAACGTACACAATAGGCATTTTAAGTGTCGAAGTGATAAAAAGGGAAAATGCTGAAGTCTAAGGGTGGCATGCATGTTTGCATCAAATAATAAACATGGCCCATCACAAAAAGTATATAAAAATATGGAATTAACCCCATGGGTGCTAAGGATGTAATGTACACGTCCTCAGGGCTGGTGCTCGAGTGCTGAGGACGTGCCCAGTACGTCCTAGCACCAACACGCGGAGGAAGCGCTGGCTGGTATTTTTTAGGCCGATCTGCCCCCTGGGGGTGGAAATCCACTAGACAACATGGATTTGTTTATTTATGTGTATGGGGAGCAACCCACTGGGCAAGGATCACTCCCCTCGAAAGGTACATTTTCCCTTCGATTCCTCCCCCTGGGGGTGGAAACCCACTAGACACCAGGGAATTTTATTTAGGTAATCAGGGAGCTGCCCCTTGGGCAAGGGTCACTCCCCCAAAACAATAAAACACATTTTGGTTGTTTTCCAATCCCCTGGGGGACAGATAAGCCACTTTTTTTGGCCGATCTGCCCCCAATGAGGTGGAACACCACTAGATATCATGGATTCGTTTTATTTATGCAGGTTTTGGAGCAGTCCCTTGGGCAAGGGTCGCTTACCAAAAATATTGGGACATGTTGTGGCCATTTTTTAAACCAAACTGCCCCCACAGGGGGCAGAAAACCACTAAATTGTATTGTATTTATGCATGTTGCGGGGCGGCCCCTAAGGCAAGGGTCATCTTTTGGTCGTGGCTGCCCCCAACCTCCCAGCATATCAGCCATTTTTCAGGTCGATCTGTCCCCAGGGGGAGCTGAAAACCACTAGTCAAGCTTAAATTGGTATTTATAGATGTTGGGGGAGCGGCCCATTCGGCAAGGGGCACCTCCCAATATTACCCACACGTGTCATTTGTTTTCAGATCCAATCTCATCATATCTGATTTTTTTGCAGGTTTATCTGCTCACTGGTGTGTCAGAAAACCACTACGCACCAGGGAACACATTTTTGTGTGGTGAACTGGCGTTTGTCTGGGAGTATGTGTGGACTGGAGCATGCCTGGCTGTTTGGCTAGCGTTTTGACTGGCTGCTGGAATAAGGGTCACTCCCCACTAGTGTACCAATTTTTTGCCTTTTTCTTCTCCCCTTGGGGCACATCTGAAGGTTGTGACGCTGATCTGCTCCCACGGGCAGACTCCATTGTGTTTTAGGATGTTAACTGTTTTATTTCTTGTCATAATTTGCATTTGTCAACTTAATGTCTTATTTCTTTTTATTGTAGTTCAAAGCTTTTGATTTCCTTTATTGGTGACTCCTACTTGCAGTTTCTGCATTGACAGATCTGCAGTTTGTGTAGTTGCATGTGTTTGGTAAGAACACATTTTAAGAAAACTTTCTTTGCACTGTTTACTTCAAATGAGTATCAGCGCCCTGCATGAATGTGTTTTTTTAATGGTGTAATAATTGCAGCATATTTAGCTTCTGCTTTATTGTGTGCCACATTCACTTTGGATGTGTGTAAGATGTGTATTGTGTTGTCTTGTGAGTAATTTTCTTTTGTTTTTCTTTCCAGTGTGATATCGTTGGTGCTTGCTGTGTCTGTGCAGAGTAGGTGCAGTTGATCCTCAGACTAGCCGTCATTGGCAAGTGGGAGGCATTTTTGGAGTATAAAGTTCATTGTTCGGTTTGTATCGAAAGTTTCTTCTAGATCATTACATGTCAATAGTTATATGTACAATTTGATACAGCCACAGTTTGTTGCGTTCAAATTTGACACAGTGTTGTTTACTGTTGTTTAGTTGTTGTGTTTCATTAGTAAACATTATGGCTGCCCGTAGGCTGACTACCCAGCAGGTTGTTGGTTTGCCTTTTGAATCTACCTCTGAACATGGCTCTGAGACTGGCTCTGCATTTGAGGCAGAGGATCAAGTTGAAAATTCTGGCAATGAATTTTCTGCCTGAGAGGAATCATCTGATGATGAATCCACTATTAGTGCTGACGAAGTGTCACCTTTAGAGGAGAACACGGATATGCGGATAGTGCAGCAAGAGCAAGCTGGATTTCAGACAGGGGATGAAAGGCTTCCAATTGGGAGAGCTGAACCGTGGGTTGCCCCTAATATGGTGTAGCCATGTATAGAGTCAATACAAACAACTTTTTGCCCATCAATTTTTTCGAACTGTTTATTGATGATGTGTTTTTGGATGATATTGTTGAGCAGACTAACTTGTATGCAGAACAGTTTTTGAGGGACAACAGATCCATACTTAAGAACCACTATAGAGCTACCTGGTGGACTCTCACAAATCTCCATGAGATTAAGCAGTTCAGGGCTCTAACTTTGATGATGGGATTGCGAAGAAAATAATTGCTGTCTTTATATGGGTCTACTAGTCCCTTGGTGGCAACTGCTATATTTCCAGCAACCATGAGTCGAGACCAGTATTTGCTTCTGCAGCTGATGCTGCATTTTGTGGATAATGGTACAACATTGCCACCAAATCATCGTGATTGTGATCGTCTCTTCAAGATCCGGACTGTTCTTGACCATTTAGTAGATTGTTTCTCAGAGATCTAAATTCCAGGGAAAGATATAATCTGTGGATGAGTCTCTGATCCTGTTCAAAGGCCATTTGGTTTTCAGACAATACATTCACTGCAAGAGAGCACGTTATCATATTAAGATGTATATGTTATGTGAAAGTGCCACTGGATAGGTGTACAATTTCAGGGTGTACACTGGGAGGGATTCTTCAACTGACCCCTGGTTCCCCTTCCACTTTTGGAGTCAGTGAAAACAATGTGTGGGAACTTGCCAGAGGGATATTTAATAAAGATCGCCATTTATACGTGGATAATTTCTACACAGGTGTGCAATTATTTAAGGAACTGTTCAAAGTGGACACTGGTGAATGTGGCACAATCTGCTCTAATCATAAAGGTTACCCAAAAGAGCTTGTGTGTAAAAAAAGTGCGAAGGGGACAGAGCAGTGCCTTGCGTAGTAATGAACTTCTTGCTTTGAAATTTTCAGACAGAATAGATGTCCACATGCTCACAACTATTCTGTGGGCGTATGAAAGTGATGGGCCCTTGAATGGCGGTGTTTGCTGATGTAAGTGTTGTAATGTGCTAGGCATGCGGCTGGTAGTGTGAGTGGCTGTGTGTGACACGCATAAAAGGTGTGAGAACGGCCTGTAAAGCGGTTGGTGTTTTGTCGTGGCTTGACAGCTCATGAGCTGTGAGTCACTGGTTCAGTATTACATAATCATCTTATTATAAAAAATGGTACCTCACCTGTGTGGGGGGGGCCTAGCGCCCACAAAAGGGTAGGGTCCAAGACACAATGTGGCAACATCAACAAAAGGGATAGTTGCAGTTTTTGGCCTCGGGTTAGCGGCCACCCAGGAAAACCTACCAAACCCAGGCATTTCTGAAAACTAGACACCCAGGGGGGTACAGGGTGGTATGCCTCACGTACAGCTCACAAAGTTTTCTTACCCACAAAGCCCCGAAAACCTCAAAATTTGCTTAAAATCGCACACTTTCCTTCCATTTCTGTGACGTATTCTTCAGAATCATGAGGAATCCACAAAATTCCTAACACCCTGCGTTCCCCCACTTGTCTTGATAAAAAAATCACTTGAGTGTTTGGGTCTAGTGCCAGAGACATGCA